>CM038709.1:40338655-40433655 GCA_021613375.1 Megaleporinus macrocephalus | reverse complement strand
GCGTTCTCAGCCAGCGTGTTCAGTAACAGTGGACTCGGCTGAGTCCTCATACACGGCCAGCATTCGTGAGGCTGCATAAACTTTTATGAAGACGTATTCCATAAACAGCAGATGTCATAAACACAGAGGCTGCTTGTGTCTATCCAGAAAAGAACCTTTAGTATAAACCTTGAGTATATACACAGTGGGGTCCAAATGTATGGAGAGCAGTGGTCAAAACACTCCTATTTACATTCTTTTCTACAATTAATACATTTTTCCTTGTTAATTATATCAGCATAACGATTGGAGTGAAGAGTAGAATCACTATTAAAGGAGCCGTGTGTAAGTTTTCGGGGGGCTTGATGTCCACTCAACATTAAAGACAGCAATACACATTAATGTGTATTCCTGTCTTTATGGTATGTTTCCATGCTCCAATCACTCTGTCCTGAAATCAGTGACCAACGCATCAGCCTTACTGCATTTACTACTTCTAATATAAATCTTTTTTTTTTTTTTTTTTAAGTGGCTAAAATGTCCCCAAAACATCAAACAATGCAAGTTCTAAAGACATCAGGTCCCTCAGCAGAGCCGAATACATGCGCACAGTCAGTCTCTACTCTAACGAACAGTCAGGAAACCCTGCAGCCCCCACGCTGGGCTCATAGACGGCCTGCTAAATCCATTACCCTGCATGGGGTGAGTGTTGGAGTCACATTCAAAGCCCTTAAAGTCCTGCTGTTTTGGTGGAGGTGAGGAAGTTCACACATTGCAATAAACTCCACTGATCAGAGCCGATATGCTCTGCCGAGAGCAGCGGCCCAGACCGAGCCTCGTTCATTAAGCCAAACTCATCAGTAAGTGTAAATACCCATTTAAACACGCGGCAGTTAATGAGGGGCTGAGGGATGAATGAAGTTAGGGGGCCGTTATTTTAGGGAGATATGTTCAAAAGTGACCTCATTAATTAGCCTACCAAGTTAATGTCAAGGAAACATGGTGGAAATCAGAGATGGGACTCTGTTAACCCCCACCCTCAAGGGCCCCTATAAAATATAGCCTTAACATATACCACCCAAGTTTTGATACGCACTACAGTAGGTAGTAGGCAGGTACAGTACTTTTTAGTTTTGTACACTTCACCAATTTCCAACTTCTTTCAACCCTTCAGAGTTAAACGTAGGACGCAAGCCTGTATTTACATTGTTGTGGTTGAAGAAGGAGAGCTCAGTACATAGAGCTGTTCATACCATGAACCTCAAACACTGTTGGTCCTCCTTCAAATACAAACCCTGCCTTTACAAACGAGGGACGGTAAACAGGCCGACACCAAAATCCTAAACTGTTACTGTTATAACAGACTAATATTTATACCCCTAACATTTACATACAACCACAACTGAGCATCAGCAACCCAACTTGGTGGAAAAATCTACGGTTCCAGGCTGTGTTCGTCCCCTTCCCAAAGAACTAAACTCTCAGTGCTATGTAGTTGATGTTCATCTTTAAACAAGATCGCTTCCTGTTCTCTAGTTTCTTAATCGAATGTTCCGTTCCACCTTAAATGCTTCCGCTTTTACAGACACCAGAATGGAAAATTTGCTCTTTAAAAAAAATTCCAGACATATAGAACTTGTACAATATCAATAGAGACTGAAGAGACGAGCAGCTCCACCTTTATTAGCATCCCAACCCCAACAGTGAGCTGAAAGTAGCAGCCATGCTATGTGAGTGTATCACTGTATCAGTGTGCTGGTTGAAGCAGATCATCTTAAACTGAAAGTTTCACAGTAACACCTTTAATCTACTTTGTGTTGATGTTGAGAGGAAAGCAAACAGCTGGTAGAGGTACTGTTAGCTGCTAGCAGCTTCATGTAACTAACATATCTAAGTAAATAGTATGAGGGCAGAGCTTCTTTTTATTTAGTCTATTTCAACATGTTGCGTCTGGGTGATTATATTATTATAGCGTCTCATTGTAAACCAGCCAATCAGAGCAGAGCTCATCTAATTATTCTAAAACCAAATAACAGCATGAGATTTGTTAATGGTCTGTTTTCTGATAGGCTGGCCTGTACTGCCTGTACAGCCCAGGCTGAAACACTCCATATAAGTTTAATGTGAGAAGGATGAGGAATTGAACTGCAATAGCCTGATAAGCAGATACACAGAATAAAATAATTCATTAAAAATAGGCTGTTCTTGTAGCTTCTAAATAGAGACAAAACTGGTTGATGGTGATGTTGGGGTATTAAAAACAGACACCCATTTTCAGCATTTAAAAGTAAACTTTACTGCTTTTGGTTACAGATTCTACATCATTTAATGGTAAACCAAGTAATTCAGTGTGGCTTGCTATAAAATGTTGTGTTCTGAAGATACTTACCAACTCGGAATTGTTCACAGTGGTCGTGATAGTAACCATACATCTTGTTTAGAAATAGAATAGTTGTGTGATAAAACTGGTAGTGTATCTAAAACGTTTGGCTGGTAGTGTACTAAAACGTTTGACTGGTAGTGATCTATAATGTTTAACTGGCAGTGATCTAAAACGTTTGACTGGTAGTGATCTATAATGTTTAACTAGCAGTGATCTAAAACGTTTGGCTGGTAGTGTATCTAAAACGTTTGGCTGGTAGTGTACTAAAACGTTTGGCTGGTAGTGTATCTAAAACGTTTGACTGGTAGTGTACTAAAACGTTTGGCTGGTAGTGTATCTAAAACGTTTGGCTGGTAGTGTATCTAAAACGTTTGGCTGGTAGTGTATCTAAAACGTTTGGCTGGTAGTGTATCTAAAACGTTTGACTGGTAGTGTACTTAAACGTTTGACTGGTAGTGTACTAAAACGTTTGGCTGGTAGTGTATCTAAAACGTTTGACTGGTAGTGTACTAAAACGTTTGACTGGTAGTGTACTAAAACGTTTGACTGGTAGTGTACTAAAATGTTTGACTGGTAGTGATCTATAATGTTTAACTGGCAGTGATCTAAAACGTTTGACTGGTAGTGTACAGATCAACTCAGACTGTATGCTCATATTCAGGAAATGCTCAGAAAAGTATACTGTTACGTGACGTATCACGATAAAGTCTATCATCTTATCGCACACCCCCTAGCGTGAAGAACCACAAACGAGAGGAAACAGCATAGTACTCAAAGAATTTATTAATGAACGGCTCAGCTCCGATTTACAAGACAAGGGGGAGTTAACCACAACATGACCACCTAAATAACACACACAAGCACGCATACGCACACCCTAAGCAATCTTACCTGCGTCTTCAGGTTTCCTTTAGGTACCAAAACGGTACAGTAGACCTTCACACAACTCATCACTCGCCCGAACTGTCTAAATGAATCTGTAGAGTAAAAAGTGTCCTTTACACGCCTCTCCCACTGCTTGCTCGGATACAGCAGTGGGTGTGTAACATAAACCAGGACACACTGCGATGAAGTACGACCGCTAGGAAATGACTGGTACGGGTCATCTGGGAGCTCTCCTTGGTTTAAGATGCCCACTTAACCCTTACCCACACACAAACACACACAAACACACACACGTGCACACACACGCTCACACACATACCTCATATTTTATTTCTAATAACCCTCCCCAGATTGCTCAAGGTTTCACTCCTCCTTGCGGAAATCAATGGATGGATGGCTTAAACTCGTGTAACTGGAACAAAAAGTGTGCTTAAATCTCCACCATAATCAAGGGAGCTCCTCGACACCTTACGCAACTCCTACGGCTTAGCACAAGCACACGCGCGCACACACACTTGCATGCACGCACGCACACAAGCCCACCGTTCTTGTTGCTATTGCGTTTGAGTAAAAACAAAAACAAAAAAAAAGGGATGGCTCCGAAACGTGGGGAGGGAAAAGCTTTCTACACAGCTGCGGCAGAGCTTAACATAAAAGAAGCTGCTAAAACTGAAAGAATCAGCCAGTCTGTGGAGGTGGCAGCAAAGTTCAGCATGGCAGATTTTCCTCAACAAAGGTGGGGGGGTCTGGGAAAGGGGGGGGGAAGAGTTTTTCCGAACCCTGAGGAATGACTGCCCGAGCTGGATTCTCGTAATGACTCCCAGAGATACGCTTCGAAAAGGAGGGGAGAGCAGTGGAGAGGAGAGGAGAGAAGAGGAGAGAGGGCGATCAGTCAGTTGCTTTGAGTGTAAAGGAGAGGCGGGGTCGGGACTTGCCCTTCCCCAGAATCATCTTCTGCTCTTCCTTTTGCTGTTTCTGCCTCTCCTGCTCGAGTTTCATTCGCTCCTCATGGATCTTCCGCTGCTCCTCCACTATACGCAGCTGATCCTCAGCCTGAGAAACACAGAGAGAGAGAGAGAGAGGGAGAGGGAGAGAGAGAGAGTGAAGTACAAGACAGAACATGCAATAGCAATACAGTTTACATTCATTTCTAATACATACACTAGACCCCCAAAGGACCACCACAGAGCAGGTTCTATTAGGCTGGTGGATCATTTTTAGCATTGCAGTGGCAGTGATGCGGTGGTTTTGTGTTAGTGTGTGTTGTGCTGGTGTGAGTAGATCAAACACACCTCCATGTTTAAACACATCAGTGCTACTACTGGACTGAGACTAGTCCACCACCATAATAGTACCTGCTCTGTGGTGGTCCGTTTTTATTTTGCTACTGATTTGTAAGAAATGGTTAGTTATATTATATATATATATATATATATATATATATATATATATATATATATATATACATATATACATACACACACACACACACACACACACACACACACACACACTACTGCTCAAAAGTTTAGGATCACTTTAGAATTTAATTTCATGCAATTTTCATACAATTCACAAACAATATTGTCCATTTCACAATTAATGTAAGTGTATCAGATGATTTTTAAAAAATAAAAATGTTTGTATTAAAGTCTATTTTTGTATAGAGGCTTATTTTGCATATAGTCCTATTATCAGCAATTCTCAGTCCTCTGTCTAAATCTCCTGGTACGGCTGCCAATCCAAGTTAAGGATGTTATTGGACTAATAGGTTGTTAGGACACTCTTGCTCAATTGTGATGCACAGCTGAAAAACATTCTACTAATAAGTGAGCATAAAAGGGAAGAACAACATTCTAGGTTAGTATCTGAAGCATCAGCAGTTGATGGCTTGCTGACCGACTCACAATGACCAGAAAGAAACAACTTTCTTTAGAGACCCGTCAGTCCATTGTTGTGTTAAGGAAGGAAGATACTCCATTGAAAACAAGAAAAGTTCACTGTGATCCCAAACTTTTGAGCAGTAGTGTATATATATTAAATAAATTAAAATGGACAACAGGATGGAAATACTAACACACTCACATTAGAGTAATCTAAAATTACTCGTTAGATTAATCGACTAACCGAAAAAGAATCGAAAGATTAACCTCTAATAAAATTAATCATTAGGTGCAGCCCTAAGTAAACATATGATTTGAACTGAATGATTTGAAGCAAATGTGCAACAGTAAGAGGCTACACTCACAGAACACAAAGCCACCGTTCCTATTAATGGACCGTAATGAAAACTCAATTTTGATTATTCCACGTAATAATAATTTTATTGTCTGTTTTAGAACTATGAAAAAAAGCCCTGTCTTTTAGGTTACTGCGATTAATTATTAAAGAATCAGAAATAAAGATTATTTACTATAAACTACTAATAAATGCTTGACAACCTCAAGTTACATATGGCATTATCTGTGTGCATGAAAGAAAGTAATAAAAGAAACAACACAGGCTATACAGTAGCATCAAAAAGATGTACACACAATGCAAAGGTCAGACTGGGACAGCCCTGCCAAGTGCCAAGCTTTCCCAAACATTACTACTGCCATGTTTGCTGAAAGCTGAGTTTGTGCCCGCTAAGTCTAAATTAAATAAACAGGACTTAAAGCAAACACGCCGAGGGAGGCCAGAGACTACTCCTATTTTAAAACAGTGGAGGGACAAAATCTTTTACAATGACATGACACAGTGATAAACATCAGCGTCTCTACACGCCCAGAGCCAATCAAACACTCTGCCAACGTCTGTTTCTGCAGTTACAACAAACTGCTTTACTTCCAAAGGCAACGTGGGAAATACCTACACAACTGTACTGAGGGTGTCCCATCACACAGTTCGTAGCTAAACAATACGGCTTGTGCATTGAACATAAACAGAGTATTAACCAAATCATGGCCTTTTTCTGCATCTTAATGGAAAATCTTAATGAACTTTAATGTAGAAAATTATTTATACATGGCCTGATGGCTGCCAAGTCAATTCTGTTATTGTATGTTACACAGCTTAAACTGCTTCACCAAGTTTGATCCACTTTGCCAGAAAGCAAACAAAGCATACTCATTTATGAATGACTGTGGGAATATTAAATACTTATTAATACTTAAAAATGTACATTAGTTTTAAAGGCCTACTGAGTAATTTACCATTGCACAGCTAATACATTTAGAAATAAACAAAAATAGCAGATTCTGTACTTCAAACTTTAGCTTATTACATTTATCACATGATTTCCATTTTATATTTTTACACTCCAGTCATTTTAAACCATGATTACTAAATGGCAGCAGTCAACTACTTAAACCGTTCTCAGCGTACACATTTTACGAACAGCAAAGCTCACAACGTTGAGGACTACGCCAAATTCTTTGCTTTTACAGTTTCTGTAAATTACTTCTTTATTTTATTTTTCACAATTCTGCCAAAACAGCACCCAAAAAAATATAGTCTATTTTCAACACACAGATAAAAGCAGGCTGTCGATATCAGCTGATATTGCAGGCTAATCAATTTATCAAGGCTTATCAATACCATTCAGCTTAGTGAAATAATAGTGAAAATTAGTCAATTAGTTGAAGGAAAACAATATTATTACCAAGTTATGGATATGTACTACCAACTGGTCAATTATGCTCTACGTGTACTACAGGTTACAAATATAGCTACTACAGAGTGTAGCTAGAAAAAGGGCTGTGTATGGTAAGAACCAACACGTGTTACGATTCAATGCATCTTAATACTCTAAGTCGATTTACTGTGATTTTGTTACTTTAACAGATTTACTGTTACTGTTTTTCTTAATTAGGCAGTTGGTTTTGGTTGGTTTGCTAATGCCAATATGAGCCGTGCATCCTTACACTACTTCTTAGCGTTTAATGCCTGAAGACAGATCACACCACCGCTACCTAGCAGTCAAGGGTTTAAACACAGGGCAAATTACAGTCTAAACCACTCGATACAAACCTACACTGTGTTTTTAAGAATCTATACAGCATCACAAAACTATACTAAAAACTGTTTTTGCTTGGCTGGAAGCCCTGGTTCCAAAGCCCTGACTATTTCTAAAATCTAAAATATGGATCACAGAAACAGGCCAGAGCGATTTTGAGCAACAACAGAAAGCCAAAATACCCAGACAGGCAGATTTTTTTCCCCCACCAGATAAATCTTATTCAGGTTAAGGTTCCACTGTATTTAACAGATTTTTCAGCTTCACACTGGATTTCTGTCAGGGAAGTTTAGGCGGCTGAGTCAAACGACATGTGTCTGTATAAAGTGAACCTGTCCTCTACAGAGAAACTACATTTCAATGCCTAATAGCCAGTTATTTGTTGAGTTTATTATGAAACAATTCATAAAAACACTGTATTCTATAAAAACAAGTGTATTTTCTCAATAGTGTAGTCATACTTTAATGTTTAAACACTCCTGAAGGGAATTTTACAAAGCAGACAATGTAAGCCTGTCTTATAGAAAATGAGCTGAAGGACATTCTTAGTGGATGATCCTCATCTTTAGGTTTAAGTAATCTGGCAAATCCTAAACTGGGAAATCCTGTTGTGTAAAATACCCACCAGGAGCACAACTATACTATGAAAAGTACACTTATTAACCATCCTCTCAATAAAAAAAAAAAATCTATCAATAATAATAAATAAAAATAAAAGCTCACCAGTTTAGCCTGAGCTTCGGCGATCTTTCTGTTGTTTTCCTCCAAAATTTTCTCCAGTTCCTCCCTTTTGGATTTTTCTTCCTCCTACAGGGGTGACACGGTGGCATGTTAGGCCGAGCAAAACAATTCCCTGGATGCAATCTCCATACATGCAGCCCAGTCTCGCACGCACACGCTCCTACACTCGCTCCACAGCCCCATACACAGTGCCAGCCAGATACACTCATAACACAGAAGCTCTTTCATCCTGTTTCTCTCACTCTGCACATATCACATTTTCAATTGGCAGAATTTTTAGGTAAAAGCAAAGAATTACAACCCCCTATGTCTGTGTCTCTCTCTCTCTTTCTCTCTCTCTCTCTTTCTTTCGAATCGAGACGATCAAAAACCCTCCCACGAATGACTTCAATCACACATTTATAATCCCCGCAATGTCTTACTCAAACGCTCATTAAGCGCATTCATGAACATACATACATACAGAACAGGCATATTAAGACAAACATTGACTAACAAAAGACTCTCGTTTGTTTTGAAGATGGAAAAAAAAAGACAAGCTGATTGATTTTTTTTATTCCTTTCTAATCTATCAGCACCCATCAGCAAGAAATTTTCAAAAGAATAAAACAAGAGACATAAAAAAGAGTAAATAAGACAAAGGAGAGATTGAATAGTAGTAGCTCACCAATGCTTGTATACCTACGCCTTTTTCCATTGACTGTGTACTGTACCTACACAACTGCTGATTAAAGGGGGGGTGAGTATTTACTGCCTGGTCCCGTGTGTGTCCCGTCCTGGACAGCGCTGCACTTCCCCTTTAAAAACTCTGCTCTGAGCCGCTAGAACAAGCTAGCGCTCTTACACGGCAACACCACATGCAGTATAGCACAGTCCAGTGGAGTGAAAGTGATGGTGTGGTGGACAGGAGAATGAAGCATGTAAGTAGAACACATTACCATGTGGGGGACATCAACAGTCGCGGGACGTCAGGCTATTACTGTTAAAATGCTGTTAGCAATTGCAAGAACACATTAATTACATGGAGTGGATTAACTGCGTCGTGCCTTAGTGGGTACAGGGTCTAGATTGGAAGTGTCAGGGATGTGTGTGTGTGTGTGTGTGTGTGTGTGCGTGAGCGTGTGTTGTGGGTGATTCAGCATGTAGGTGCAAGGTGCCTGCACCCAAATAACCAGCGGTCCTGAGGAGAAGCAAGTTGTGAGGACAGAAGTACATTTACAATACTGCACTTTTAACAATGAGAACAGTGTTAAAAAGAAAAATAAATGGGGGTTAGGAGACAGTAACAAAACCAGCAGCGAACCTTAAAAATGAATGAATAAATAAATGAATATTAAAAGAGGACAGAAGTGGTCAGGTAGATAGGGAGACGTGAAAAAGAAAGCAAACTTAAACAGAGATCTGCAAGAAAATGAATCACATCCATTTACTAAGGTTCTATATTTTTAAAAGAGAGATACAAATCATATGACAGATTGAGCTGCTGGACAGGAGAACGCTACAGCGCGCTAAACCTGAGCCTGAGGGGTCTAAATCTGAACGAGCCACGCAAGGGCGCATATCTAACCCCCTTACTGCTGACCCGCTGGCCCCTTGTGCGTTTGGGATTAGCGTCCAGTTCGAGAACACAGATTTGCTTCGCGGCGAGAGCGCACGCTGTAAAATCCTCCTTTGAAAGGAAGTCAGGTGCACTTAAGACATATTAAAGGTGAGCTCATCGATTTTGACAGACTCGACAGTCAAACAAATACAGCCGCTCGCTCCCTTTGGCCTGCCATCCGAATGCTAGTCATCGAAACACAAGCAAGCAAGCTGCCTAGGCTAGAGCTCCTGAAAGCTAATTCAGCACTAATTAATCACAGGAGTTAAAAACTGTGTACAAACATAATCTACCAAGAGCTAGCTAACGGTACCCTTGGCGGACCCTCAAAATTGGCCCATTTGTTAGCTTCAGGCATGCTTATGCGACAGGCCTGGCCAAAGCCTAGAAGTAACGGATGGGACACTTTCATGTTACAATACGGGGATTACTTAATATTCACGATAATATACGCTGTAATGTAGACCACCCCTACAACACGCATGGGGGTCTGCAGCTTCTAAGCATTTTTTTTAGCTTGCATGCTACTTTGGACTATATATTAGTAACTTATTTAAGCTCTTATTTTGAAGGTTAGGAGTTTAAATAAATGGAATCAGGAGCTCCTTCTGGTGTGGGTTAGAGAGTTGTTGATCTGATTCAATCACCCTATTGCTGAGGCCTACATCCAAGTAATCATATCCCTAGCTGACATTAAGCAAGGTAAAAGGTTTTCACATGCCCTTTCTTGCTTTCGTTTGCCTTCTTTTTGGTGGCTGCTAGAAAGTGAGAATTCCACCACACTTAAAAAAAAAAATTAAAATAATAATACATAAATAAATAAATCGATGGCTCCACCTTTAGGCCTATTTTACGTGCAGCTTTCCAAAATATTGTTGTTAGTTCTATGATCTATTCTTAAATGAGATGTAAAATATATCTTAAAAAATAATTTTTCAAAAAAAAAAAAATTCTCCAAAAGACAAACAAGTCAACGAGAAAATGTGCACAGAATATAAAAGTAAGCTAGAACAAAGACAAAGCCTAACAGAAGTACTTAAGGTCCATTTTGTGAAAAGGCCTCAATTTTTATTGAAGACAAAGATAAAAGGGAACAGATGAAAGACATAAAGGAAGAGCGGAGGGTAAGGGAGGCAAGAAAGAGGGGAGGGAAAAGGTGAGAGAAATTATTCATCTCCCACAGCCGTGACAAATCTTTCACACCGCACACCTTCGAGAGCAATCGATGTGACCTGGGCGTCATTTAGTCAAGTTATTGTCCCATTAACCTTCAGAGACATTCGACTGACACTAAATGTGCGGCTGAAACCATTCTGCCTGCAGACTTGCGCACTGCGTACACATTTTCTATTTCCGTCCTCCTTCATTATGACAATTACCTGTCAATCTAACCCAGTGGCCTGCAAATGTGAGCATCTTTTGCATTGTTGGTTTATTATATAATAAAATTATATAACATTTTATTGATATTTACCAAAATCATAACAAAGACCCCAAAACTTGGCCTAAACAAGACACTAGCTCATGTGTGCCTCTATTAAGAGCCATAAAGCTGCAGCCTTAGCATGAGCTGGGAAGTCAGCACAGTAAATGAACACGCCAAGAACAATGCAGAGCCACGGAAGCTCCTAATTTGTGACACAAAGGCCCCTTGCTAGAGAGACAAGGACCAGATTGAAAACCACTGATCTAACCAATTGTGTGGAAGTGGCCCACTGGTGCATAAGAGTTGCTGCCTTTCATCCAATCAATTCAGCTCAACTGGCTGATTCTTCTCACCCTTTCAACGCTAAACCCCTCGCCGCTCTCTCGAGGTTGCGAGTGCCAAGTTGTGCCACGGCAGTGTGGTATATGTTGCGGTGGAGTGCCGCTCCGTTGCAAACGACCGAGCGTTACCTCGCGGGCTTTCTGCGCGCTGAGCTCCGCCTGCCTCTGCCTCTCCAGCTCCTGCAGCAGCTGCGCCTCCATGATGCGCTTGGCCTCCTCCACGCGCCGCAGCACCTCCCGCTCGATCTCGTCCCTCCGTTTCTCCAGCTCCTCCTCCACCCGCCGTGCCACCAGCTCCTCCACGCGCCGTGCCGTCTCCTCCTCAATCAGCCGCTCCTCGATCTCCTGCTGGCGTCTGGAGGGGGATAGAGGGGAGAGGCGGTTAAGTCATGAAATGTGGGTCAAAAGAGGGCAATGCGGAATTACGCTCCCAGTGAGCTTTACCGAATCATAATGGCACTTATTGTTGTTCAGAGATCTTCCTAGAAAATATTGATTAATGAGTGGCCCCCGGAAGGGGGAAGTGACGGGAGGCAGCTATCTTCGCTTAGGGCAGAGGGATAAATTGTATTTTTAACACTATCTTGATATGAGTTTGCATGATTAAAGCATTCGTTAAGAGCAGCGGTGACAGAATAGATCAAATTCCCCTCATACATGCAGTGCCAGAAATGTCTCATTCCACTGCCAGCACACAATAGTAGCAGTGGCTAAGATAGTTCTCCACCCAGTGTTGTGTTTTAAGTAAAGATGGATATCACTTGTCACATGACTTATAAATACAGGCAGACGCCAAGCACCGATACTGACTTCAGCTAAACTAACCAACCTATATTTCCTAATATTTATTCAATTATATTTTTAAACAATTTATTTTGGTTAATACTTTTCCTCGACTGCATATATTAGATGCTGAAGAAAACCTTCTTTTACTACATATTTAGTGTTTACTGTCACATTATTAATAACAAGTGTCACATTTACTTAAATAAATATATATAAAAGTATCTTTATTGCCCAAAACAGTTAAAAACAGAGATGAACAGTATGTTGGTAAACCTGTGGTGTGTACATGTGAGCACCCAGCAGCTTCTCTCACCACAAAAACAGAGCTTAATGTTGTGTCACATCCAAATATTTCATTCCTCCACAAGCTTAAGAAGAGAACACTGGATTAGGGGTGTGCCATATTGTATCGCACACAATAATATCGCCAATATTTTTAAATATCGTGAATAATATTATACCCTGAAATATCGCACCATATCATCTATACCTAATTAACACATCAGGTTACTACTTTTTACTGTTTTTAGCTAAAAAAAAATTCACACTCTTCTCATTATATTAGATTTTATCTGTCCAGTATCATTCATTATACTTCAGTCATGGATATATGGAGATATTTGGAGTGCATTATTTAGTATTGTGACATTCTGGATCATTGACTTCTGTTACAATCTGATGAATTCTCGTATTTTTTTAATATCTCAGTTAAAAAAAATTAATTCTCATTTTGTTGCAGTAGTGTGTTCTTGAAATATTGCCAAGAATATCGTTATCGCAAAAATAGCATGAATTATTGTGACATTACTGTAGGGCCATTTCGCCCACCCCTACACTGGATGTAGACTGATTTTTGTAATTGAGCACTACAATAAATTGTTAATCTGTGGAATTTATAATACTCTATCAGTTTTAACAACCAACAGATTATTTGATTATTTAAAAAGTTGTAGGCTCTAGCCCAACTTTCAGTCATAACAGCAAAAGAGAGTTCAACGCTGGGGAGCTTTATTACCATACAACCAATTCTTGGCATGGGCCACGGTGACCTCTGGTTCATGCACAGCCTTCCCAGAGCTTTCTCATTCTACAGATCAATGCTTTTCTATACAAATTATACATGACGTATGCCTTAGTCAGCAAGGGTTGCAGCTAAATTCACTAACTGCAAGCACTACCTGGACATTCTTGGAATAAGATCATGGGACATGGACTGTAGAAATGGCCCAGATGCATCTTGTTTACTCGCCCTACATCTATGGACTTTAGTGAATATCACTGCCGTTTATGTTGTCAGCAGCAGCGTTCCTATACCCCACCTCCGAGTGACACTGCTGGCTGGCGGAGGTGCACCACATGTGGGACCAGTAAACACAGCATCGAAAAACTAAAGTAAGACTAAAAGCTACGTCTACAAGAAGAGGCCAACGGCTCCTTCTGCTGCCTTGCTACCAATCTGAACTATGTTTCATCAGACTGTAAGTAACTAAACAGCAGCGGATGAGCGAGTGCTGAAAGAAGCAGCTCAGACATTCAGGTAGGCAGTTCATGTTAGCATGTGTTTCCCATTAAATAGTGCCAACATGCTGACTGCTGCTTGACTCTCGACGTGTCAATGGCTTATCACATCGTCATTGTGATGTCGGATAGTTTTATCGAATATCACATTTTACCTCAATATCTCACAGTCGCACCTGCCAAGTCCAGTATGGCAATACGCCTTCAATAATATGGACTAACTCAGAAAGCCAATCAATATATAGAACGACAGAATAAAACCACAAACAGTGATCGGTTGTTTTCTGCTGCGGTTGCAGCATTCCCTTCTGCTTTTATTTCAGCAAACTGCCCACCCACAGATTTAGGAGATAGGGAAAAACACTGCTGTGGCGTGGCAATAAAGAATCCTGAAGCTTGAGCCGCCCAGATGCAGTCTATACTTAACTCCAGTGTAACTGTATTCAAAAATTCTTGACTACACATCAATTCGTCTGCCCTACTGCCCAAGAAGGGCCTTCTCTGAACCCGTGAGACAGACGCGTCTCACATCTACATTCACAACAGCATGTCAAAAGGCCACAGCATCACTTCCAGCACAGACAAAAAGCCTCAAAACACCAACGATCAATCCTGATTTGATTTGTGCGCGCCAGCCTATGGAATATGATACTACGGAGCTTTCTCCAGTGTCTCCTCTTTTGAGTTTTATTGGCAGGACTGAGCAGGGGTCACCACAAGCCATGCCCTGGGGTCAGTCTCACCCCCAACCAAAACGGGCAGAGAGCTTTTTACGGTTCACATGGCAATCTAGCCAGGCCTAAGGCCAAATCTAAAGCTACGGCTGAGGCTCTTTTCCACTTCTTTTTAACTCCATCTTTCACTTCCTGCTCTTTATTGGATTCTCTCTCTCGATTTTGCCTTCCGCAAGCCTCTTCAGGTCACATTAGCTGTGGTCAAACACAATGAGGAGACCTGAAAACGCCCCAAGAGTCATAAAGGTGCGCGTCAGCCACAGTCGTCTGTGATTAGATTACCAGACTCGACATCTGTCTGGTTAAGTGTTAACTGATGAAGTGGCTGGACAGGCAGCTCAGGAAACTGCTAATCTACTTCCACTGCACAAAAAATAACAGACGTTTTCTAAAAAAACTGTTGAAACATTTAAATAGATACAGCACTTCATCCACAAGCTTGAGAAGAAATTTTTTTTAAAGGAGCTCTGCAGTTTTAAAAATTGTTAATTGTCTGCTTTACATATACGTTTATTGATCTGTGCAATTCATAATGGTGACCTCTGGCTCATGTACAGCTGTCCCAGAACTTCTCCTTCTATAGGTCAATGCTATTCCATGCAAACTATAGAAGATGTATGCCCTAGTCAGTAAGCCATGCAGCTGAGTTCACTAACTGCAAGGACTACCTGGACATTCTTGGACATGTAGTGTAAATGACATCAGTGAACATGGACTGTAAAAATGGCCTAGATGCATTTTCAGCACTCAGATCTAAAAAAAAAAAACTGGCATAATTAAACTAAGATTAATTATAGAGAAGGATAAATACTTCGATTTTTTTACAGTGATGGTCACAGAAACCAGAGGTCAGAACTGATCCATAGCTGTTTAATTTATTATCCAAAACAACCAGCAATCTTACCATATGGTAAGGTGGACGTCTGGTTCCTATTACCGCCACTGTAAACAATACAATTTAAACTCATTAAGTTTCTCTAGAGCAGAGCTTTGCACACTAAACCACTCTGAATGACACTGTTTACACCTCAGTTATTTAATTATGCACAGTTTGTGAATAGAAATGTGTAATTCACACTTAATAACACTACATGAGTGACTGGCTGTCAACAGAGCTGAAGGACCGGCTAGCTTTAGCTAGCTTTAGCTTCAATGGCTAATGGTACTGCTGCTGTCACAATTTATCGCTGCTCAAACATAAACACTCCTTTAGCGTTCAATTCGAATTTCCTCCTTAAATGGCACAGCGGTCCCATGCTGGCGCTTTTAAGGTGGAACGGGACGGGGTTACCGTAAAACTCAGTTTGCTGGAAAAGCTCAAGTGCTTGCTATCTGCAGTTAGCTTCTTATTAGAACTGTTTGTTCCACCTTAAATGGTGCAGAAGTAATTTCTGCACCATTTAAGGTGGAACGGGGAATTCGAGTAGAAAAGTTACCAGTATGTAACTGCTGCACCATTTAAGGTGGAACGGGGAATTCGATAAGAAGCTAACTTCAGCCACGTCTTTCTTCAGGTTTACTCTTAACAACGGATCCAGTAGGCTCGTGCGTCTGTTTACACTCACATCTTCCTCTGTCTCTCTATCTCCGCTTTCCTCTCCTCCTCCTCCTTCCTCTGCTTCTCGTCCACGGCGGCCCGCTTGCTCAGCGTCCGTCCGAACATGTCCACTCTCTCGGGAGGAGAGCTTCGCTCCTTCTCCCGGTCCCTCTCTCTGCGCGAGGCCGTCGCCGCGTTGTTAGACCGCGACCGTGACCGTGAGCGAGAGCGCGACTCCCTGCGGCGGTTCTTCTTGGTCTCTCGGGACCGCGACCGCTTCTTGCTGCTGCGTTCTCGTTCTCGGGAGCGCGACCGCGACCGCGAGCTGCCCGCCCCACCACCACCGCCGCCGCCGCCGCCGCTCCTCGCCCGCTTCTTGCTGCGCTTGCCGCTCTTCGAGTGCTTCGAACGCGACGAGCTGCGGCTCCTCGAGCGCCCCATAACTCCAAGCACACGAGCGCCTCTCCCTGAGACTTTAAACCGAGCGGAGAGACTGAGCACCGGGACCTCGAGCAAACAGGCTCCGCGGCGATGTTCGGGTTCCGGACGGTGTTTTCGCTTTTTCCGTTTTTATTAGTTTTTGTGTTGAAGCTAAACCGAGTACAAGCCGAGTAAATATGGCGACGGTCTGGAGCTGTGTGTTCCCCCACAATGCCCTGCGCTCGGCTTCTCTCGGCCTCTCTCGGCTCTTTTCGCGTAATCATGGCGAAAGCATCGGAGACCATCGGCGGCTCTTATTTATTATTTGGAAAACATGGATGGATACATAGAAATACAGTCATACTAAAAGTAATAGACAGACAGACAGATACATACATAGACGACATGAGAGATAGACACACAGACAGATATACATTCATACATACACACATAGATGGCCTGAGAGACAGACAGACAGACCGAGAGATTGATAGATAGATACATACATACATACATACATACATACATACATACATACATAGGCGACCTGAGAGACAGACAGACAGACAGACAGATACAAACATTTATACATACACACATAGACAGCCTGAGAGACAGACAGACAGATACAAACATTTATACATACACACATAGACAGCCTGAGAGACAGGCAGACAGACAGAGAAATAGATAGATACATACATACATACATTCACTGCCTGAGAGATAGATAGATAGATAGATAGACTGAGATAGATAGATAGATAGATAGATAGATAGACAGAGAGCGATATATAGACAGAGAGAGATAAATACATACATACATACAAACAGAGACAGCCTGAGAGATAGATAGATAGATAGATAGATAGATAGATAGATAGATAGATAGATAGATAGATAGATAGATAGATAGACAGACAGACAGAGATATAGATACATACATACATATATACATACATACAAACTACCTGATAGATAGATAGATAGATAGAGGGATACATACATACATACATACATACATATATACATACACACATATATACATGGATACATACATACAAACAACTTGATAGATACATACATACATACATACATACATACAAACAACCTGATAGATAGATACATACATACATACATACAAACAACCTGATAGATAGATAGATACATACATACATACATACATACAAACAACCTGATAGCTAGATAGATACATACATACATACATACATACAAACAAACAGCCTGAGAGATTGATAGATACATACATACATACATACATACAAACAACTTGATAGATAGATAGATAGATAGATAGATAGATAGATAGATAGATAGATAGATACATACATACATACATACATACATACAAACAAACAAACAGCCTGAGAGATTAATAGATACATACATACATACATACATACATACAAACAGCCTGATAGATAGATACATACATACATACATACATACATACATAGAAACAACCTTATAGATAGATAGATAGATAGATACATACATACAAACAACTTGATAGATACATACATACATACAAACAGCCTGATAGATATAGATAGATAGATAGATACATATATACATACATACATACATACATACATACATACATAAATACATACAAACAGCCTGAGAGATTAATAGATACATACATACATACATACTTACATACATACATACAAACAGCCTGAGAGATCGATAGATACATACATACATAGACAGCCTGAGAGACAGACAGGTTGATAAATAGACAGATGGGAGAAACCAAATGTTTGTTGCTACTGTATTAGAGCTGCTATGGAGCAGCCAGCCAACAGTGGAGCAGTCAAAACCAGACTGCATTTGCACATACCCTAAAAGCTCAAGAAATTAATTGCGGGTGGCGTCTTAATTTCTTCTTCTGTAATATTTTTTTTCACACCCCAAACACAGCTGATTACAGAAACGTAGCGTTTAGGTTTGTTGTCATACTTCAAGAAATAATTTAAAAAATGAAAAATTGCTTGAGTACTTTCCAGGTTTTTCACCTGTTGAGATGCTTGCAACTGTTTTAAGTGAGTTGCAGAACACTTTCCACAATGCACCTAAAATTGCATGAACGTTTCACCTGCCTTGTGCCTTTTGTTATTAGCATTTTTTGTCAAATTCACAATCCAGTTTCCCCTTTCTAGGAATCAATGAAATTAATATCATTACATGACAAAGTTCAAAACGGACTCTAACATGTTAAGGCCATATTTAGTGCAAGCAGTTTTCCTCTCCTGTGCCTCTCTCACAGTGCCAGACGAAAATAACCACTTTTCAAAAACCTCTGGACCACCCTGTCCCACTTTGGGTACATGACTGGCATTCTTAGAGCTGCGTCAGTTTTGCCCAGGCTTCAGAAATAGTTCCTTTTTTGCATATTCTCTCAGCGCAGCTCCTGAAAATAGCCCACTTTCAATGCTCTTTGAGGAAGACAGCGATTGTACGTTAATGTCATTGTGTCATTACCAGAGGCCTGCCCGATCTCTGGAAGGGCTGGTCAGAACATAAACAGAGATTATATTCCAAAAATAAGTGTGTGATAAGCTTATCTTGAAGGGAAACAACATTTCAGTGCCACAAGAAAACAAATGTGTCCATGAAGTGAGTCAGCTGCCAGGATTACGGAATGAGGGGAATATGGTAGGAGAAATTCCCGTCAGGGGGGTTTTTTCTTTTCTTTTCATGCGAGTGGCTGGATTTTTATATCGACAGTGCAATTTGCGCAACTCATGAAATCTCCCCCATATACACAGTCATTACCGTCCATGTGGTTCCCCAATTAATGTAATTGATGACTTCGGTAAATCAGCCACTACACGCTGGTACTCATCAAACTAGATTTATAGCTTTCCTCTGCAAAGCTGTTGTTGGCGGCGAGGAAGATGTTTGAAATGAAGCAGGGTATCAGGGAGGGTCTCATGGGATAGTTGGGGGTGGGAGGATGAACATGATATTATTGGTATATATGATTTAACCCCATCCACTGGTTAATAGTGATGGAACCGAAAATAATCTGATATTTTACAAGCCAAGATATTTTCTAATATAAGAATTTCCATCATTTTTAGTTGATGTAGCTAATAATTTATATTTTAGATACTTCTAGCTTATTACTAGTTTATTTAACTTAACTCTAGCCATTTTTTACCTTTTTTTTAAGTGATTTTAAGGTGAAGTCAAGTTGTCTCACTAAATTGGCAGCTTATTGTAAGAAACGATCTTGAAACACACAAAGCTGCTTTGCCTAAAAAATGTTTTTCCACTCTCTGCGTGCAGTTGCACATTCCCACCAGAGAGGCATCCAAGTCCTCAAATCTTACATAGTGCGGCTTTACAGTCTCAGAGAACACATAGTAACGTATTAAACATGTTTGAATGCTAAACTTGATTGTTATATAAATGTCCAGCAAAGATTGAATATAAAAATGCAACATATAGAAATATAATAAAATATGGCTTAAAAAACGCTGGTTTGACTAATTAGAGAATTGTATAGAGGTGGCTAATCACCAGACTGACTGACAGCTCCAAGCCTTCTGGGCCCTCATATAGAACTAACATCATAATCCAGCTGTATTGTGTCGCTAACTGGAAGAAACATGTTACTAATGATCAGACAGCAGGCAGCCACAGACAGGAGGTCTAGCTTGTTAGTGTTTGGTTAGCTCACTTGGTTTCTCTGACTCTGAAAATGTTTGTGTGGGCGGGACCAGAGATGTTAGCCCTGTGGTTGGTTAGGAAATGCTAATTGAAGCATTACCCAAGATCACCCAGGATTACCCAGGAAAACCCAATTTCCTTGAAGAGTAGAGAAGTTTATCTGGACCAAAATTTAGATCATTACAACAACAAAAAACCAAATCTAGGCTCCCTAGTGCTTTATCGATTCCAAGCTCTTTTCATTGTTTAGCACTGGTTATCATGCCTGTTGTCCTTTCTGGCAAGAAGGGTTGCCAAGTCTGGCAAAAATCCCAAGCCCAAAGTTTGGTTGAAAGTTTGCTTACCATATAGGAGCACTTTGTATAGTTCTACACTTACAGACTGACGCTCATCTGTTTCCCTAAATACTTTGTTACCCTTTTCTTTATTGATCAGGACCCCCACAGAGCAGGTATTAGTTTGGTGGTGAATCATTCTCAGCACTGCATTAAAGACTGACGTGGTGGTGTGTGTTGTGCTGATGTGAGTGGATCAGACACAGCAGTGCTGCTGAAGTTTTTAAACACTGTGTCCACTCACTGTCCACTCTATTAGACATTATTACCTTGCTTGTCCACCTTGTAGATGTAAAGTCAGTCAGAGACAGTTCATCTAATCCGGGGGTCACTAATAGGCAGACCGTGGTCCGGATCCGGACCCAGACGTTGTCCAATGTAGACCCAAACTGAAATCTCCTCTAACTGGACCTTACTGAACTCTAATTAAACACCCCTGCTCTAGTCCTTCATCAGTGGTCCCAGGATGCTGCCCACAGGACACTGTTGGCTGGATAGTTTTTGATTGGTGGACTACTCTCAGTCCAGCAGTGACACTGAGGTGTTTAAAAACTCCAGCAGCAGCACTGCTGTGTCTGATCCACTCACACAAGCACAACCCACACTAAAACACCACCACCAGAGTCAGTGTTGAGAATATTCCATCACCCAAATAGTACTTTCTCTGTGGTGGTCCTGTGGGGGTCTAGAGCATTGAAGAACAGAGTAACAAAGTATACAGAGAATCAGATGGACTACAGTCTGTAAGTGTAGAACTACAAAGTCCCCCTTTATAGTAGGTGCAGATGGATATCCTCAAACTTTCTTCACAATATCCTCAGTTTGGAGTCCCTCAGTAATTCAGGCTTCGGTTCACTTCTCCATGCTGGCTCTGCATTGTTCTCCAGCAGAACGTCTACTACTGTCAGGGGTGAACCAGGCTGCCTTTGAGAGAAAGCTTCCCCGAAGCCCGTCTCCCAAGCCTGCGCTTTGACTCCTCGAGATGTTTTAATCATTCATGAGGTGTGTAGCTGGAGAAAGGGAAAGAGAGAGAGAGAGAGAGAGAGAGAGAGAGAGAGATGTCTTGTTTTTGTTCGCTCCTGCGTGACAGCACAGGAGAGGCCCGTTCCTAAACCTCTTTGATAAATAATGCAGGCCTCCTCACATAAACGCTAGGAGAACGTTGTCAACTACAGTTGGATCGTGGAGGGGAACCGGGGCAGAAACACTTCTGAAACTTCTTGTTGTCGAGCAAAAAAGCTTAGCACGAAACAACGTTCTGGGGGGCTCTGCTGGCGATCGTGTCGACAGAACGCTGATGGAGACCCACAGGATGGTTGGTTTCTTCTTCTCCGGGCTGTTTGAAGTATCACGTTACCACTGTTCATCAATAACTTCATGACATGACGTCATGGGGCCATGTGTGCACACACACAGTCATCACTAGGACCTGTTAGACTGGGATGTTAGGCTCACTCCAATTGTTTTGATCTCCATTGTTAAAGCAGCCCCGTCGTAAACAGAGCAATTGTTGCACTTTTGACGGCGAAGTGATTTAGATGACTACAGCTGAGCGATCTCAAGGCAGCACGGTTTCCTCACCACAGAAGCTCCGGCTTCAAAGTGAGTCAGAACGTCAACAATAAAAAAGCCCGGCTTCCTACAATACACCTGAGCGCGTTTCCCTCCACACTGGCATTCACGCCACTTCCATATAGACCACCGCTCCAAAGCTTGGAATCACTGTTTTCAATAAAGACAAACTAATATCACTGAGGATCTACAGTTACATGCCAACGTTTGGGCTCCCCAGTCAAATGACATGTTCTGCTTACATTATGCAAACGTAACACACTTGTATTTATTTGTCAAGCTTAAGAAGTTGAAAGTTATATATATATAAGCTGTCCAATGAAAAACAAGGATTCCCAAATCTGCAACTTTACAGGAGAGGACAAAAACATACTTTACTTTCAATGCAAGGCAATGGAACCAAAATTGAACATTTCACCAGGGGTGCCCAAACTTTTCAATGTACAATACTGTGCATGCAAATGTTTGGGCACCCCTGCCCAATGTTTAAAGAACCATCTTAGCAATAGGTGTATTTTCACCAGTAAGAAAGCCAGTTATAATTAGAACAGATGTAAATAATCGTAAATACAGTACAAAGTAGTGTAAATATCTTATTGTAAAAGAAGTAGATCATATCTTGAGCTCCAGTTGAAGAACAAAGTGTAGTTCCAGATTACTCCTGGATGCCCCAGACATTGTATAAATGTGTTCAGTTCTTTCAGAAGCAATCTTGATTTAGCTTAATGAAGTACTGAGCAGTCAAAGCAGGTATTAGATGAGAACTGTAAATAATACTGAGTTGTTTCCACAAGGAGAAGCTTGGAAAGAGTTAAATAAACACACTGACATGCAAAAGCACTACTTACTGTATTAATACTGTTTGTATTTTAATTTAAAAAAAAGTGTTTTGCTGAGCAAATAAAAGCTTCCTGGAAAAATAGAACATGAATGTCCCCAAATGCCTCAAACCTTTGCACAGCACTGTATTTTTCAAGGCACCAACACTCTTGGTACTTGATATGTGGTATATGCAGTATGGTGGTTGGTATACTGTAGTGGGGTACACTGCTGCCCTCCCTTCTATTCCCCACCTGGGTAACCACCTTATACTATACCAGTAAACAACTTTGAGCAAAACTCCAGACACTACCTTTACCTACCTGTGTAGAGGTAAACTGTAACACTACCTTCACCTACCTGTGTACATGTAAACTGTAACACTACCTTCACCTACCTGTGTACATGTAAACTGTAACACTACCTTCACCTACCTGTGTACAGGTAAACTGTAACACTATCTTCACCTACCTGTGTACAGATAAACTGTAACACTACCTTCACCTACCTGTGTACATGTAAACTGTAACACTACCTTCACCTACCTGTGTACAGGTAAACTGTAACACTACCTTCACCTGCCTGTGTACATGTAAACTGTAACACTACCTTCACCTACCTGTGTACATGTAAACTGTAACACTACCTTAACCTACCTGTGTACATGTAAACTGTAACACTACCTTCACCTACCTGTGTACAGGTAAACTGTAACACTACCTTCACCTACCTGTGTACATGTAAACTGTAACACTACCTTCACCTACCTGTGTACATGTAAACTGTAACACTACCTTAACCTACCTGTGTACATGTAAACTGTAACACTACCTTCACCTACCTGTGTACAGGTAAACTGTAACACTACCTTCACCTACCTGTGTACATGTAAACTGTAACACTACCTTCACCTACCTGTGTACATGTAAACTGTAACACTACCTTAACCTACCTGTGTACAGGTAAACTGTAACACTACCAAGTAACTCTGGATCAGAGCGTCTGCCAAATGCTGTGAATGCAAATGTATACAGTAATCTCAGATGTGCATCTTAGGAGTCTTTGTCCCATAATGCAATGCAGGTTTTTGTAGCACCCGCTCTGTATTGTCAAGTTTTGAGTTTGTTGTTGTATTGCTTTATTATCAATAATGTGTTAACTTTTACATTTGCCTGAAATATGAATTGACAACTGAAACATCAAAGCATATCTGTTGGTGTGTAGTTGTGTATTCGGGGTTAAATTGTGATTTTCACTACTTTTGTATACGTATTTACTGATTAACCTCTGTCCTGGAATGATTACATGGCCATTCCGATGCTGCTATTATGCGTCTCTGTTCTCTGAGACGAACGCTAACCTCACTTCTGGAGTTAATGAAAAGTGACTGCGCTCTTTCGCCCCTCTTTTGCTCGTTTGATCAAAGAGGGGCTTCTCCTTTCTCCTGGTTCACCTCCGCTGTCTCAGATGGGAGAGGCTGCTTAACACACACACACACACACACACATGCACACACACCCAGGAGCCCTCAGCCTGCTGCCATTGTCATGCTGATGTCCCAGAGGCCACAACACAAAGAGCCATTGAGGGGAGGAAGAGAGAGAGGGAGAGGGAGAGAGAATGGGGGGAGCTCTTGAGAGGAGTTTCTTTGACCCCCTCAGACAGTGTATGTGTGGAGGAGGGTCAGATATAGCTGTAGTGTTAGGGAGCAGTGGACTGGTCATGCTTCCTAAAGTCTCCTGGGGTTCGAGGTAGTGAGGTGGAGTGTGTGTGTGTGTGATTGTGGATGTGTGTGTGTGTGTGTGTGTGTGTGTTTTGATTTAAAAGAAAAAATGGTTAACTCACATGGTTAACAATAAAACTGACTATATATATAAATATATATATAAATATATATATATGACTATATATATATATATATATATATATATATATATATATATATATATATATATATATATATATATATATATATATATATATATATACAGTTAAGTAAACAAGTAAAGTAGTTTCATTCCCATTATATACCCACTACATTTCCCATGGTGTAGATACTGAACTCAAATTATGCATACAAACATACAAGAACCCTCATTTTTATTGTTTTTCAGTGCTTTCTTATGATTTAAAAAAAAGTTTCCCTTTACATTTTTGTAATTTTTGTGATGTATGAACCAACAAAAATGTCCCATATTGATATGGAAAAAAGTCTGGTTCCATTGACTTACATTAAAATTAAAATATGTTCTTTCTCTTTATTGCAAATAAGCTTTATGCAGAAATCCATTTGTTAATAGTGTGTGTGATTGTGGATGTGTGTGTGTGTGTGTGTTGATTTAAAAGAAAAAATGGTTAACTCACATGATTAACAATAATACTGACTATATATATATCCTATATATAGTCAGTATATCATACTTATACAGTTAAGTAAACATGTAAAGTAGTTTGATTGTTTGATTCCCATTATATACCCACTACACTACATTTCCCACAGTGTAGGTACTGAATTTAAATTATGCATGAAAAATATATAAAAACCTTAATTTTTGTTGTTTTTCAGTGGTTTTTTATCATTTGAAAGAAGTTTCCCTTTACATTTTTGTAAACTTTGTAATGAATGAACCAACAAAATGTCCCATAAGTCTGGTTCCATTGACTTACATTAAAATTTAAGTATGTTCTTTCTTCTCATCGCAAATAAGCTTTACCTGGAAATCCATTTGTTAATGGTACCAGGTTTTTTGTTGGTCCATTCGTCATAAAGTGTAATGGACAGGTGGTGTTGTGGTGTTTAGAAATGATGTCATTTATGTAGTAAAAATTATAAAAATGATAAAACAGGGTTTTGGCCCAACAGCAATTGTATAAATTACTTTCTTTCAAATGAAGTATGTGTGTGTGGCTGTGTTTGTACACGCGCAAATTTCATAAACACTCAAACAGCCTTTTTTCTCTCCTTTAATGTTTTTTTCTTTCTAGATTTGATATTTTTCCTTGTGTGCGAAGGGCAATACCATCGGCTAAACGCTATTGCCTGATGGCACCTGCACTGGTGTCCGCCTTTGTAGCGGTAGTGCTAGCTTCGGCTTCCATCGTTACTCAGCGAACTAGCTAGCGGTGGTAGCCTAGTGCTAGCTAGCTGTTTCTCCTGCTAGCTAGCTGTTTCTCCAGCTAGCGTCGCCACAGCAGGCGGAAATAATCATACAGTTAAGCCCCGCCCACTTAAAGGGAAGATATGATTGGTCAACTTCCACTGAACCCTTCACTCTCCAACACAGATTAAATAGGCACATTTGAATCATTTATTTGCCAATATTTTTATAATTGTTTAGATGTTGATTATCAAACTGTATATATATATTTATCTGTGTGTGTGTTAAGAATATTTTAGGCCCTCTGAGAGGGCGTAGAGGGCCATGACGGTTCCCCACAGGAATATATAAATCATAACCTGTTTCCCTTTGCATTGTGTGTAAATTATATAAAGTACATTATAATATATGAAGTATATTCTTTCCTTCTTCTGTATATTTGGAATGGAATTTTAATGGAAGTCCATTTTAATGTAAAATTGTAAATTGGAAAATTGTCCCACAATGTGTTTTAGTGTTTTGAAATGATGTAATTCACAATGTAAAGATTATAAAAATAGAAATACAGGGTTTTGTCCCAACAGCATTTTATTGATTAAATTTTTTCAATTTTCAATCATTTCGATAATATTTTTGAAATGATAAGCATTATTTAAGAATGTTTTCAATTTCCTTCATTAATCATTGTGTTATTCATTGAAAAACATTCAAATTTTACGCACATCAACTTGGCAACCCCGCAAGATGTTGGGAGCTCATGCAATGTTTTTATACCCACCCCCGTCGTCTTAGGCAGCTCACGCTGACCGTCAAGTCAACTAAGTCGAAAACAAGAGCAGCCATTAATGGATGAAGATATAAAATCCATGACATCACAACTAACATATTAAACTGTTGAACCAGAAAACTCTTTAAATGTAATTTATATGAAGTAGTTAAAAATATTAAGCCTTGTAGATTTTTTTCTAATAACTTCTTTTTTATAGCTGCTTACAAATGATATAAAAACGTGTAGATCATTAGCTCCATATCATAATCACATTATACAACCTAAACTTATTTCTATTCTTAAACCACCCTAAACTATTCACCACAAGTGAGCTGTGTAACAAACTCTGAGGAGGAATGGGCTGACAGTGTGACTCTCTCTAGCCTGCTGGGCGATCCGGCTCACCTTTCCTCGCTAGCGAGTGTACGGACGACTGACCAGGACAGGCGAAAGGTCATAGGTCTTTTTTGAACTATTGAATGGAGCGGAAAGGTGATCTGATGTCCTTCAGAAGCAATGGACTCTCTCTCTCTCTATTTATGCCTCTCTCTCTCTGTCTCTCGGACTATCTCTCCATCCATCTGGCCTTTTCTCTGGTTTCTTTCTCTTCTTTCAGCAGTGCGAGGAGCTCTCCTGGTGAGGCTATACTCACACTCGCACTCACACAAAGGTGCAGAGAGGCCTCACAGGCAGCCCGAGGACAACAGAGGCGTCTGCTCATGTATCACGCTCCACCTGCACGAGGCCACGTTGTGTTCATACTGCTATATGTTTCAATTGCAGAACCTTGAGATGCACTAAAACCATCTGTGATGGATCACAGTCACCTACGTTCCAGGTATTAACCTGGTAAGAGTGGAAAACAAGCTCTATAGTACTAGATAGATATCTATCCTAGATAGGATGGCAAGTTTTGAGTCTTGCTTATCTGTGGGGAACAAACTCCAAAGAATTGTGCAGAGAGTAAGTACCTGGACATTGTAACTAAGTGTCTACCAGGTTCTAGATAATTAAGCTGAGATAGGATGTATGTGTAATTCTCCCAAGATGATCCCAAATAGCCTGGACTGAAACACGACTCCCAACAATAACAACATGCTCTACAGCTAAACATCTTACAGATTGGTATTAGGCTTCATACAACTGCCCAACTGCTTTCAAGTTCATTTTTCTTTCGCCTTGTAGTTTGGCCATCACCAAAATTATGGATTTCAGGAGTTACTTAGCAGACTAAGGGCCTATTGGGTCTGGACTGGTTTACCCAGAGGAGGTCTGGTAATGTAAACTGTGCATGATTTAACTAAGGTGGTGTAGGAGTTAGCACTGTCACCTCACAGAAGGACCATCCGGGTTGGATTCCCAGTCTGGGCAGTTCTGTGTGGAGTGTGCATGTTCTCCCCGTGCTTGGCTGGGTTTCCTTTGGGCCTCACAGTCCAAACACATGCATGTTAGGTTGATCCTCACTCTAAATTGCCCATAGGTGTGAGTTTGTGCGTGAGTGTGTTGGGCATGCGATGGACTGGCCAACTGACCTGTTCATGGTCTTTGCCTGATGATGCTAGGATTGGCTCTACAAATTTCACCATGATTTGATTCATAATTTAAAATAGAATGCATCATAAAAACCAAAGTTGTTTTGGATTTAAACTATATAAGCTGTAGACCTGATTTGAATTCAGTTCAGGGAACAATTCAGTGAATCATGAAATTTTGAATACATGATTCAACAATTCTTCAACATGCTATTTTTTTGTATTAGTTGTTTAACAAATTATGCAGTGTATCAAATTTCATATTTCACCGCAGTGCCATTCAGTTCTTTAGGAAATGGATCATTAAATCAATCAAATTTTATGACAGGTTTTTTTCAATGAATAAATGCATCATGAATTTTTTAATTTCTTTATGATTTATTTAAATCAGTTCTTAAATAAATTATTTTGTGAATCATGAAATTTCGATTTTCACCATACTCCGTATTGATTTGTTGGTCATAGTTAAATGGACCAACATGTAAAATTGGAACTTTCTGAGTTAGTAAAGTAAACTATTTTTTTAATTTTAGCAATAAATGATTCAGAGAATCATTTGTTAAGGAAACAATAAATGGAACCTCGAATTTTGATTCAATTTGATTTACATTTCTAAGCGAGGTGATCACATTCAGAACACTAATTCCTATCGCTATGAAAATGTTTATCATCAGATTTAAACTGTCACCAACATTCAGCTTGATTCCACACTTTAGTTACTGATCATGTAAATCATGGGCCTTTAACTTTCATGATGAGTCATTTTGATTAAGTTCTTTAACAATTAATTCAATTAATCATAAAATTTTAAATTTAAGCAATTCTTTAATAAATGATACAGTGATTCACAATTTCTGCCATGATTCTTGATTCTCTACTGAATAATTAAAATCTCACATTTCACCACTAATTGACTGTTTAGGAAAAAAATAGTGCATTAAAATCTAAAATTCAAATGTGATTCGTTGCATAATGAAATCTTTGCCACAATTCAATTTGATTGGATTTGACTCTTTAGTGTGATTCATATTTACTCTCACACTAAATACACAAAGCGGGAGTGCAGCAATAACTAAGCTCACTCTTTTTACACTGGAAAGTGAGCATTTTCAAAGCAGAGACATCTTACTGTCTTATTCCTGCAGTCTCTACCTCTAATGGATGAATCACCATCTTCGAGCAGATTTTACACCACTAGTGTTTGTGTATAATCTCCCTGCACAGGAAAATAAGCCTGAGAAACTGGCTACAGGAAAAGGGACACGTCTTTCAAAGGCACCGTACCTCTCTCTCTCTCCCCCTCACTCTCTCCGTCATTGCCTCCCTACGTGAGACTCTAACAATGGCCGTTTCCTGACGTGGAGACTTGAGACAGAGAGTCGCTCTCAGAGAGTGAATGATCATGGGAGAGAGAGGGAGAGAGCTTGTATGTGTGGGAAAGAGTGAGAGAGCATTTTCAGGGCCAAGGATTTGTTAAGTGGGGGCCTCATGTCTTACATCACCTGTCTGTATGTGTGTGTGTGTGTGTGTGTGTAAGTGTGTGAGTATGAGCGTCTTTATGTGAAGCACAATGGACACAATGCATTATAGAATAATGCGCTCACATACGGTTAAGTGGGGCACTGAGTGCCGTGGCTGGTTAAATCAAACAACCACCTGAAATCCGGCTTTGTTAACCCATTCACAGTCTTTGTCTTTGTCTCGTTTAACTCATTAAAATCTGCCCCCTGGGTATTTGGTGAGCATATCCATATCAGTCATAGTAAAACAGATCAGCATGCAATGTTGTCAAAAGTATTCACATTCATTACTCAGGTAGAAGTATAGATACTAGGGTTTAAAAACACTTCTATATACTCAAGCTTTTTACTCCAGTAAAAGTGTGAAAGTACTGCTTTCAGAACTACTTAAAGTATAAAAGTAAAATGAATGTAAGGGAAAAATGCTATTAAGGATAAAAGCTTAGTTCGCACTACGGGGGCCTAAAGTGCACTAGCCCACCTCCCCAAAAACCCCATTCTTCTAAAAGTCATAATAACTATAATGTTATGTTAAAATGTTAATGTTGATAAATTTGGGATCCGCTAGGCTTCCTGTTTCAGCCGCATATACGCCCATTGAACATGAATGTAGTTTAGTACAATGTAAATATATTAAAGAAGCATATCTGTGTACTACTGAACATTAACATGTGTTTCATGGAGCAGAAGATAATACTGATAATGGTGTGTAAATGTAAGGAGTAGAAAGTACTGATAATGGAGTGTAAATGTAAGGAGTAGAAAGTACTGATAATGGTGTGTAAATGTAAGGAGTAGAAAGTACTGATAATGGAGTGTAAATGTAAGGAGTAGAAAGTACTGATAATGGAGTGTAAATGTAAGGAGTAGAAAGTACTGATAATGGAGTGTAAATGTAAGGAGTAGAAAGTACAGATAATGGAGTGTAAATGTAAGGAGTAGAAAGTACTGATAATGGAGTGTAAATGTAAGGAGTAGAAAGTACAGATAATGGAGTGTAAACGTAAGGAGTAGAAAGTACTGATAATGGAGTGTAAATGTAAGGAGTAGAAAGTACTGATAAAGGAGTGTAAATGTAAGGAGTAGAAAGTACAGATAATGGAGTGTAAATGTAAGGAGTAGAAAGTACTGATAATGGAGTGTAAATGTAAGGAGTAGAAAGTACTGATAATGGAGTGTAAATGTAAGGAGTAGAAAGTACTGATAATGGAGTGTAAATGTAAGGAGTAGAAAGTACAGATAAAGGAGTGTAAATGTAAGGAGTAGAAAGTACTGATAATGGAGTGTAAATGTAAGGAGTAGAAAATACTGATAAAGGAGTGTAAATGTAAGGAGTAGAAAGTACTGATAATGGTGTGTAAATGTAAGGAGTAGAAAGTACTGATAATGGAGTGTAAATGTAAGGAGTAGAAAGTACTGATAAAGGAGTGTAAATGTAAGGAGTAGAAAGTACTGATAATGGTGTGTAAATGTAAGGAGTAGAAAGTACTGATAATGGAGTGTAAATGTAAGGAGTAGAAAGTACTGATAATGGAGTGTAAATGTAAGGAGTAGAAAGTACTGATAATGGAGTGTAAATGTAAGGAGTAGAAAGTACAGATAATGGAGTGTAAATGTAAGGAGTAGAAAGTACAGATAATGGAGTGTAAATGTAAGGAGTAGAAAGTACTGATAATGGAGTGTAAATGTAAGGAGTAGAAAGTACTGATAAAGGAGTGTAAATGTAAGGAGTAGAAAGTACTGATAATGGAGTGTAAATGTAAGGAGTAGAAAGTACTGATAATGGAGTGTAAATGTAAGGAGTAGAAAGTACTGATAATGGAGTGTAAATGTAAGGAGTAGAAAGGACTGATAATGGAGTGTAAATGTAAGGAGTAGAAAGTACAGATAATGGAGTGTAAATGTAAGGAGTAGAAAGTACAGATAATGGAGTGTAAATGTAAGGAGTAGAAAGTACTGATAATGGAGTGTAAATGTAAGGAGTAGAAAGTACTGATAATGGAGTGTAAATGTAAGGAGTAGAAAGTACAGATAATGGAGTGTAAATGTAAGGAGTAGAAAGTACTGATAATGGAGTGTAAATGTAAGGAGTAGAAAGTACTGATAATGGAGTGTAAATGGAAGGAGTAGAAAGTACAGATAATGGAGTGTAAATGTAAGGAGTAGAAAGTACAGATAATGGAGTGTAAATGTAAGGAGTAGAAAGTACTGATAATGGAGTGTAAATGTAAGGAGTAGAAAGTACTGATAATGGAGTGTAAATGTAAGGAGTAGAAAGTACTGATAATGGAGTGTAAATTTAAGGAGTAGAAAGTACTGATAATGGAGTGTAAATGGAAGGAGTAGAAAGTACAGATAATGGAGTGTAAATGTAAGGAGTAGAAAGTACTGATAATGGAGTGTAAATGTAAGGAGTAGAAAGTACTGATAATGGAGTGTAAATGTAAGGAGTAGAAAGTACTGATAATGGAGTGTAAATGTAAGGAGTAGAAAGGACTGATAATGGAGTGTAAATGTAAGGAGTAGAAAGTACAGATAATGGAGTGTAAATGTAAGGAGTAGAAAGTACAGATAATGGAGTGTAAATGTAAGGAGTAGAAAGTACTGATAATGGAGTGTAAATGTAAGGAGTAGAAAGTACTGATAATGGAGTGTAAATGTAAGGAGTAGAAAGTACAGATAATGGAGTGTAAATGTAAGGAGTAGAAAGTACTGATAATGGAGTGTAAATGTAAGGAGTAGAAAGTACTGATAATGGAGTGTAAATGGAAGGAGTAGAAAGTACAGATAATGGAGTGTAAATGTAAGGAGTAGAAAGTACAGATAATGGAGTGTAAATGTAAGGAGTAGAAAGTACTGATAATGGAGTGTAAATGTAAGGAGTAGAAAGTACTGATAATGGAGTGTAAATGTAAGGAGTAGAAAGTACTGATAATGGAGTGTAAATTTAAGGAGTAGAAAGTACTGATAATGGAGTGTAAATGGAAGGAGTAGAAAGTACAGATAATGGAGTGTAAATGTAAGGAGTAGAAAGTACTGATAATGGAGTGTAAATGTAAGGAGTAGAAAGTACTGATAATGGAGTGTAAATGTAAGGAGTAGAAAGTACAGATAATGGAGTGTAAATGTAGGGAGTAGAAAGTACTGATAATGGAGTGTAAATGTAAGGAGTAGAAAGTACTGATAATGGAGTGTAAATGTAAGGAGTAGAAAGTACTGATAATGGAGTGTAAATGTAAGGAGTAGAAAGTACAGATAATGGAGTGTAAATGTAAGGAGTAGAAAGTACTGATAATGGAGTGTAAATGTAAGGAGTAGAAAGTACAGATAATGGAGTGTAAATGTAAGTGTAGTATTTGTACTTCATTACTTGACACCTCTGTCAGCATGTGGAGTTGGAGTCTTCTGTGAGCTACCGAGTTTCCTATCACTGTATAAAAGAAACTCATGCTGCCTGTATGATTTGATAAACTGTGATGGTGTCTTAAAGAGAGTAAATATGATCAACAAAGTAAATGAGATTAATAAGGAAGGACATTGATCAGATCTTAAATTTCACCACGATTCAATTCAATGCCAATTTAATTATGACATTCAAAATGAGACAAATATTCAGTTTGATTCCCTTTGTCAGTAAATGATTCAGCTTTAATGGTGATCCACTTTTTAAATTTTTTGCAATAAATGATTCAGAGAATTTCATTGTTTATGAAATGATAAATGGAACCTCAAATTTCACAATTTTGACTCACATTTCTAAGCAAATGCAAAAATGATCACATTCAGAAATTCACAAATTTATGTTGCTCTGAAAATGCTTATAATCAAATAGAATATTTCAACAACATTCAGTTCGATTCCACTCTTTAGTAAATGATTCACTGAATCACGAGCATTCAACTTTCATGATGAGTCATTTTGATTAAGTTCTCTTACAAATGATTCAATGCATCATTAAAATTTAAATTTCAAATTTTACCAGCTTTGACTCAATTGTTTAAAAAAAGCAAGAAGTATCAGGGGCTGTCCTGATTTAATTGCTCATTTTTACTTAAACTCTTTTCCAGAGTGTTTGGTGACCATGCATGGTCTTTGTTGGTCCTAGTTCAATGAATGAATGAAAATGTAAAATTGGACTCTTCTGAGTTTTTTCACTTTATAAATCCTAAAATTTTAATCCTAAAATATTAAAGTGATTCATTTTTATTATAACAAATTCCTGCTTTTAGTGTTAATTGTTTAATAAATGATGCAGTGCATCAAATGTCATATCTCACCACAATGCCATTCAGTTCTTCTGGAAACGCATCATAAAAATTACAAATCATGAACTTTTGAGTTCAGTTCTTTAATAAATGATTTGGTGAAACATGAAATTTCAATTTTCACCATGACTTTTTTTGATTCAGCTCTCTAATCAACAATTCAATGAAATTTCAAATTGCACCGTAATTCATTTATATATATATATATATATAAATATATAATAAGCCATTCAATAAATCGTACAATTTTAAGTTGCCCCGTCCATTCTGCCTTTATTGTTCTGAATGAGCATGTGCACATGTTCAGAACTCACAGTCTTTGTCCCCTTTAACTCATTAAAATCTGCCCCCAGTGTACTTGGTGAGCATATGCATGTCAGTCAGAGTAAATGGATCAGCATTTGGAGTTTCCTATCACTGTATAGAAGAAGCTCAAAGCAGCCTTTATAGCTGGACTGTGAGCAAATATGATCATATTCAGAGCAGGATTCATATAGGATTCATATATTAAAATGCTGATTATTGATTTGCAACATTAGAGTTATGATAAACACTAATCATTTAGTTTCTGTTCTTTACTAAACACTAAAATACATTCAGTTTGATTCCACTTTTTAATAAATGATTCAGTGAATCATTAATTTTTAATGTTTGTGATGAGTCATTTTGATTCATCCTTTAATAAAAGATTCCATAAATCATGCATTTTTATATTTCACTGCCATTTGATGTTCAGCTGTGCAGGAAACAATAAAAAGCATCAGGAACCTCACATTTTCTAATGAGTACACACATTCAGAACTCAAGTCCTCACTGTGGAAATATTTGTTAGTGACTATTTTAATCAAAGTAAGAAAAAAGACCACAACTCATATGTATTTATGTTTGAACAAGATAAATAATATCTATAATATATAATACTAAATAAATAATACAATATATATAATATTAAAGAGGAAGAGTAATAGCTGCCCATTTGACTTGGCATTAAAGGGTTAAACACTATGGGCCACTATATAGGACCACAGTTCAATTACTCACTCCTGGAAGTACATCACTTAGTATTAGTGTCATAGAGGTTACTGAATAATTCATAGTGGTTACTGAGTAATTGATCCAGCCATGCCCCGCCCACAAATGCACAGTGATTAATAATGTCTACCGCTAACTTTAGCTGCACTATTACAAATGCATTTTATACAACGGTCTAATACAACGGTCTAATACATTTTAACATATATGTATATATATATATATATATATATATATATATATATATATATATATATATATATATATATATATATATATTATAAAATAAACTCTTTACTAAAAGCTTAAAGGAACCAGTACACTGATTTGCAGCGCATAGCATGGAACTTATTCAGATGTCTTTTGCTTTCCTCCCTAACCTGAGGGGGGTCAAGCATTTGTGCCCCACCCCTGAGGCCCCTTTTACACGCACATATACACACATGCCTTTAAAATCCATCAGTGATGTCCGGACACACTGTAAGGTGTGATTGATATGTTATATCCATCACCCGATCTGTCTGCTGCACAGCGTGAAGCTAACCTCAGCTTCCACTCCTTTTCATGTGTATGTGTGTGCATGCATGTGTGTGTGTGTGTGTGTGTCAGTTTCACTGTCATTAAATAGTCCTTTGTTTCACTCCTCATCCATCTAAATGACACTCACATTATCAAAGGTCTAAAACGGGCTTCACTGTCTGCGTGTGTGTGTGTGTGTGAGGGTGGGGGTCTCAATTCCAAAAGATTGGGACAGTGTGTGCAAGACTAATAAAAGCAGAAAGCAGTGATTAGTAACTAGGGCTGCACCTAATGGTTCATTTCTTAATCGATTAATCTAATAATTCTTTTTTTGATTAGTTTTTCTTTTTTTAGATTAACTAATTTTTAGATTACTCTAATGTAAGTGTGTTTGAAATTAAACGTTTTATTGTTTTGTAACCAATGGATGAATTTGTGAATATATATATATATATATATATATATATATATATATATATATATATATATATATATATATATATATATATATATATATATATTGTTGCTGTCCAATGAAAAAACAAGAATCTCCAAAAAATGCAGAGACCAAAATGCAGAGACCAAAAACATACATTACTTTCAATGTAAGTCAATGGAACCAGGATGTTTTTAAGCTATTTTGAAGAACTTCTATTGGTCCATTCATCATGAAATTTTCCCACAATGTAAACGACCACTGGCGTGTATAAATGATGTAGAAAACTCACAATCGCCAAAAATGGATATACACAATTTTTATTGAACAGCAACTATATATATATATATATATATATATGACTGGACTTTTAGAGGCACAGTTTGCAATGTGCCTTTTTTCAAGTGACACTACTGAAAGAAACATGTTACACGTGTTAATAATCTTAAATAATCTGCTAAAATAAGAAAAGCTTCAAGCTATACCACACTGTTACTCCCACAACTTTAGATGCACGTGAGAGATGCAGCTTGCACTCTGGATTAATCCATGCTTTCAGTAGGCCCCATATTTGCGACGCATCAATGCACGTTATACTATTACGCCCTATTAGTAACTCTGTTTCCATCTATATTCCATTGAAAACATTACAAAAACACAGTATTTGAAGCTTTAATTTATGAAATTTATTGATAATGTATAGTCAATCCAAATCCCAAACCAAAACATTTGGGACAGCAGCATTTTTACCATTTTGTTACTTCATCTTTCCTTTTAAGAGCATTTCATACTCATTTTGGAGGACAAAAGACACCATCAGGTTGTTCGGAAATGATGCAGCCCCCTGCTACACTGTGTATTTTAAATCCAGTGAATGGTCACAGCATCCACAGACCAACTGTTCATTATACAGTACTCACTCCTACCGACGCACGAGGGTGAAGTCAGTTTATTCACCCGTTCCATCTTAAATAGTGCATCAGACACCAGAATGTTGGCTAACTGTCTCACCATTTAAGGTGGAAACAGGAAAACTGGTGAATAAAAAGCTGACCTGATGATTATTGGTTATAGGTTATAAGTATTTTAGTGTGTATATGTGATCTGTGGATGAACACTGGTGATAGATTTAAAACCTAACGTTACAGTAAGTAAACATTCGTAACATAAAAGATAGACAAACGACAAACACTGTAGACAGACATGATTGATACTGCGGTCGACCAAACACTAACAAACACGGTGTATCTCAATATGTTTGTATGTTATTGTTTGTTTTTGTTAGAAAGACACATGGAGGAGAAGCTAGTTCTTATATCTGCTGGCATATATAAAACCTCTCTTCATAACATCAGGATCATGTCTAACATATGCTGTGATTTTCAGTTTGTATCTTTCTTTCATATTATCATCTAAACAAGCTCAGTACAGACTCCTCACCTTCATTTCCTCCATTCTGTTCTTCACTTACTGCCTCCATCTGGATTTCAAATGTGGTCAGAATGACCAAAGGGAAAACAACCTACCTTCACAGTATGCCGTACAGTAGGCAGGAGATTACCCAGCTGTGAAGTGTAGAGTACACAGCTGTGCTGTTACGACATAAGCAGAATGTGGCTAAGAGCCGTCATGGTGAGATAAGCAGGGATGTCCCTGAAAAAGAGACACCATATGTCACTCCAGAACTCCATGTGTATCTCTCTGTGTAAATGGTATCGTCACAGATGTCACGGATGTGCAAGTTTCCTGGGCCATGGACACTAATCTACTTGTTAAGTTTTACATAATGTGTGATGTAAGAGCCATTTCTGGTTCCAAACCGTCCTTCAAATTCCAAAAGCCAATAACAATAATGGAACCTGTGAACCTATTCATGAAATAGAGTCTAAGTTATATAAACCTCATTTAAACCGCTTGTTAAGACAGTGAGGTCTAGGCTTCTACTGCATTAACTGAGTATCTCGTCTTGTCAGTATGCAATAGTGCTGCATCCCCAGTAGCATAAGTGAAACTGACCCTTGGCAGATACCTTTAATATTGGCTGTAGGTTTTATAAGGTGTTTCGAGCTTTGAACCCACATCTTCAAGTTTCAGTTGTTGGCCCTTTTGCTATGCTGCCCAGCTAAGGTGAAGACAGCTAGCCTCAGCTGGCTACCTTCACAGTAGCTAGCTGGCGAGCTTCATCAGCCCTTGTTTAACCGACAAGTCTGAACTGAGATGTGAGTTCATAGCTAGAAAGAACCTATAAAACCCATAGTCTGTATCAACAGCCAATTTAGCTTACTGTTGTTTTGAGTGCTTAGTTCTAGCGCTTTTCCTAGCACAATTCTTAAACAAGAAAAACAAAAACAAAGTTTGGGCTCTAATATTACAATGTTTGGGCTAACTAGCTAATCTACATAATGTTATCTCCCACTGGCAAAAGCCAATCCGGTCCTTTGTGGATCTCCTTGATATCAACTATAGGTTTTGTAGTGTTTCTTGCTATGAACCTACATATTCATGTTCTGGTTAGCTGTTTTTATATGCTGCATAGCTAACATGAAGAAAGTTAGTCTTAACTAGCTATCTTTACCTTAGCTAGTTGGCCATTTTAGTCAGCCCTTGTTTAATTGACAAGCCTGAACAATGATGTGGGTTCATAGCTAGAAATAACCTGTAAAACACATAGTCTGTAACAAGGGTATCTGCAAAGGACCAGTTTTGCTGACTAGCATTAGCTAGGTTTTGTATTGCTAGTTGTTTGTGTGCAAAAAAAACTGCACAGTTGTCATTCTAGCACATTTTTGCACTTCCTAAACAAATAAAGCAAAACAAAATTTGGGCTCCAATGTTAGCTACCTAGCTAATCTACCATATGTTAGCTCTCGCTGGCAAAAACCAATCAGGTCCTTTATGGATCTCCTTGATATCAGCTTTGAGTTTTACATGGTGTTTCTTGCCATGAACCTACATATTCATGGTCATTGTTAGTCTTAGCTGGATATCTTCACCTCAGCTAGCTGTCCATCTTCATCAGCCCTTGTTTAACCAACAAGCCTAAATGAATTTGTAGGTTCATAGCTAGAAACAAGCTACAGAACCCATTATCTTTATTAAGGCTCTCTACAAAGGACCAGTTTTGCTAACTAACATTAGCTAGCTTATTCCTTGTTATTTGAGTGCAAAAAGTGCCATGGGTTTTATAGGGTGTTTCTTGCTATGAACCCACATCTTCATGTTCCGGTTATTGTTTTTATGGGCTGCCCAGCTAAGTAAAGATAGCTCTGCCTGAGCTAGATAGTTAGCTTGTTTCATCAGCCCTTGTTTGACCAGCAAGCCTGACAACCGGAAAATGGGCTTCATAGCAAGAAACACACTATAAGAACCTATAGTATATAAAAAAGGTATCCACAAAGAACCATTGTGCCCACTGGCATCAAACTTTGTTCATTAATGATCAACTGCAAATAACAAGAGTCTTAATAACACGCCTTGGTGTTGGCTATAATATAACTGTAATGCGATACACTACTTTGCGACAGGGATGATTACTGTAACATGTTACGCCGTATGACGTTACGCCAACACTGTACAAGAATGATGGTCACAGTGGGCCAGAATGTATATTTGTTTAATGTGTGCGCCCATGTAGGGGTCTGCTTGCACGTGTAGCAATGGTTGTATCTGTATGTGTAAAGTCCTTGTTTGTCTTGTTCTGATAGTCTGGAGGTCAGGGCAATGGTGGCTGATATCAGCCCAATCTAGAGATATCTTCTCTGGGCTTTAGCTGCACTCAGACAGGCTGGAGGTTAAAAAAAGGACAGCGAAACATTCCCTTATCACTTTCCCTTTAAAGCAATAGCTCATCCGAAATGCTAATAGCAAACATAAGTTCGTAGAAAGGCCAGTTGGCATTACACAAACATGATCATGCTAACCAATCCTCAGTCATCGCTAGCCATGCTAGCTATGTATATCTGCGAGCAGCACTCCTTTAAGGCCTGTATCACACCAAAGCCTGAGGTAGGCAAGCCAAAGCTGTTTGAGATAAGGAATGATTAAAGATTCAGGGCTAATCGTATTGCGAACCTTGAGCCAAATCTCATTTTGAGATCCTGATGCTAATCGTATTTGAGCACATTATAGATTAGCCTCGGTCGTATTCACATCTAAGTTCAGAGAGGAGAATCATGCTCTGATTGGGATTTGTGAGCTTCTGTCGCCTTTGTTTTATCGGAAATTCACTGTAATTGACCAAATTCACTTTTTTCACATTGTGTTATGTTACAGCCTCATTTCGAAATGGATTCAATTCATTTTTTCCCTCAAATTCTACACACAATAACATAAATTTGTTTTTTTTTTAAATCACACACAAATATTCACAGTCTTTGCTCAATACTTTGTTGAAGCACCTTTGGCAGCAATTAAAGCCTCCAGCCTTTATGAGTACGCTACTAGCTTGGCACACCTATGTCTGGGCAGTTTCTCCCATTCTTCTTTGCAGAACCTTTCAAGCTCTATCAGGTTGGATGGGGAGCGTCGGTGCTCAGCCATTTTCAGATCTCTCCAGAAATGTTCAATCTGGTTTAAGTCTAGGCTCTGGCAGGTTTTCTTCAAGGATGTCCCTGTACATTGCTGCATTCATCTTTCCCTCCAACCTGACTAGTCTCCCAGTTCTTGCTGCCAAAAAACAAGCTGCCACCACCATGCTTCACTGTAGGGATGGTATTGGCCATGTAATAAGTATTGGCCATGTAAATATTTATGTACATGTGATTGTTTTTGTTGTTTATTTTTAATACATTTGCCAAAAATTTAAACAAACTTTTTTTTTTTCATTTTGTTATTATGGGGTATTGTGTGTAGAATTTTGAGGTTTAAAAACTGATATGTAAAATAACCGTCTCCATGTTTTTGGACTGCTTAAAATCTCTATTATTGATTTAATATTTTAAGACTCTTAAAATATGTTTAAAAAGCCTTTGTTTGTCCATTTACCTTTGCTATAAAAAATGCTAATTCTGCCAACACCTTTCTTGTATTTGCAATTTTATACTCATCATTTTACCACCAAGCTAACACTGGTGAACATTTACTGTTCTACACTGTGTTTAATACTATGTTAAACAGCTTAAACAGTGACATTTAAATTTTTAAGATGTTGTAATGATATAATTTTGACTTTGTATGCTGCAGTTTTTCTTTTTACTCAAAATCTTACTTCTTAATATTACTGGAGAAGGCTGTTAACTATGTGCTGGAGCCGATTCGTATATAGGGTATGTTACAAACTCAACACGCCTGATTAAAAATACCTAATTAAGTTAACAAACACCAACAGCAGTTTAGATAACTGTGAATTCAAATTAGCTACTCCACTCTTTATGAAATAATGGAGCACATATGTTAGATTATAGCAAAGTTAGCAAGTCTTGTAACTTTTAAAGCAGTCAACTACAACTTCATGGATATTTACACATAAAAGGCCTAATTCTAGCCCTTCAATTTGGTACTGTTGCAGATCTCAGCATTTCATCACACAATGAACTTATGATGCCTCCTTTGTATTAAAAGTAATATGGAAGCCACGCTGCTTTATCATACCATATAAAGTAACTTGATCTGACGAGTCTGTGATGAATAAGATGTAAGACAAAGCGTAAACTCAAAGAAGCAACATTCAGATTCTAAACATGTTTTGAACAAACGAGGTCATCAAAAGTCATTATATTTAAAAAAAAAAAACGCTTGCAGGGATTTAATTAGAAGCATTAGTGCCAGAATTTCAATTAAAAGCTTATAGGATTTTATCAGTTTGATCCTGCTGTCTCATTAAAGCGTTATTATGGATGGGCAGTGTGGAGTAAACTGATTCACCACTGGATACATTTGCCACATACATCATAGATATATTATAAAAATAACATTACAGTGCTAGCAATAAACCTAATAATCACTGTCCTATATCATAAAGATAGCAATACTTCATGTACTATTAAGTTGGCATCTGTTAATGTTATTATTTGTGATTTTATTTGATGAAGTGAATCACAGTTAAACACATTTAAGGTTGTGCTAGTTGTACAACCGCATGTAAAGCAAGGTCTAAAGCCAGTACTTTGATCTTCAGGCCCTCAGGCAGCTATGCAGACATGCAATTCTGTAGTGGGAATTTAAGGTGGACTGAGGCGAAGTGGAAAAGTGTCCTGTGGAAATTTTTCATTTTGGAAATTGTTAGTGGAAAGATGGTATAGTTGAAAAAGAGATTTGGAAAATGACCATCGTCATCTCCTTGGACATATTTATTATCATTGATTATTAATTTCCATCTAAATGCATATTTTATAAGTACAGGTGTGTACATTTGGTCATTTACTTTTAGGAACACAGTCTCTGATTGGTCGAGCATTCAGGAACACAGCCTCTGATTGGTCGAGCATTCAGGAACACAGCCTCTGATTGGTCAACAAGGCAAGAACACACAGCCACTGGTCAACAGAACTCTTTTCAACGTGGAAAAATGGATAAATCATCACAGAAGATTCAGATTTGGATTTATGATCTGTTACTTCTTCTAGGGGTAAGAAGCAACAAAAGAGAAAGGGAGACTGCCTGCTCAACCGCCAGACCAGACAATCACATTTTTTTAATTAAAGAAGAAAAAAAACACTAATAACAAAACACAATTGCTACTAAAAGGTTTTTTGTTTATTGCTTGATTTTATTTTGCTTTGCTTTGAGATTGTGTACCCTCAATATAAGAAAAAGAAGGATCTCTCTCTCTTCAGGGTGACCCCAAGGCCCAAAATAACAAACAAAACTCTAAAAGACAAATATTTACTAACTAAACTAACAAAAGAACATAAACAAAATTACAAAAACACTACTCTTAACTACCCTAACTACCCTAACCATAAACAAAGGTAAACAAGTTCAAACAAAAAGAGCAGGTCACCCCTACAATCCTTCAAGAAAAATAAATAACTTACAAAAATGGCCCAAACATATGCTTGTCCTCTCAAGAAACAAAAACAATGAATTGTTGGACTAGCGGACGGGTGGCCAGCCAACGGAGCTCACCAACGAGCCGAATCAGAAAAGGCGTGCCCCCTTCAAGATGCAGCAAATGCCTTTTAACAGCTAGCGCCAACGGAACCAGCCAATCACAGAGCACCTAATTAGAGACAAAAGGGAGACAGAGAGAGAGCGAGGGACAAAACACGGGAGGTAACAGATCTTGACAAACCTCACAAAACATTTAAAAGAGATACGGTGAGTTCAAAATCGCCTACTACTCAGTTGGCGAAATCAGTAGGCTAGCGCGGCTAGTATGTCCAAATACCTAGTAGGCATCAAGTAGTAGGTGAACGGTACCTGGATGTTCTACACCTGGAGTTGTGGATGAATTCAAAGTGGAGGAAAAAAACGGTGTAAAGCTGAACGTCGGCTGTGTGTACGTAGCTACGGCTAGTGAACTGCCGCTACAGAAGTTAGCACTACTGCTGAGATAAACAATGATTACATTCCACCCGTTTCATCTTCTCTGAGCTACAGCTCCACACCGTCTGATACATATTCAGACAAAAACACAGATCAGAGTCACTAAAAGATCTAAATCTGTCAGTAAACAGAGCTTTTAAATGAATAGCAGGACTTTTACGGTGGTGGTCTGTCGTCTTGGGTCAGAGGATGCTGGTAATATGGTGGACGTAGTACGTCCGGGTTTGTGTAGCTACTAAAACTCGCCTACTGAAACTAACTACTAGTCGGCCACTCGAGCAGTATGTACCGACTCTAATCCAGTACCTACTGACTAGTAGGCAATTTCGATGCACCTACAGTCTTACAGAGTATAATTTCACCCTCTTAAAAATGATTTCACTTGATAGGCCTGTGTTTAATCATTCCGGTGATTTTTTTAAATGCTTTTTATCTGTTTTTTTGGCCCAAGCTCCTCACCCATGCTGATGTGGCCCTAACCCTGAGGTCTAGATGAGTCAGAAGGTTTTGTTTTATGTGTCTCCATGCATGAGATTCACTGTGGAAACTGTGCTTATCTAGCTGACTCAGGAGATTAGCCGTGGGTATCACAGGCCAATCAGATCAGATAAGATAATGAAATTTGATTTGTTTCCCTGTGAGCATCATTTGCTGTATTATGGCCAGCTTAACCTTATTCTCTTATCCTTCCCATCGCTGCTTACTAACCAGCTCTATACACCATTGCCTCAAGCCTTCGGTTCCTTGACAGTGCCCATCCTGTTCCTGACACACAGATTTGGAAGAGTTTTATGGGATTCAATGAGCAGTGATTGGCTCTCAGGTCAGCTGTGGTTTGCTGAACAACCAGCTCTATACACCATTGCCTCAAGCCTTTGGTTCCTTGACAGTGGCCATCATGTTCACAGGTTTAAGATTTAATGAGCAGTGATTGGTTGATTGGTTCTCAGGACAGCGTGTGGTTTGAACATAGACTTAATTCATTATGAGATGCAGGTCATTTTCCTGTAGCTTGAGCATCACTAAAAATGTAATTCTGTTTACGACCCTGCCCGTAACTCAGCTGTTTATAGTATCACCTCGGTGAGTGACACATTGATCTGCAGTCTTGTTAGTGAATGATAGCGTTGTGTGTGTGTTTGACAGCTCCATAAAGGCCAATAGTGTGTGTGACGCTCACATACTAAATGGAGAGGTGGGAAGGTGTCACCTTTTGACATTCTAAAGTGACAAGGAGCTGCTTAGCACTCTCACTCACAGGGCCTTCATAGCTGCCCTCTAATCTATCAGCTTTTGTGTCACCTTCACACCCTGTTAACGCACACACACACACACACACACACACACACACACACACACACACACACACACACACACACACACACACACACACACACACACACACACACACACACACACTGGAATCCACTGTTAAAGAGACACAACAGCCATAACCGTGCTTCCATCACAAATCATCTGCCAAAGAAAGCCTTATATCTACAAAACTGAATATACTATTTCAACTCATAATATTCAATTACATCAATAAAAACACTCCATTGTCATCTTGGTGGGCGAGCTGTAACTCAGAGCTTGTCTTGTTATCTCTGCTGCAGCTACAAACCTGTGGAGTCAAGCAAAATAAGTTAGACTGACCTCTAAAATATGAAATAATATGGGGACACTTCACATACAGTCTCCAAACAAAGCTATCGGGAGAAGATTAGCTAGATTGGTGCATTTGATACATATAGCCTACATATCTCTACAGTGTAGGTCAGTGGTATATCAGTTTTTGTTCTGATTCAGTGGTGTATCCTGTTTACTGAAGTAGCCTAGTATCAGCATCTTATACCATCAGCTACTGAAACACCAACACATCACACATACCGTTCAGTATATTTCAGTATATTTACTGTTTAAATGCTAAACTGAATGAATTATTTATAAACTTCTAATAAATGTTTTTTACTCACTTCAAGTAAAAACAAGGACTACATAAAAAAAATGAATGCTTTTGAAAAAAAAGTACATCATATTTGTTTATTTATAGAGAAAGTAAATAAAACGTTTAGTCTTGTTAACTTACACTTTCTCTAGTTTGGTGAGAGGAGTGAGCTCTTGGTTGTCTTGATATCTGGGCTGAAAAGGTGTCAGGGCCATTCTTACACATATGAAGGAGTTCGTTGGTGAGTCTGGGATGATATTTGTTCTTAATAATGTTTATCGTGGGATGAATCACCTGGATTAGCCTTCTCTGACTCGCTTTATTCTCTGACTCGCTTTATTCTCTGACTCACTTTAGTCTCTGACTCGCTTTATTCTCTGACTCGCTTTATTCTCTGACTCACTTTAGTCTCTGACTCGCTTTAGTCTCTGACTCACTTTATTCTCTGACTCGCTTTATTCTCTGACTTGCTTTATTCTCTGACTCACTTTATTCTCTGACTCGCTTTAGTCTCTGACTCACTTTATTCTCTGACTTGCTTTATTTTCCGACTCACTTTATTTTCCGACTCGCTTTATTCTCTGACTCTCTTTATTCTCTGGCTTGCTTTATTTTCCAACTCGCTTTATTCTCTGACTCCCTTTATTCTCCGACTCACCTTATTCTCTGACTCGCTTTATTCTCAGGCTCACTTTATTCTCAGACTCGCTTTATTCTTTGACTCCCTTTAGTCTCTGACTCACTTTATTCTTTGACTCCCTTTATTCTCTGGCTTGCTTTATTTTCCGACTCCTATTATTCTCTGACTGGCTTTATTCTCTGACTCGCTTTATTCTCAGACTCGCTTTATTCTCGGACTCCCTTTAGTCTCTGACTCACTTTATTCTCTGACTCGCTTTATTCTCCGACTTGCTTTATTCTCTGACTCGCTTTATTCTCTGACTCCCTTTAGTCTCTGACTCACTTTATTCTCTGACTCTGTTTATTCTCTGGCTTGCTTTATTTTACGACTCCTATTATTCTCTGACTGGCTTTATTTTCTGACTCACTTTATTCTCTGACTCTCCTTATTTTCCGACTTGCTTTATTTTCAGACTCGCTTTATTCTCTGACTCCCTTTAGTCTCTGACTCCCTTTATTCTCTGACTTGCTTTATTCTCCAACTCCCTATATTCTCTGACTCGCTTTATTCTCTGACTCACTTTATTCTCTGACTCCCTTTATTCTCTGACTCCCTTTATTCTCTGACTCGTTTTTTTTCTCTGACTCCCTTTATTCTCCGACTGCTGCTTCTGGCTTCATACCTCATCTGTATGCACACTGCACTCTCAAATCTGCACAGATCTGATTGATTGGGGGCTTTTGGTGATCTTACAATGCATGTGATTGGTCTTTGAGGTTACTGCGCCACAAAGCCTGTATACCTTAAAGACAACCAAAGCTCCGCCTTTAAAATAAACACTGTTAGAATTAAATCCTTCTCTATAGTTTATCAGTTTGGGCCCACGTACCAATGTACCCGGACCACAATCCACCTAATAGTGACCTCAACTCTAGAACATTCCAATATGAGAGATTTTAGAGAAACTGATAAAAGTGTCTTAAAAGAATTAATTTACCATTCCACCTTAAACGGTGCAAACATCTGCTCACTTCAAACAATGATCATTAGTCAGGAAACACCTTCAACTTTGTCTTGAAGATGTTTAATGATCAGCCAGTGAGTGGCCCAGCAGAGCAGTGTTGAATATAACTATTGCTGAGACTCAAACCACATACTCCTATATTTCTCTACTACATTACTGAGTGCACTTCTAATAGTATATACACCATTTTCTCCATACTATTTAGTGTGCTAGCTTGCAGTTTGGGACACAACAGTAACAGTGCAGTGGGAATTCTCCGTCAGTTTGATTTCAGATTTCATTTGCTGTCATTACAGCAACAGATCAAATAAACTATATCACTTAAATAAAAAAACATAAGCTTAATATGCTTATTAATGTTGTTTCAGTGTTCCATATTTAAAGTTTGTGTTACTGTTGTACACAATGCCGGACTTTAAAAAAAAAAGCTGCAGCTCCTTCCGTTTGTTTAATCCTTGCTCACCTTGACCAGCAGCCAGACTCAGACCATCACTGGCTTCAGTCCAGAGCTGTTTATAGAACACAGAGGAACTGATACACACACAAACACACCCACGTTTGTGTGCAGTCATGTCCAAACAGCCAGGCAAACACTTATACGTTCACAGAGGAAGCCTCAGGGCCTCCTAGGGCCAGCAGCAGCTCTGTGTCAGGACTGTTTACAGCTACATTATAATATATATATATATATATATATATATATATATATATATATATATATATATATATATATATATATATTTATTTATTGATGTCCATTACAAGCTTGGAATAAGTCATGGAATGTCTTTTTTCAAAGCTTCAAAAATAAATAAATAAATATATATATATATACACACACCATTAGAATCCTATAGTATTGTTAATAGAAATTAGTATAGCATTGATTGAGGTCATGGTACCTACATGAGCTTTTACATGGCAATTGATATAACCCTACATAAAGGTTTATGAATGCTTATTTCAATCGGAGTCAACTGCACTTCATAATAACTGTCAAATACTTTACAACTGTTGCCTAATATTTCAGAGTAGTTACTACATACTTAAATAAATAATAATAGTCACATACTTTATTATAATTAACATTTACTTCCTAATAGTTAATAGTTAACCGATCATGGGTAGTTACCAAATACATCCTAAGTTAAGAAATACATCCTGGTAGTCACGCAATACTACCATGCATTATTTAACAAATACTATACAGTACTTAACAAATATGTGATGGAAACTACCTAACACTTTACAATATTAATAATAACAATAGTATATAAATATAATATAAAATTCATAATTTACCAAATACTTCTCCCTAAAAACTTCATAACAGTCACTCAAAACTTCACAACATAATTACATAATACCTAATAACTTTAACCAATACTTTATAAGAGTTATTACATTGTACATTTTAATAGTAAAAAAAGTAGCTGAATACTTTATAATAGTTACCAAAAACATCTTACTAAGTACCTCCTAATAGTTACCAAATACTTTGTATCAGTAACCAATACTTTAGAATATTTATTAAATACTTTGTAATAGCAAAAATACACTGTAGTTGTTACCAAATACTTCAGAGAAGTTTATGAATTCTTTATAGTAGTCACCAAATACTTTGTACCAGTACCCAAAAATACCCAGTTTATTACATTTATGGCCTGAATTGAAGTCCTAATAATAACGGTTCACCACTGCTCATGTGCATACCCACACATATATACTGTGTCACCTCAGTTTTGTATTTAACACACATACATTTATGTGCTGTATGTACCTACATGCCAACACATTCACACTCATCACATACATCTTGCACACTCATGAATACATAAACTGCTAAACCTTCAATTTATGTCATGAATTCCAAAACACAAGTTAAACAAAAGGGAAAAACATAATCACACAATCATTTCTGCTAGCACCCCTATAGGATTCCTAGTAGCACCACATGTGTGTGTATATGTTGTATGTGAAGTTTCTAACATGCAGTATGTTAACATAGCATCAACATGTAAGTGGATGGGGAGTGACAGTAAGACATGTTTCAATGCAGGGGTGGACAATCATATTTTAGGGTAGAAATTGGCCACCTTGGCCACCCTTACAGCCATGCATGGTCCCAGCCATTGGAAATCACAAGGGATTGATTGATTCCACGGTCATGTACTAAATATGATGCTAGGCAATCTAACAGGTAAGGCTTTCTGTCCAGCTTCTGAAGTCCTAACCAATAGCAGAGCTAGAAACTCACAGACTGATGAAAATTACTGCTTGGATACATTTCTGTTGGGCATTTCTTGGACCTTGGTTTCCAATCAAACCTTTACAATGACAGACTTAAAAACAATAATGCTGATCCTGTTAAATATAAATAAGCTACGATTTCCAGATATTATGAAATTCTCCAAACACCCTCGGGGTTCCTTAAGGTATATGTAGACACATTCACACCTGGATGCAAAGGCATAAATACATAGAGTGGTATTCCTTCAGCCTCATCATTCAAAGAGATCAAGCAGATTTTTGTGACCGAGTTTATAAATAGAACGATAAGCACGCTGGTAGTTTGGCCACTCTGACCTTAAAGCCTCCCACTCTCCCGCTGCAGAGGTGGCAGAGGAGTGACGACAGCTGGTGTGTATGCTCCTCTGTGCTGACCTCAGGTTGACCCTGAGTTGACCCCCACACTCTCGTTTCCCTTCCCTGTGTTAACTCCCGGGGAATGTTCACACCCCAGCATTCCCACAACCTTGCAAAGATAACACTCCTATCTCCACCGGCGCGCTCATATCTCCACCTGCTCAACCTGACGGATCGCGCTAAATCGAGAGGCCGTCCTCCCACAAACAAAGCAATTCAGCCAATTATGGAGAAACATAGAGAGAGAGAGAGAGAGAGAGAGAGAGAGAGAGAGAGAGAGAGAGAGATGTAAACATGCCATCGCTGTAAAAGGCTGGGTGAGTGTCATCTCTGTCACACTTCGCCGAACGCCAATTAGCATGCTTTGCATATGCAAATATGATAACGATTATGATCATTAATGGATGATACACCGTAGCTCAGCAGGTTCTTCAAACAGCCCATCTGGCTAAACACACACGCCCACACGCAACACATGCAACTTCAGTGGTTGCAGGTGATCACCACCATCTGCTCTTGTCAGTCAAGGTAACTAAGATATGCAAAGTTCGGAGATGACCACACACATACACGCCACACACGCTGACATATAGGACCTACTTCTCCTACAGTGCTCCACTCTGGGGGGCTTAGAACGAGAAGACTCAAGACACTAGTGAACTGAAGCTGAAGGACAGAGGCAACAAAGGCCAAATCAAACAAACAAAATAAAAAAATAATAATAACAAATAACAGTTCCCTAAACTCTCAGCCATCTGTCTCAACAGGCCTGAACCCATGAGAATAAATATAACCCTTTCAACCCTACAAGCCTTCACATGTAGGCCCACACTTCAATACCTCACTCTCCTAACACAGTAGTTACCAAATACTTTATAATAATGACCAAATACTTTATAATAATGACCACATACTTTATAAATGACCAAATACTTTATAATAATGACCAAATACTTTATAATAATGACCAAACACTTTATGACTGTTGTCTAATATGTCACAGTAGTTAATAAATACTACCAAATACTTCAGTAACCAAATACCTTATTATAATTAACATATACTTCCTAATAAGCCTTCACATGTAGGCCCACACCTCAATACCTCCCTCTCCTAACACAGTAGTTACCAAATACTTTATAATAATAACCAAATACTTTATAATAATGTCCAAATACTTTATAATAATGACCAAATACTTTATAATAATGACCATATACTTTATGACTGTTGTCTAATATGTCACAGTACTTAATAAATACTACCAAATACTTCAGTAACCAAATACTTTATTATAATTAACATATGCTTCCTAATAGTTACATCATGGGTAGTTACCAAATACTTCCCAAGTTATGAAGTTATGGTAGTTACTAAATACTTAGCAATATTTAACAAATACTATACAGTACTTAACAAATACGTCATGGCAACTACCTAATATTTCAAAATAGTTGCCAAGTACATCGTAATAATAGCCATATACTTTATAACTACACTCAAACCCCACACACCTAGTAGTTACCAAATGCTTCAGAGAAGTTTATAAATTCTTTATAATAGTTACCAAATACTTAGTAACAGTACCCAAAAACTTAATTCATAGCAGTTTCCATTACTATATAATAGTTACCAAATACTTTGTAACAGTACCCAAAAACCTTATTCAAAGTAGTTTCCAATACTTTATAATAGTTACCAAATACTTAGTAACAGTACCCAAAAACCTCATAGTAGTTTCCAATACTTTATAGTAGTTACCAAATACTTAGTAACAGTACCCAAAAACCTCATAGTAGTTTCCAATACTTTATGATGGTTACCATATACTTTGTAACAGTACCCAAAAACCTCATAGTAGTTTCCAATACTTTATGATGGTTACCATATACTTTGTAACAGTACCCAAAAACCTCATAGTATTTTTCATATACAGCTAATATTATGTAATATGTTGTATGTATATGTCTGATATGAATAGTAAACCTAAGCTTATTAACTGAATGATGCAGAATTATGGAGTTAAAATAAAAATAAACAGATGATCTTGTTAGACCAGACTAAGCATTGTGAAGATCAGTAATCCAGCTAGGAACGGGAACCTCTCTGCTGAAAACGAAGAGCAGGACCATGTCTAAAGGTCAAGGAGGAGTCCACTTTTAGCTGAACCTTTGGCTGGTAATGACTCTGACCATAGACGACAGATTTACAAGCACTGTGAGAATCAAGCAGGTTTGTTTTTGCACTTCAGAATAAAGACTGCACGTGTACACACACACACACACACACACACACACCCACACACACTTACAGTATGGCTGACGGCATATCCGGCCTTTCTGCTCGAACCGTTTCACTGATATTAATAGAGAAGTAGGACTGCTGTCACACACACACTCACACAAAGGTGTGCAAACACACAGCTGGTAAACAACGCGTGTGCTAAACACATTAGTTAAATATAGAGACAATTAGCTGCTGTCAGACTGAAGAGAATGACGTTATACAGCCGCTGGGTGATTCCCAGCAGACGTCTTTTCCTTTCATTAACTAACTAATACTAATATAATAATATGACATAATAACTAATAGACTGACTATAACTAATATAATAAAATCAAAATGAAATTTCATGTAGTCTCTTCCACTGCAGTGCGAGTTCAGTCACTTCAACTGAGTAAGAAAGTGTGTACTGAGACTGACTGCTGACTGCTATCGAGCTTCAGAGGTACAGAAGTTAAAAATCACATCCCTTGCTTTCTATCTCCACCTGCTGAGTTTACAGATTCGCTCGTGTTGCTGAATGTGCACGCACACACGTGCGTCTATTTTCCCAGGCATTAGCATTGTCCAGTTTGATGGTCTTTGTTTACGACTTCTTTGTGACCTTCGGTGGGAATCTCTCTCCAAACGTAAAAGAGGAAAAAACGACAGGAAGAGAGAGAGAGACACACTGTCACAGCGCCCGACCATCCTCAGGTCAACAGGCTATTTTCATTACTGGAAACAGGCCAGAGAGCGAGTGGGGGGGAGGGAGAGAGACACAGAGACAGACAGGCAGAGAGAAAGAGAGAGAGAGAGAACAATGGCGAGAAGTAGAAGAAGATTAATTATATTATGAAGCAAAATAATCAGAAAAAATAGTAATAATATAAGAACGATAAAAAGAACACAAAAAAATATAAAAAGCATTATGAGAAAGACGTGAGGAATAATAAGAAAAAGACGTGTAAGAAGAATAACAATAATAATAATAATAATATTAATAATAAGAAGAAGAAGAAACAAAAAATAATAAGAGGGAAAAAATAGAAGAAAAGAAGAAAAATAAAAAAAATTGGAATTAAAAAATAATAAGGTAAAATAAAAAGAAAAATAAGAAAACATAATAAATAAAAAAAACTGATCAGAAAAAAAGATAAATTAACAGGGATAGAAGAAGGAAAGAAAAAAGAGATGAAAGAAAAATTCACAGTAGTACAAACTAAAAATATCTGCAAAACAATCAGCTAGAACAAATATACAAACATTTCAGGGTAAAATAAATTAATAAGAAAAATAAGAAAAAACTATATGATAATTAATAATAATAATATATAAAAATATATATATAACAAGAAAAATAAAAAGAAGAAAAAAGAGATGGACAAGATAATGATACATATGTTAAAAAAATAAAAAAAGATTGTGTACATACACACACACGTAATGTGTGATGTATCTGTGATCTGAGACAGTGACACACACACAGGGCTAGTCAGAGACAGAGAGCTCTCCAGAGAAGAACAATAGACACACAATTATAAAACTGTGGGAAAAACACACACACACTTCCTCCCCACCCCGCTCGCACAGCTTCTCCACATTACTGCTGTAAACACTGATCTAGAACCTGCTGTACTCCTCCACCATCAGCAGACACTGGGATAATCTGGACAGTCAGTAGGATTCCCAGTGCGCTGGTGGTGTGTTGGGCTGCTTACATACACAAGAACACACAAAGTACACTTGCACACAAGTGTGTATCAGTAATCTAGGGGGTCAACCAGCAGACCCTATACCTCAAGTGGTCTGCTAATACTCTGCTCAAGTGACTGAGGCTAATACAAAAGATGGTGATGAAATTAAGATAATAAGGTTAGCTTCATTTCAGTTCCACCTTAAATGATGGAGCAGCTATGTATATATCAGATGCATGGAGAATTGCTGCTAGTGTGCAACTGCAGTACTTTTTAAGGTGGAACTGAAATTTAAATAAGAAGCTAAGCTTGTCCTGGCGAGATTAGTGTGAGGCAGCTCCCCAAAGCGTCGTATTGCATTTGCTTCAAGCTTTCAGTTCGTTATTAACAGAAATGCTTTTGAATTTGTAGCTCCTGTTTTGTTTAGATGATGTAACTAATGACGATTAAAAGAAAACAATCGTACTTACAGTGCATCTTCACTGCTAACCCATCTAATGAACATCCAAACTTAGTTTGGTGCATTGAGTCATCAAAGGTAAGATATTTAACTGTAGGTTGTCTTCTCTGGGCAGGAGTGATCATGGTGAGCTGTAGAGTCAGGTCAAGTCACGTTTATTTGTATAGCGCCCTTTACAACGATGTTGTCTCTAAGCAGCTTAACAAAGTTCTGAAAACAGAAAGATACAACATATATCCCCCAGTGAGCAAGCCAGAGGCAACAGTGGTGAGGAAAAACTCCCTCAACTGGAGGAAGAAACCTTGGGAGGAACCAAGACTCACGAGCGGAGACCCATCCTCCTCTGGTCAAAGAGTATTTACAGTTTAATAAACTAAATATCAAAGAAACGAGCCTCTGTTTGAAATCTGGATAGCAAAGATTTAGAAGCTGCACAGGTAGAGGCTCTGACTGAGGCAGTCTATGACTGAGTCTTTATGTAAAGTGGGCGTGAGCTGAAACAGTCCCATCCTGTCTCAATGCTGGTGCATCTGGATGGTACAGTGATGTAACTGAGGGTGTAGAGCTAGTTGTGAACCCAGCTTACAGGCTGCTATTGTTTATTAAAAGTTAATTAATAAGCAGATTCCTACATGCACCGGATTGGTTAACCGCCCACTTCTGTATGACACTGTAATTGAGTCCCTTGCCGCAAAACACTGTGGTGGGACTCGTGAGCCCTGTGGTGGTCATGCAGGACTGCAGACCATCCCAGTTCAACAGCCATGCTGGATCCAGTTCAGCCTTTTGAATCATCCTGTTTGCACTAAACACCTGATCCAGCAGTGCTGTTTGAGTGACAGGTCAAGATCAGAAAGGCTGTTTAAGATCAGTTATTTGGTAAATGGTGGTTGATTTATGACATTAAGTCTGTTTTCAGATCAGTTTCTCTTTTTTTATAGTGGTCAGTAAACAGTGTCATGTGCAGATGTTATGACAGCAAGAGACCAGTGGGTTTCACAAAGACATTTGCATCACTGTTACTGGGAGGGTCTCTGTGTGTGTGTGTGTGTGTGTGTGTGTGTGTGTGTGTGTGTGTGTGTCTGTGTGTGTGTGTGTGTGTGTGTGTGAGCGTGTGTGTCAGGAAGGTCTTCGTCTTCTAAAATAGCTCAGCCTTTGTGTCCTAGAGGAAGTCATACAAAAGGACGGTCCTGAGAACAGAGAGTGTGTGTACTTGGTTTTGTGCTCACACACACACACATGCACATACATTTTAAAGGGAAACTCCACCAAAAGTCACATGATATTAAATGGTTTTGATGGTTTAGATGTAGGGGAAGTTGGTCAGAGTGGTTTGGTGTGAAATGTTACACAGACAGTCAACAAGCTTCTCTACAGTACATACAAATTCATTATGCAGATTTTTTTAAATATTGGTGGAGTTCCCCTTTAATCTGAACCTTCCAATAACAGCAAGACTTTCTCTCCCGTCTCTCTCTCTCTCTCTTTCTCATCCTTATAATCCTCTCTCTCCCTCGTCTCGCTTATCTTTGTTTCTCTTCCCTTCTCATCTCTCCTCTCTTTCCCTCTCTCCTCTTTCTGTTCCTATCTCTCCTCTCTCTCCCTCTCTCCTCTTTCTGTTCCTATCTCTCCTCTCTCTTCCTCTCTCCTCTTTCTGTTCCTATCTCTCCTCTCTCTTCCTCTCTCCTCTTTCTGTTCTTATCTCTCCTCTCTCTTCCTTTCTCCTCTTTCTATTTCTATCTTTCCTTTCTCCTCTTTCTATTTCTATCTCTCCTCTCTCTTCTTCTCTTCTCTTTCTGTTTCTATCTCTCCTCTCTCTTCCTCTCTCCTCTTTCTGTTCCTATCTCTCCTCTCTCTTCCTCTCTCCTCTTTCTGTTCCTATCTCTCCTCTCTCTTCCTCTCTCCTCTTTCTATTTCTATCTCTCCTCTCTCTTCTTTTCTCCTCTTTCTGTTCCTATCTCTCCTCTCTCTTCCTTTCTCCTCTTTCTATTTCTATCTTTCCTTTCTCCTCTTTCTATTTCTATCTCTCCTCTCTCTTCTTCTCTCCTCTTTCTGTTCTTATCTCTCCTCTCTCTTCCTCTCTCCTCTTTCTGTTCCTATCTCTCCCTCTCTTCTCTTACTGTTCCTCTCTCTCTCTCTCTCTCTCTCCTCTTTCTGTTCCTATCTCTCCCTCTCTTCTCTTACTGTTCCCCTCTCTCTCTCTCTCTCTCTCTCTCTCTCTCTCTCTCTCTCTCTCTCTCTCTCTCTCTCTCTCTCTCCTCTTTCTGTTCCTATCTCTCCCTCTCTTCTCTTACTGTTCCTCTCTCTCCTCTCTTTCTGTTCCTATCTCTTACTCTCTCCTTTTTCTGTTCCTATCTCTCCTCTCTCTCCCTCTCTCCTCTTTCTGTTCCTATCTCTCCCTCTCTCCTCTTACTGCTTACTGTTCCTCTCTCTCTCTCTCTCTCTCTCTCTCTCTCTCTCTCTCTCTCTCTCTCTCTCTCTCTCTCTCTCCTTTTTCTGTTCCTATCTCTCCTCTCTCTCCCTCTCTCTGTTTTCTGTTCCCTCTCTCTTCTCTCTCCTTATTTCCTTTTTCTGTTCTCTCCCCTCTCTTCTCTCCTCTTTCTTTTCTCCATTTCTCTCTCTTTACCCTCTCTTACCCTTTTCCCCCTCCCTTCTCACATCCTTTCTCCTTACACTTTCTTTTCTCCTTCGTTCTCCTCTCTCTCTGTTTTCTGTTCCCTCTCTCCTCTCTCTCCCTCTCTCTGTTTTCTGTTCCCTCTCTCCTCTCATCTCCTCTTTCTGTTCCTATCTCTCATCTTTCTTCCTCTCTCCTCTTTCTATTTCTATCTCTCCTCTCTCTCCCTATCTCTTCTTTCTGTTTCTATCTCTCCTCTCTCTCCTTCTCTTCTCTTTCTGTTCCTATCTCTCCTCCCTCTCACTGTTTTCTGTTCCCCTTTCTCCCCTCTCACTCACTTTCTCTCTCCTCTTTCTCTTATTCTCTTCCTATCCCTCTCTTCTCTCCCCTCTCTTCTCTCCTTTCTTTTCTCCCTTTCTCTCTCTTTACCCTCTCTTACCCTTTTCCCCCTCCCTTCTCACATCCTTTCTCCTTACACCTTCTTTTTCTCCTTCGTTCTCCTTTCTCTCCTTTCTTGCTCTATTTTCTTTCTTCTATTCTTTGTCCTCTACTGCCTTCCCATCTCTTCCTCTCTACCTCCTTCTCTCTTTTTTCCTTTCAGTCGCTCATCTCTCACTCTCCTCTCTTCCTTTCCATCCTTTGCCCTCTCTTTTCCCATTCACTCCTTTCTCTCTCCCCTTTATCTTTCTGTTTCTTTTCTCTTCTCTCTGTCTCTCTCGCTCTCTTTCTTCTCAACTTCTGTGAATCACGTCCCCACTGTGATGTCACCATCTGTAGCGCAGGACCTGTCTGCCACTGTGTGTGCGTGTGTGTGAGTGCCATCTGTCCTCTCTGTGGTGAGTCTCTTGATGCTGTTAGACGGACTCTCGGTGAGTCCATCTCACCAGCACGACCGTACCACACACACTCACGCGCACAAGGACGGGCCATTATGTGCTGATTCGTGTAGTGTGTCCCCTGAAGCCCTCTGGATAATATTACATTTCTCGTCTCAGTTGTCGTGTACAAGATCCATTAAGCCTGATGGTCATGTTCCAATTGATTACTCTGAACATATGTCTGCACTGTCTTCACCTCCTCACCATTAAAGGGCCCATATCTTGTCCTTTTTTCCTCCCCGAGGGCCACTAATGGGATTTGTTTGGCTCTGTGTACCAAAAATTAAGTAGGCTTTTTTGTTACTGTCCCTGTAGTGCTTCTCGAGCTTAGCACTGCGTTTGATGCCCTCGATCATAACATTCTTTTAGACAGACTGGAAAAAAGGCTGTTCAGAACAGCTCTTAGTTGAGGACCATCACATTTAGAAGCTGCTTTATTGGCAATAACAAACACGAATCAAATCTGGCAATGTTGAACTGTGGTGTCCCACAAGGATCCATTCTTGGGCCCCTACTGTTTTGTCTTTATATACAATTCCATAGGGCCAATTCCTTAAAAATAATAATATCTTAACATAGCTATGCAGACAACATCCACACCTATTGATTACAGCCCCGTTGGCACTGTTTGGTATTGCCTAGAAACATAAAAAAAAGCTCTGGTGCAGTGTTAATTTCATTGACAAACTAATTTTGTCATGTGTGTTTCTTCTGCCTTTGTGTTAGAACTTTCGGTCAGCTAACCAAAATGAATACAGTTACATGCGAGGAGACCAGAGAGACAGTAAGAAGTTCAAATGGGACAACAATTTCTCATCCAAGGTTTATAGCACAGTGGGTGGATGATATGAGAAGGTGGTCAGAGGCGACGTTTTTAATTATTTTGTACTCTTGGAAGGTGTAGACAGTTCGGCAATAAAAAACTATAAAAGTACTGAAGCGTATCAGTACCTGCACAGTGGGAAGGTGGGCGTGTACTCCTACACACAGACGGTGAGTTTATATTTCTGAAAGCTGGTTAAACCCAAGTCCAGACAGCTGCCCGAGCCACTCTGCGTGGGTGGTAGCTACAGCCCAGATAGCCTAGCGCGGTGGACACTGATCAGAAAACAGTTACTTAACTCGCAAACACCAGACACGTCTGCTTCCTCTGAGCTTCATAACCGAGACATTTCTCTGGATAAGGATGCTCTGGTGCTGGTTCTCCTCCACAGAATGGTAAGAACAGACATATGGAGGTTTGGGTGGATGTTTTAAATTTAGAGCTTCAGTTATAGATGCAGGTGCTCTTCTTTGTGGCAGCAGAGAGAAAGAGAGTGTAGCGTTTGTGTTTAGAGAAAATCAATACACCGCGCTGGACATCAGCCCCCCAGCACCCCCGTCAGCTAGCTTTACCGCTGCTAACGCTATCTTAGCCTTACTTAATCCTAGTCCTGAAAGCACACTGCCCTGTACAGTTCAGAGAGTGTCCTGCTGTAAACGCTGTATTAACTCAGTAAGGTGGTGTTAGTGGTCAGATTAGTTGATCAGGTATGTGGAAAGCAGGTAAAGCGCTATATATGCGGGGCAGTGTGTCCAGACCAGAGTTGGGAGACTAGCTAGCTAACTCTGACCATCTGCGTTTGATGATCATGTCCTAAATCTCTCCATACACACTAGAAAGTGCACAAAACAGATTAGCTCGTTTTATTTACAATGTATTAGTACACATAATATGCTGTGTGTCTCTAGTGAACACTGTGATCTGAAGATGTGGCAGTTCTTCATTTATTGATTTACTGTTATGCTAAAATTTATTTGAACTGCACAATTAAAAATATTTTCATAGCAAAAAGTAATAAATGCAATTAATGTAGATTAGTTAACCACAGAGCATGTAATTTAATTAGATAGACAGTTTCTATTAAATAAATAATATTAAATAAATAAGAGATAAATAAAAAGGTGATACAAGGATTAAATAAAAGTTTTTTCTTATTCAGTCTGCAGTTACGGAAGAGATCAGATGTTGTTTGTTAAATAAACATTTAATTTTGTGTAGGTATATACGTATAATGACTTAAATAATTGAAGGAAACTGAAGAAAAAGCATTTACATTTTATACCCTGTATATTTTAGTCAACTTAATCGACTGTAGATTTTGTCTAGACTATGTTCTTATGATAATTAGTCAACTAAAACTAGACTAAAACTAAAAACAATTCAGATGACTAAATTAGGACTACAACTAAATAGTCAAAAGACTACGACTTAAACTAAATCAAAATTTGCTGTTAAAATTAACACTGATACTGGTGGCTAAAGATCAAGTCAGAAATCTTGGCATAACAACTGATTCAGATCTGAATTTGATCTGATTTGACCACAGACAGCTACAGCCCATTCAAAATGCAGCTGCTAGTATGCTTACCAGGACTAAGAGATCCAAACACATTACTCAACTCATTGCACTGGCGACCAGTCACCAACGCAACTCACTTTAAATTGCTTCTAATTGTATATAACTCCCTGAATGGCCTTGAACCAAAATACCCTGCTGATCTGCTGGAAGTGTACAAACCCAATAGGGCCTTCCGATCGCCAGGGACCCATCAGTTAGCAGCGCCCAGAGTCAGAACCAAACAGGATGAGGCAACATTCAGTCATTATGCTGCCAACTGCTGAAACAAAGTCCCAGATGAGGTCAGATGTGCTCCAGATGTACTTATATTCAGTTTATACATTATGCTATTGGACATGCAGAATGTTTTAACAGTCAGTGTTAGTTTAAAAGCGCTAATGAGCTAAATCAATCATTAAGCACCTTAAATGTATATTAACGACTATAAGAAAAGTATGAACTGTGATAAAACCATCTCTGGGTATTGCAGGGACAGTGACTGATATTTTAGTTTATTTACATGCTGAATATGTGTGTTGTATGTCTGTTACATGTGGCTATGCTACTTATGTTTTCCGTCACATTGTTACTCTTCTATCTTTAGAAATTTGGGGAATAGAGAATATTTTTTTTTTAATTGCAATGATTTTCAATGAGCTTCTGTGCTTTAGTCATCAGTTTGGAAATGTTTTTACCTCATACTACAAAATAAGATATATAATAAGTGTATATAATAACCATTAATTGGGTATAATAACTAAATATACAATAAAAAAACTTAGTAACTTTTAGCATTTTACATTAAGCACTTTAAAGGTTTATTAAATTGATTGTTAATATTGTAATATTGTAGGTGCTTTGTTATTATATACAGGAAAACTTTAATGTGAAAGGTACAAACAAATACTGATAGTGATATGATAATATACGATAATTAGGTATGAGTAGAATTTCTAAATTCTTTCCAAGTCCTGAGTACATTTGTAAAGAATTATAAATACATAGAAATATAAACCAATAGGAAAAAAAGTGTGGAACTGTGTTATAAATGAATAAGCCTGAAACACATTTATTTAAATAAATAAACAATTAAGTACAGTCTCACTTCTTAAGCTGGCAGCCTGCAATAAACGTTAATAGTGTTTGTTAAAAAATGTGGATGATGGAATATCCAAAAATATATATTTTATAGACTTTTATATATATTTAATATAATATATAAACTTAACTTGGATTGGTGGCCATACCAGGAGATTTAGGCAGAGGACTGAGAATTGCTGATAATAGGACTATATGCAAAATAAGCCTCTATACAAAAATAGGCTTTAATACAAACATTTTTATTCTTTAAAATAATCTGATACACTTACATTAATTGTGAAATGGACAATATTGTTTTTCTTATCATATTTATTTTCTTTTGAGCAGTAGTGTATATATATTCTATTTTATTCTATTTAAATAAAATAAAATATTTATTCTATTTAAATAAAAAAATACAATATATTAATCTGAATGTGTTGAAAGCCAAGTGTAAACCATTGTGCTATAATATTTCTAAAACAAATATTTTACTTTATTTTTTAAGAATGACTTGTTATATTAAATTTAAGTTACTTAAAACTACAAACTACTTATTTTCTTCCTAGGCTGATGTATGCACTATTGAACTTTTCTCATCACTAACTTCCTGTAAAGCTGCTTTGTGACAACATCAGTTGTTAAATGCGCTATACAAATAAAATTGATTTGATTTGATTTGATTTGATTAGTAAGAATATGTAAGAATAAGTTTCTGGGTATAATATGTACATTTTCTCTTCTGTTATCTTGCTATTTGAATATCAGTTATTAAATATCAAAGTTTAAACAACTTTCTTTTTCACTTAGTACATTATGAATATAGTCCACATATATTTCCATAAAATTCCTGACATTAAAAAATGTATTTTAGCGTTATCTACATACTTTAAGTATATTGTTGACGTGATGGTGGATTAGTCTATTGTAGCAGCTGAATGTTGTTGTTTATCTTACTGTGATAAGTCATGTCTGCACGTTGCATGATGTAATGTACAAGAACAGAGCTCTGCTAATAACAACTCAGACGGTCTAAATCAACATCCAGACCCTGCTCTGCTGGCCATTTACACCCTCTCCGTCTAGACTGTGCCGTATCGTCTCTGTCAGCTCTCTCGCCCGTACGATAACAGCGCATTAAAGCACTGTCTCACGCGTTCAGTCATTAATCTCAATCCTTTGTTTAATGAGCCGCTACTGTAGGGTGACTGTGAAGGCCATGACAGAAATGGAGGTGCTGACTGAAGTGACCCAATGGAGACTTATCTCATCTCCCTGGGGTAAAGTACCCACACACAGGACCTTGACAGAGTTCTATCCCGCAAACTAAATCAAAATTAAGCCTTTCATCTCTGTTCCTCTGACACTGCAGCTAAAGTGTGAAATCCTGTATTTCTACCTCATATACACAAATCCTAGTGGGTATCTAGTGGTTATGCGGTGAATACCTGTGCATCACGTGGACTGCTGGACCCCTACGTGACCTTCAGAAATAGAATTAATATCTCAGGCCAGATGGTGGATCAATCAGACTTTTCTAAGCTCACCTGATTCAGTTTAGGTAACAGGCCAGTGTGGTTGTGGGAATTTAAGCCCATTCAGTCTTAAGTGTATCTGTGAGGTCAGTCTCACCATGTCTTACACTCAGCATCCCAGTTTATCCCAGTGTGGCTGGGTGCTATTGGTGCTATTCTACTGCATGGTGCAGCTGGACTCAACGGTACTCGCTGCAGATATATAGCCACCCCCTTAATGTCCACTACCAGTCAAATGTTTGGACACACCTAAAAATCACCAAAAATGGACATACATGTTTTTATTTGGACAGTGACACCCCCGCAGCTGTTTTTTGAGGAACAACAACAAGATCTCAGCATGTATACTATCTTCTTCAGTCCTGTTAGTAAAGCATGTGGTTCCTCATGAAGCTGCTGGTGAAAATGCTAATGAGAATCATTCCATGAGAGTTTTGTTAGTTTATTTGTTAGTTATAAAATAATAGAAAATAAGAAAAACCTGGGTAGGTGTGTCCACCTTTGGATTGAAAGTGTAGCTGGTTTGTCATTGTAATGCTGCATAAACCAGCCATGATGTGAATGGGACAAATTTTGTTAGGAAAAGGCTGAAGACAGCAAAAAATGCTAACAATAATAATAATAATAATAATAGAAAGAAAAGTTTTGGGAAAAAGGTGTTGACTATCAGTAGTTTGCAGCACTTTTACATCAACTTTAAGTAATTTTCAGTGCTTAAAACTTTAGGCGACAGTACCCACTACCAGACTCAACGCTGTTTGATTTCCTTTCATGTTGCCAAAGCTCCAGAGTCCAGCGGCGCTTAGCATCACACACACTGATCTTGTGCTAATGTTTCTTCTAGATTGGAACTCCGTATTGAGTGATACAGCTCTGTGAATGTGCTATGGCTCTGTGAATTTGTGTGGTCTACCACTTCTAGACTGAGCTGGTTCCATTTCACAATAATAGTACTTACAGTTGTCTAGGGCAGATCTAGCAGGATAAATGGTGAGTACAGTAACAAGTACAGCAGCCCATATTAAGTAGGGCTTGTTGATAGATTTGAGATTGAGCTGAGCGCTTTGGCTTCCATGTAGATTAGCCCAAAACTGTTTTTAGCTTCATTGTTTTCCAACAATACTGAGTTTTGCCAGAGTTAACATTACAAGACGCATCCTAAATTGTTCTGGTGGTCCAGGGCTGGTCCGCAAGTCATTTGTTGGAGTTAAGTGCACTCCTAAAGCTTGCTACGAAGGGGGAGTGAGACAGCGAGGTGTGGTTTGTTTCTCAGTAAATAAAACAAATGACTTGATTAAGTTTCATTGGAATGCTGTGAGAGAGAGGGCAGTAAGGTGTTTTCTAGGAAGTTTGCTCGTGATTGTTCTCCGGTGGAGCTTGTAATATCCCGTTCCTCTTCCGGAGGCTTGATGACTAAGTAGAACTTTTGTCTGACGCTGCCACCGTACCCGGCCGCCACAGCCCATGGGAACGTCCGAGCTGAGGGTGTGTTGTCTGTGTTTGTGTTTAGCTGTGTATTCAGCCCTTTGTTGGGACCGGGGTAAAATTTTAAGGGACATTTTCTGGTCTTGAAAAAATAATCACAAACAAAACTGCAAGACAGGCCGAAGATTAGCTTTCAACTCCAGATTATGGCTGGATTAGAGAGGAGTACATCAGCAAGCGCTCCCCACAAAGACAGGAATACAAACGCACGTATTTTCATCTCCGTATATGGCGTGTCTGCATTAAGCCCTCGGCAGCAGCGTGTGGGAAGCGGTGTTTTCTCAGCGCTAGCCTTCATTACCGCAGGCGGAAGTGCTAATGGCTGTTTGGACAGCGCGAGGGGCGAGGGTCTTAGGGGGCCAGGGGGCTTTTTTTTTGTTTCCCCTCGCTGATCCCGTCTGCCCCACGGCTTCCACTAAAGCTACCCAAACGCGAAACCAAATGCTAAAGGCTACAAATTAGCCCTCTAGCCATCATCCCCAGCGCTTGAGTCATGACGACTCGGCGGGCTAAACACAACACAGCTGACATACACTGGTCTGCACCCAGTGTGGAGCAAAGCTTGAACACAGCATGAGCTTCCAAAAGAGAGTGGTCTGAGTCGGCAGGTCCCGGTGAGGAGTAGCGGTGAAAAATGAGGCAGTTTGCTTTCTCACGCATGTATTATGACCCTCAGCTTTAATAACTTCTGAAGGGCCACTTTTTCTTGCAGGCAGAGGGTTTAATTAGGAAGGAGCGCCTCGGGAGGCCGCTGCGTGGAAGAAAGGCACCAAGTCCCATGATGAAGGACTTGTTTTGGACGAGCTGACACAGCCAAGCATGACCACATACATCAGAAATGATTTCTTACTGAACCGCTGTGCCGTTGATTCTAAACACGGTGAATGGATAGCGAACAGGATAAAAGGGGGAAAAAACATATGCTTATGGACGCTGTTAAAATAAAGTGGGGCAAAAAATAATAGACTGTTCCCGGAAATGTGGATTGATCCGAAACAACCGCAAAACTATATATACCCTGTTCATTCCAATCCAATCTCCAGTGATTAAAACTGTAATTTACTGTGTTACCTCTATTCTTAACAAGTGATCATGACTACACTCTGCTGGCTCTTTTCTAATTGAAAGTGATCATGGCTACATTCTACTGCCTCTATTCCAATGAAAATGACCACACGTACACTCTGCTGCCTCTATCACAATAAGAATCGACCATACCTACGATCTGCTGCCTCAATCACAATAAAAAGTGACTATACCTACGATCTGCTGTCTCTATTCCATAAAAGAGTGACCATGCCTACTGCTTCTATTCCAATGAAAAGCCACCATGCCTATACTTAACTGCTTCTATTCCAATGAAAAAGTCACCATGCCTATACTCCACTGCTTCTAGTCCTATATATAAGTGACTATAGCTACACCCTGCTGTCTCTGTTCTAATTGCAAGTGATCATGGCTACATTTTACTGCCTCTACTCCAATGAAAATAGACCATACCTACACTCTGCTTCCTCTATCACAATAAGAAATTACTACACCTTCACTCTGCTGCCTCTATCACAATAAGAATTGACCATACCTACGATCTGCTGCCTCTATTCCATAAAGAAGTGACCATGTCTACACTCTACTGCTTCTATTCCAATGAAAAGTCACCATGCCTATACTCTACTGCTTCTAGTCCTATACATAAGTGACTATAGCTATACTCTGCTTTCTCTATTCTAATTGCAAGTAATTATGGCTACATTCTACTGCCTCTATTCCAATGAAAATGACCATATGTACACTCTATGTACATATGTACTACCTCTATCACAATAAGAATTGGCCATGCCTATACTCTACTGACTCTATCCTATAAAGAAGTAACCATGTCTACATTCTATTGCTTATATTACAATGAAAAAAGTCACCATGCCTATACTCTACTGACTCTATCCTATAAAAAAGTAACCATGTCTACATTCTATTGCTTATATTACAATTAAAAAAGTTACCATGCATATACTCTACTGCCTCTATCCTATAAAGAAGCAACTTTGTTGCTTCTAGTCCTATTATAAAAGTGACCATAGCTATAATCTGCTCCCTCTATTCCAATAATAAGTAACCATGGCTATACTCTGCTGCCTTCATTCCAATATAAAGTTATCATGCCTAAGCTCTGCTGCCTCCATTCCAATGAAATTTCTACTACGTCTATTCCAATGAAAAGTGACCATGCCAATTCTCTACTGCCTCTATTCTATAAAGAAGTGACTATGTCTACACTTTGCTGCTTCTACTCTAAGAAGTGACCATGACTACAGTCTACTGCTTCTAGTCCTATACAAAAGTGACCATAGCTATACTCTGCGCTCTCTATTCCAATAAAAAGTGACCATACCTACACCCTGCAGCCTCTATTCCAGTGAAAGGTGACCATACCTACACTCTGCTTCCTCCATTCCAATAAGAAGTGAACATATCTACACTCTGCTGCCTCTATTCCAATGAAAAGTGACCACGCCTGCATTCTGCTACATGTATTGCAATGAAAGGTAACCATACGTACACTCTACTGCCTCCATTTGAATGAAAAGTGATTATGCCTACACTTTACTGGCTCTATTCCAGTCAAATTGGGTCATACTTTTACTCAAACTCCTCTATTTCATTCAGCTTGATCAAGCACACACTCCCAGGCCAAGCCCAAATGATAAAACGTAAAGCTTTTAATGTTCTTAACGACTAATCATTGAACAAACATGACTAAGTATGGGAAGCTTTTCTCTTTAACTACTGTAAATAGTAAGGTTTTCTAAGTAAACTTGCAGACAGTCTTTAACAGAATGAAGAGTCAATATCATTCCCCCCAGTAACGGTTTCAGACAACAGTGGTAAGTTAGTTTGCCTTTAATATCTTACAAAATATTCCCTACAAAGTTTAGTTTCGGTCTTCAACCTACAGCCTCCAAACTGCATGTACTCTTTTTAGGCAGGTCACCACATCCACAGATATACCAATGTGATCGATCATTTGTCGTTTTTCATCCCTTGTTCCTCCCATGAAGTCCCATAGAGTTCATTTATTAAGCCCACACAAACATCATGGTTTCGTTTAACCTACAGCTGCAAAACTGCATGCACTTACTCAGAACAGACCCCCAAACACACTGACCTGCACTTCTCTACTTGTTGTTTATTCATCCCTCATTTCTCGCACTGCTTAATCTGTGCAACCATCCACTTTTCCATTTTATATAACCAAACTGCAACACTACCTTCACTACCTGCCACCCAAGTCACCCACCAGACTGATCGTCGGGCCCTGCTGTTACCTATGTCATACCAGCTACTTAGCCTCAGACTAGCTGCCTAACCTTCACTACGGACTCTAACATGGACATTTACTTACTTACAACATTAACATGAACTCTAACTAGTTTCTACTAACCTTCTACCTTCGTTAACTGTCAGCATCACACTCACTGTTCTTTGTCTGTCCTATAATGTCCTATAACTTCATGATCTCATCTTATGATTATATAAACACACCTGAGCAGCTGAACATAAGTACAAGGTGGTACAGTCATTATATCAGTACTGTGTGAGTAGTTTGATCAGAGGAGGATGGGTCCCCCCTTGTGAGTCTTGGTTCCTCCCAAAGTTTCTTCCTCCAGTTCTGAGGGAGTTTTTCCTTTCCACTATCGCCCATGGCTTTATGTTTTTTCTATGACTCCCTTCTATGTTTTTATTAAAGGTGTCAAAAGTATTCACATTCATTACTCAGGTAAAAGTATAGATACTAGGGTTTAAAAACAATTCTGTAGAGGTTGAAGTATCAACTCAAGCTTTTTACTCCAGTAAAAGTGTAAAAGTACTGATTTTAAAACTACTTAAAGTATAAAAGTAAAAATAATGTAAGGGGAAAAATGCCGTTTAGGACAAAAGCTTAGGCTGCACCACAGGGGTCTATAGTGCACTAGCCCACCTCCCAAAACCCTATTCTTCTAAAAGCTGTAATGACTATAATGTTATATTAAAATGTTAATGTTGATAAATTTGGGATGCGCTAGGCTTCCTGTTTCAGCCGCATATACGCCCATTGAACATGAATGTAGTTTAGTACAATGTAAATATATTAAAGAAGCATATCTGTGTACTACTGAACATTGACATGTGTTTCATGGAGCAGAAGGTATGATGACTAGTTGTCTATAAGTATTGTAATGGTACAAAAAGTTAAACTTCAAACACAAGTTATTAATAATCTTTACTGGAATGTAAATGTACATGTATGAAAACAAGCAGAAATGAAATAGGCTATGTAACAAGACTATATTTAAAATGTAAGGAGTAGAAAGTACTGATAATGGAGTGTAAATGTAAGGAGTAAAAAGTACAGATAATGGAGTGTAAATGTAAGGTGTAGAAAGTACTGATAATGGAGTGTAAATGTAAGGAGTAGAGGTACTGATAATGGAGTGTAAATGTAAGGAGTAGAAAGTACTGATAATGGAGTGTAAATGTAAGGAGTAGAAAGTACTGATAATGGAGTGTAAATGTAAGGAGTAGAAAGTACTGATAATGGTGTGTAAATGTAAGGAGGAGAAAGTACTGATAATGGAATGTAAATGTAAGGAGTAGAAAGCACTGATAATGGAGTGTAAATGTAAGGAGTAGAAAGTACAGATAATGGAGTGTAAATGTAAGGAGTAGAAAGTACTGATAATGGAGTGTAAATGTAAGGAGTAGAAAGTACTGATAATGGAGTGTAAATGTAAGGAGTAAAAGTAAAAAGTCAGCTGAAAAATAATTACTCCAGTAAAGTATAAATAGCCAAAATTACTACTTAAGTAAGGTAACAAAGTATTTGTTTATTACTTGACACCTCTGGTTTTTATTTTTTTCTTCTGCTTATTTATGCTCTATTGAACTTTTCTTATCACTAAAGTCCTGTAAATTTGATTTGATTTGATTTGATAACCTGCAAAGAGCAAACTAGAGACGACAGTGGCCAGAAAAATCATCTCTCACATCAAGAGGAAGAAAACTCGAGAGACTCAAAAAGGGAAACCCATCCTCCAGTAGTCGACACCAGATAACAAAACAAGTACAGATACCATATGAATAAACTGGACTAGTTGACTAGCAGAAATAAATATAGAGGCAGAATGGAGGTGGAGAAATGACTGATAAAAGCAGAAGTCTTTGAAGGTGCCTGTGGTATGCAGGTACTGGACAGCACAAAGAACATTTCTTCTGATTCAGTGTATTAAAGTGTCCTACAGAGGTTTCCTGCTAGAGGTTGGCGGAGACCTGCAATGACAAACACAGAAGAGAGAAATGTGAGGCTCAGCCGAGGCTTTGGTCTGAGTAAAGTAGTTTTTTTTCTGTGTTTTCCTTCCTGACCTGGTTTAAGAGGGGTATAGGGGCCGTAAGAGCCATAATAAAACCAGGATTAAGGAGCTTTAGACTTCATAGAGACGCTCCAGTTAAGGCCTGTGCTTGGGGCAGGTTTGGCTTCCACTAGGGTCGGCCATTTTGTCTTCAGTGGACAAGAACAGATGTTTACACTTACGGGGAACATCGCGTTAGTAACGCTGTGGGAACGTGAACGTGGATCAAACACTTACTCCAGCAAATTAAAGCCTTTGTGTACTTCCTTCAAGATAATGATAATTACTTAATGCAATTAATACCATTTCCATATGTTTATCTGGTGGATCCACACAGTTACGGGTATGGTCGTGTCAGGCTGCAATCGGACCGCCTCGAAGGATGTTTGACTTAAAACACTCTCTGAAGTCAAGCACAACTTTGTTTATGGTACTGCATGCAGATCAGTTTTTAGGTCTATATTAGTGGTGTTTAATTAGAGTTCAGTGAAGTCCAGTTAGAGGAGATTTCCTCAGGCCTAGGTCTGGACCGTCATCATTTCTAATGTGTGTTATGATTCAGTGGTGTATCCTGTTTACTGAAGTAGTCTAGTATCAGCATCTTATACCATCAGCTACTGAAACACCAACACATCACACATACCGTTCAGTATATTTCAGTATATTTACTGTTTAAATGCTGAACTAAATAAATTATTTATAAACCTCTAATTAATGTTTTTCCTCACTTCAATAAAAACAAGGTTTACATTAAAAAAACAGAATACTTTTAAACAAAAGAGCATCTTAAAGTGTTTATTTATAAAGAAAGTAAATAAAACGTGTGTCTTCTTGTTAACTCAGCTTCACAGATTGACATGTTGGTTGTACAGAGCGGTGTTCTCCAAAACTAGACGAGCAGGTCCATTCCAGAACCGTTCCTGTTAAACACTCAGTTTTCTCTGTTCACTTTTCTGTTTTTAGAGCTCCTTATTCTTTCTGACTCGCTTTAGTCTCCAGCTGCTGCCACACGTACCAATCTGCACAGATCTGATTGGCTGAGGAGCACCTTTGGTGATCTTACTGTGCATGTGATTAGTCTCTGAGTTCACTGTGCCGTAAAGCCCGTATACCGTAAAGACAAGAAAAGCTTCGCTGCTTAAAATAAACACAGTCTAAATGAAATCATTCTCAATAGATTATCAGTTTGGGTCCGCATTGGACAACATCTGGATCCGGACCTGGACCGCGGTTCGCCTATTAGTGACCCCTGGTCTGTATCATTAAAAACAAAAAGGTGGAGTTTGTTAACTTTGTAAATGTTTTAAACTGTTCACATTGACATCCATAAAGTCATCTACTCTACTGAAGTCATTGTTTGGATTTAAATAAACCAAAATGCTTAATTTGGATAATTGGATAATCATCCAGACAGTAAGCTTCTATTTACTCAGCAAAACACTTTATTATTTAAATATTAAGCAGCAATAATACAGTAAGTTATGCTTTTACATGCGTAAGTGTGTTTATTTAACCCTTTCCGAGCTTCTCCTTGTGGAAACAACCCAATATTATTTACAGTTCTCATCTAATACCTGCTTTGACTGCTCAGTACTTCATTAAGCTAAATCAAGATCAGGAGAAATCTGGATGTCCACTTTGTTCTTCAACCTGGAGCTCAAGATATGATCTACTTCTGATTATTTACATCTGTTCTAATTATATCTGGTGTTCTTACTGGTGAAAATATATTTATTGATCAGATTAAACCATCCACTTAACCCCTAACTGATGCAGCCAGCAATGGCCTACAACAACTGGCCTAAAACCACTTGGAAGAAAAACGTTTGGTTCTATTGACTTACATTCAAAATGAAACATGTTACCGTTTTATGGATACAATGTTTTGGGCTCTGTTACCAAAACAGAAAATGTTTACGTGGCAATAACTTACCATGCAAACGTTACAAGTGGAGCTCAAGAGGGGAAAAATGCAAAACAATGTCTCCCCCAACAGTATTTGGGAAAGCCCCCAACAGTATTTAGCATAAGACAGAATGTTAACAGCTAGGCCAAAGCCAAAGACAGAGCCCAACGACCCCCCTCCACCCCTCCACCCCTTGTTTTCTCTGCAACAATTCAGCATCTGTTTTGCTGTAAAAGGCTGAAGGAGGTTGTTTCTATCTGGAAGACTAAAATGTGTTCCTCACACGTTCTTGTTAATGCTAGAACATAAAACTGTGTGCGCGAGTGCGTGTGCACACGAGGCCCCATAAGCGGAGTAAAGGGGCCCCGGACTGGCCGCCATTGAGGTGCAAATGGACACTATGCAATTTTACTGCACTTCTTTATGGACTCTCTCTCTCTCTATCTCTTGCTCTCTCTCCGTCTCGCTGGGTGGTTCAGGAAAACATCTGGAGGTTACAATGGCCTGAGACAAAGTCCTCTGTCCTTTTCATTGTGGACACATGCCACACATACACCTCCACAAACACACACACGCACACACATACACACACAATGCCTACACTACAGTGGGGTCTCTTGCAGTGCTGGCCACCATGACATCATCAGTCACTGTCATGGCTTTCTGGTTGTTAATAAAGCAGCAGTAGCTGTCAGTCTCATTACATCATCAACATGGGACAAGCGTGGCACCAGCAGATGCTCAGAACCACAGGGATCCACAACCAGCTGAGACAACACACACTCTCTCACACCAACACACACACACACACACACACACACACACTCACACAAACACACACATACACTCTCACTCTCACACAAACACACACACTCTCACACAAACACATACACTCACACAAACACACACACACTCTCACACAAACACACACACACATACACTCTCTCTCACACAAACACACACACTCTCTCACCCCAACATACACACACACACTTACACTTCCACACAAACACACATACGCTCTCACACAAACACACATACACTCTCACACAAACACACACACTCTCTCACACAAACACACACACACACTCTCACACAAACACATATACACTCTCACACAAACACACACATACACTCTCACACAAACACACACATACACTCTCACACAAACACACACACTCTCTCACACAAACACACACACACACACACATACACTCTCACACAAACACACATACACTCTCACACAAACACACACATACACTCTCACACAAATACACACACACTCTCACACAAACACACACATACACTCTCACACAAACACACACACACACACACATACACTCTCACACAAACACACACACACTCTCACACAAACACACACACACACATACATTCTCACACAAACACACACACTCACACAGACACACACACACTCTCACACAAACACACACACACTCTCACACACGCACACTCTTACAGAAGCACACATACACACTCTCAGACAAGCACACACTCTCTCACACAAACACACACACACACACACACTCTCACAAACACACATACACTCTAACACAAACACACACATACACTCTCACACAAACACACACACACATACACTCTTACACAAACACACACACACACTCTCACACATACATTCTCACACAAACACACACACTCTCACACAAACACACACACATACACTCTCACACAAACACACTCACTCTCACACAAACACATACACACATACACATGCACTCTCACACAAACACACACACACTCTCACACAAACACACACACACACACATACACTCTCACTCTCTCTCACACAAACACACACACTCTCTCACCCCAACATACACACACACACATACACTTCCACACAAACACACACACACACACACACTCTCACACAAACACACATACACTCTCACACAAACACACACACTCTCTCACACAAACACACACACACATACACTCTCACACAAACACACATACACTTTCACACAAACACACACATACACTCTCACACAAACACACATACACACACACACACATACACTCTCACACAAACACACACACACATACACTCTCACACAAACACACACACTCTCACACAAACACACACACACACACATACACTCTCACACAAACACACACACTCTAACACAAACACACACACACATACACATACACTCTCACACAAACACACACACACTCTCACACAAACACACACACACATACACTCTCACTCTCTCTCACACAAACACACACACACATACACTCTCACTCTCTCTCACACAAACACACACACTCTCTCACCCCAACATACACTCACACACACATACACTTCCACACAAACACACACACACTCACACAAACACACATACACATACACTCTCACACATACACTCTCACACAAGCACACACATACACTCTCACACAAACACACACACACACACATACATTCTCACACAAACACACACTCTCACACAAACACACACACTAACACAAACACACACAAACTCTCACACAAACACACACATACACTCTCACTCTCACACAAACACACACACTCTCACACAAACACATACACTCACACAAACACACACACACTCTCACACAAACACACACACATACACTCTCACTCTCTCTCACACAAACACACACACTCTCTCACCCCAACATACACTCACACACACATACACTTCCACACAAACACACACACACTCACACAAACACACATACACATACACTCTCACACAAACACACATACACTCTCACACAAGCACACACATACACTCTCACACAAACACACACACACACATACATTCTCACACAAACACACACTCTCACACAAACACACACACTCACACAGACACACACACACACACACTCTCACACAAACACACACACACTCTCACACACGCGCACTCTAACAGAAGCACACATACACACTCTCAGACAACCACACACTCTCTCACACAAACACACACACACACACATACACACACACACACACACACACTCTAACACAAACACACATGCTCACAGAAACACACACACATAAACACTCTCAAATCAAAATCTCACACACACACACTCTTACACAAATACACACACACACGCTCACACAGACACACACTTTCAAACAAACACACACACACACTTACACAAACACACTCACACAAACACACACACACACACACACACTCTCACACAAACACACACACACACACACACACACACACTCTCTCTCACACTAAGACACACACACACACATGCACGCACACACACACACTCTCTCACACAAACACGCACACACACAAACATGCACTCAAACACACACACACTCTCACACAAACACACACACACTAGTGAGGACATGTGGTCCTCACAACTATACCTCTACAAGAACACACACACACTCTCACACAAACATGCAGACACACACAAACACACACACCCTAACACACACACACACACACCCACTGAGCTGAAAGAACATTAGGCTAAAAAAAGAAAGTCTTAATCCAGCCAAGGAAGCTGTGTAACGCTAGGTGTGCACTGAGACATTTTCATTTTCTCCCCACAGTGAAAAACAAAATATAGATTTAATACACCAACAACAACGTGTGAAAATCTACAGCCTGTTTCACACATACCACTTCCGTCCGCAACAACGTTCAAGGTAGATTTAGAAAAGTTTGAACCAGAAGCTTACCTGGTAGACTGAGGTGCCAGCATGGAACTACCAGCCATACGTCTAAACTGTTGACAGGCAGTGTTCTAAAAGCTTTGACCAGTAGTGTTCTAAAACCTTTGACCAGTAGTGTTCTACAGCTTTTGACTGGTGGTGTTCTAAAACCTCTGACCAGTAGTGTTCTACAGCTTTTGACTGGTGGTGTTCTAAAACCTTTGACCAGTAGTGTTCTTCAGCTTTTGACTGGTGGTGTTCTAAAACCTCTGACCAGTAGTGTTCTACAGCTTTTGACTGGTGGTGTTCTAAAACCTCTGACCAGTAGTGTTCTAAAACCTTTGACCAGTAGTGTTCTACAGCTTTTGACCAGTAGTGTTCTAAAACCTTTGACCAGTAGTGTTCTACAGCTTTTGACCAGTAGTGTTCTAAAACCTCTGACCAGTAGTGTTCTACAGCTTTTGACCAGTAGTGTTCTAAAACCTTTGACCAGTAGTGTTCTACAGCTTTTGACTGGTGGTGTTCTAAAAGGTGTGGAGTGTTTTCATTGCTTGACCTCTTTGGCAGCCTACACGTGTCTGTGTTTGGTATCTCCGTGCTGCCTCGAGGAGGGCTTGGAAAGAGAATTCACCACCGATATCAATATATTTCTTTATTTTTCCCCCTTTTTCTCTCGGTTAACTTGTTTACAGGCCTGGCTAAGCAAGATGGATGGTAGCGATTAGCACAGCTCACACAGGAAGAGCCTCTATCGCTATGACGGCTGCCGGCGGCCACCTTTAACAGCCTTTAACAGTGTAGGAGGGTTACCGTGTACTCAGAGAGAGAGAATGGCTGGATTTATTTGCTGAGTGGTAACAGTTGTATCCACAGGGCAAAGCCTGGCCTCCGATAGACGACACACATACACATGTGCTACACGTCCAAATGGACATCACACACGGTTTTTCAGCATCTGCTTTGGAAAACATGACAACGCCGCAGATAGCATCAGGCTCCGGGGTGGACTGAGTAGAAATAGAGGCTCTTTCCCACCCCTGAGTGTTTCCTACTTATTAAAGTGCGTTTCATTAGATTAGAGAGGAAGAGCCGAGCGCTTAGCGGCTCCGTTTAAAGTCTGAATTTTAGCAGAAAATCCTATTTCATGCCGACATGGAGTCCTGCTAACACCATCAGCCCTGTGTCTGTCTGTGTAGCACACATTCACACTTAACTTCTTCCTCATGTGCTGCATCGCTTCTTAGGCTGGAATAAAAGGCCCATATGCTGGAAATCTGATGGTCCTGCCTTTTGAGTTAAAGGTATTCAATACACTTCTAGCACACATAATGTTTTTTGGCATTTTACTCATAAAATATGAACAAAAATATGTTTTATAAGAATAAATTAAAATATATTCATATATAAAATCAGTACTTTGTTGGTTATGACAATAGGAAACACCACAAACTTCACTATCAATGGAGAAGATGGTGCCTACGTGGATCAGTCATTAAAAACTGAGCCAGCACTGAAGAAACATGACCAACATGACTCAGCAGAACAAGGATGAAAGAACTTGGAAAGATCTTCAGATTCGATTATTTGTCTCTACAAAGACGAGAACTGTCCAGGCGGTGGCCCTCTCTGTGATTCTTTATGGATGCGATAGCCGGACAATAAACAAGCGTGACAGAAAAAAAAAATATTGATGCCTTTGAACTTTGGTGCTGGCGACGACTTTTGAGAGAACCACGGGACCGCAAATAAAACAAAAGATCTACTGACCAAATCAAGCCCAGATAGCCAAACTCTTATTTTGGATTCTGAGAAGAACCAATTCATCAGAAAAGACAGTTCTTGGAAGAGTTGACAGTAAAACAGAAATCAGAGAGCCAGCCATTCAGAAGCCTGAAGACCCAAACTCTGCTTGACACAGACATCCATATGGTTGTCGATAAGGAGTCAAGTCAAATTGACTGCATGTAATAATAATAATAATAATAATAATAATAATAATAATAGTACTATTAAGGGGCGACAAGATGGTGTAGTGGTGGTATAGTATATGCATGTTAAGTTGATTGCTCACTCTAAATTGCCTGTAGATGTGAGTGTGTGCCTGATGGACTGGCAACCTGTCCATGGTGTATCCCACCTGATGATGCTGGGATTGGCTTCAGCCCCCTCATGACCCCAACTAGCGGGATAAAGCAGAATATAATGGATGGATGGATGGATAATATTAAGGGAGCGACCCCTCAATGGCTGGTGCTGGCTTATAGCTCATGCGACATGGCCATGCTGAGGATATGGTGTCCACAAGCCTGGGCCAGCAGGGAGTCGAGTGTAGTGTGGACAGCAGGCGGCTCGCCATCATGGGCTTGCTGATATCTGACCAGGTGTGCTCTCACACGCCAAGAGATGCTTGTCAAACAGCTGGAAGGTGACTGGTCCAATCAGGTCAGTCCTCAGCACCGAATGGACACGGAATACCAGCGTGCACGATCAGCATTCATGCCAGCATTGTTGGCACAGTTGGGAATGGAGAAAGCTTTAGGCGACTGGGTGACGCTGTTGCTGCCATTGCCTCCAGCTGTACGGGGCTTGATGCGATGAGCTGATGCATTTGATGCGATTCGATGCGTGGCGAGGACACAACCCTGGCCAAGGAGCAAGGGCCCTGCGGTGTCTGTGCTGGCTGGGACTGTAAGCATGCCCAGGGACCTGGCTCAAGCTGGGACAGCCAATATTTAAAGGGGGAGGCTATTTAGCAAACCGCTACTGCTCGGCACTGGCCACTAGAAGCTCACTGTGGCATGACCATGCAGCCCCATATCATGACGCGCCCACCTGCATACTTCAGTATGGGCATAGTGTTCTCGGGATTATACTCTTCTCAACAGAGTTTCATCCGACCACAGTATATTGTTTCAAAGGGTCTTCAGTATCCTCGGACAACCAGTTATGTTGACATAGGCTCTGTTTGAATGCCTTGATAATTTTAGGAAACTCTTTCACCTTCAGCATGATTTCTATTACTTGCAATGAAATTAAAATTATATTTTATAGTATATTTTACATTTTGTTACACTTGGCCCAAGTACTTAACTCCAACAGGAGGTTATGAGTTTGAATGCCAATGGTGCCATGGTCATCCCAATAAGAGAAGATACAAGAGTAAAAACAAAATCTAGAAGAGTTAGAACAAAGTTAGAACAAGTGAGTGAACTCAAGAAATCAAAACTCAACACACCACTTAAGACCAAACTACAGACCCTAAGACTGGATTTGAAACCATGCCACCATGCGGTTGTCTTACTTTTTACATTTGAAGGCTGTTGTTTGTAATAATAAACAGGCAGCCATATGTTTCTCTCTCTCCTTCTTTCCTGCTGTTATGGTGTGCTGACCTTTTCCACCAGTCCCAACAAATTCATTCTACTTCTGAACCAGATTCCACAATAAGAAGCATGAGCACGGCATTATGTCAGTAATAGTAAGCAGCTGAAATGTTGTGGTAAATGAAAATGACCCTTCATGGCTTCCGTAGTTTGTATGTGAGGACAGGTGATGTAATGTCAGATTGTTGCTAATGTTAATGTGATATTAAGGCGATCCAGTGACCTGAAGGGGATGTAGCCTTTCGTGACTACAGCAGCTCTATTGTTTCTCCGGGGTTGGTCTTTGTGTGTGGTGCAAACTCATACGCACACACTGTGCTGCTATATTCATGGGGGGGCTCTAATGTAGTAATACTAATCCATTCTACAGGGGGTTCTGTGCCACACTAAGAGACATTCTTTTATTTATTCTAAAGTTAAGTTTAAATCTATGGAGTAAGTGGGGCTCCCAACATCCACCTGGTAGACCACATCTAAGGCTTACATCTTTGAAAGAAAGGAGAACATCAAGCTCCACTTTTGCTTTAGATCTAAAAACATCCGCAGGTGTTGCTCGGCATACACTCTTAGCAGAAAGAGTTCTATCTACTACCAACAAAGGTTCTGGTATAACAATCGTAGATCTGTGTTTGGTGCTTTATTAAAAAAACTCAGAGATCGCACATGCTAACGCTAGTACAATACATAGAGCTCTTGTATCTACACTTATTAACCATGTTAGCAGCTCCACCTACCATATAGGAGCACACTGTAGTTCTACACTTGCAGACTGTACTTCATCTGTTCCTCTGTATACTTTATTGGCCTGTTCTTCAATGATCAGGACCCCCACAGGACCACCACAGAGCAGGTACTATTAGGGTGATGGATCATGCTTAGCACTGCAGTAACACTGACATGGTGGTGGTGTGTTAGTGTTTGTTTGAGTGTCTCAGTGTCACTGCTGGACTGAGGATAGACCACCAACCACCAACATCCAGACAACAGTGTCCTGTGAGCAGTGTCCTGCAACCACAAATGAAGAACCAGAGGAACCCAAGCTATGCAGCAACAGATGAGCTATCATCTACAAGGTGAAGCAGCAAGTTCTAAAGAATGGACCGAGAGTGGACAAAGCACCAAAAAGGGGTCTACACTGTTGCACGCTGTGTCCATCTCAACCATGGGAACTAAAAGCTCTGGACATTTTTAGATTTCTGAACACATACTTGGAACCCTTTTGTTTGTTTTGCTTTCATTCAAAATGAATAGCACTTATCAAAACAAATAAAAACCAAACAACTGCAGGTGAGTGACAGCCACATGCTCTCCCGCTCGGCTCTTTCTGTGTGTGTGTGTGTGTGTGTGTGTGTGTGTGTGTGTGTGTTTGTTTGCGTATATAGACACACGCTTTCCAACATACATCCATTTATTGCTCTGTATACACCACATGCAGTCCAGCGCTGTTTGTATGTTCCTGCTGTCTCTCTCTCCCCTGATTAAGTTTATTTGTCCTGCTCCGAATCAGAAACACATCTGGCTTCCTCGCTCCTCCCCGTGTCGGCCATTGCGAAGGTCGGCGTGGGAATGAGGATTCACGTCAGCTGCCATTGTTCTAATGGGGAAAATACCAACTAACGCAAACGAATGTCAAGTTTTCCATTTAAACAAGATCGAGAGATGAGATTAGCGAGTGAGGCAGCAAAGGCCTGTGAAGAAACGCACGCTGGACGTCACTTCTGCCTGCAGCTACTCAGATAATAGCGGTCCATAATCAACCTGATCCCCTGAAACAACATGCGTGTTCAAATCTCCTATTGAAACAGCCCAACCAAGTCCAGCTGTCCCTCACAGGGATGGAGAATATGTGTCGAAATCTCACACAATTAAAAGTGTAGGTGTGAAGCAACTATAGCATACCAAAGCATACCAACTTCTGTTACTCTTGGAACCATGTGTATAACCATCAGTCCAGCATGTTGGAAAAGGATCAGTGCCCATTTTGGAGATACATCATCATTGGCATCATGAATGCTAATGCCTACAGTTTAGAAACCCTAACCCTCTGGAAAATATCTGATTGAGAATACATTCGTTCTACAGATAGATAATGACCCCAAGCACATTGTTAAGAAGATCATGATGTGCCAATCAAGCAATGAAGCTGCTGGTGGCCTCAGAATGATGGGCTCACCAACCCAGAGTCCACACTTCAATATCAAGGAGTATATTTGGGGTTACTTGCATGGTGAGAAGCAAAAAATGCTAAGACTGAGTCTCCTGAGAAGAATAAAATCTGCAATAATGGCCACAATGAATTCTATGAAAAGGTGGTTCTTCAAGAGTTCTTCAGCAAAAATTCCATATACACTTCTGTGCAAAAGTCTGAAACACCTAAGCTGATTATTCAAAAGCCTTTATCTGACCAATAAGTGTATTTTCACCACCAGATATCATTAGAACAGATGTAAATAATCATACATACAATACAAAATAACATGAATATCTTATTGTGAAAGAAATAGATCATATCTTAAGCTCCAGTTTGAAGAACAAAGTGTAGTTCCAGATTTCTCCTGGACGCCCCAGACATTGTATAAATGTATTCAGTTCCTTCAGCAGCAATCTTGATTTAGCTTAATGAAGTACTGAGCAGTCAAAGCAGGTATTAGAAGAGAACTGTAAATAATACTGGGTTGTTTCCACAAGGAGAAGCTTGGAAAGGGTTAAGTAAACATACTAGTGTATGTAGAAGCACTACTTACTATATTAATGCTGTCTGAATATTTAAAAATGAGAATTTTTAACTATAATGTCCCTAAATGCCTAATATTTTTGCACAGTGTTGTTTATTTGCATGCTTTATGCTTCTTTTCATGGCAAAATTGTTCTTTACATTAAATAATGTGTTGTATATGATTTTATATATTCTTCTATTGTTATAAGCATAGATCATTACAATATAAAACTCATTTTTGGAGCTATATAGGACCGTTCACAGAGAGGTTTTATCCACCCTATACAAGCACCCCATGATGCTTTAAGCAACTTATGAACTGAACATCTAGCAAAATATAAACAGACAATAGAAATAGAAATTTGTGAATAAATAAAAATATGAATAAAAATATCCAATATCTTGACTGTGGGAATGTTTGCATATTTGTATGCTGATATTTGTAGTTCAAGTGATGTTTGAACAGAAACTTAAACCCAAGAATTACCTTAGTCAGCTTTATTCTTGATCCACGGAAGTAATACTAAGAAAGTCACTTCATTTAAAGTGTTTAACTGTGTTTACACTAAAGGTTAGACACACCCAGAGAATCTTAAAGCCGTGCTACTACAGGGCCAGTTTTCTAAACTATTGCTTTGATAATGCTCCTTATAAGTTCATCGTGGTAGCTTTCCTAGCAAGCGCGATTCTTTCTGCTAGCTCATGTTTAAATGTGGATGCTTCACTGACACAACCTAAACTTGTTTAGGTTAAATAAAACTATTTCAGTTACTACATCTAGTATATTTTTTAGGTTGACCATCGAACTACTTTTACAGCATTTATTTAAAGACTTGAGTTTGGAGTCTGTCTTTGATTATTGTAGCTTTAGCCACATTAGCTACATGTTCAGCCCACTAGTGAGGCCAAAATCCAGTTATATAGAGAATATGACATAAATCAGTTCAACTGAGCGTGTTAGGAGCAACCAGGGATGTTCAACTGACGGATTATCATCAGGTTTAACTTTTCTATGCTGCCAACTGTTTTTTAAAGCTGTCAACTGAAGTTTCTCATTATTGTTCCACAACTAACTGAAAATTCCAGCCATGATCTAGAAACTAATCCATATGAAACACATTTCCATTCAATCTGAAGAATCATTTCACCATGCAAAGAACTGTTTAAGCATGCACACTGTTTTATAAAGAATAACTGTCTTTACTAAAGACCACACTTAAAAAAGAGGTGTGTTCTATATAGAAGCATGAATTCTCAAAGAATACTTTGCATTATTAAGTGACTCTTTGCATCATGAATAGGTTCTTTATATTAATGTAAATTACTATGGATGTATGTATTAATGTAATTAACATATAGAACTATCTATGACACATTGTCCATCAATCTGAAAGACCCTTTCATGATGCAAAGAACTAATACTCAATCAATGTGTTCTGAATGTTTGTGGTTCTATATAGTCCAATTTTCTTTATTGCCTTGAACACTTGAAGTCTATATTTGGGCAACTGGGCATTCTGTGCAATTCCTAGTTAAAGTATAGAAGTAAACATATATAGACATGTTAAATGGGAACTAAATTATTATATTTTGACCAATTTTGTTCTAAGTAGTCAGGGTTGCTCAAGAGAATTTGCTCAAGAGGTCAGCATTGCCAGAATTCCAGTTGATGCTCAACTTCCCGTCCCTTACACCTGAACCCAATCTCCTGGCCATCAGCCTTCCCTTGAAAAGCCCTTTCTTTTCATCTTCAGCCTCGATGAGCGTTAACCCACCTTGTGGTTCTTGCTTACACCCTGCTCAGGTAATCTCAGGACTTCAATGAACAATTTGGACTGCTTCTTATGTTTTTTTGAGCTTTTTTATGATCTCAGCTCCATGGATCTTCAGGACCTTCGTGCTTTGGGATTTTTGCCACTTGTGAGGACTTTTGTCTTTTTGTATTTTTGATGAACTTCATGGACTCTTCATGGACTTTCCTAGCAGCTTCCTGAGTTTAGTTTTTTTTTTTGTAATTGCATCTGCTTTGAAGGTTTTGGACTGGTTAGTAGCTCTTAGTAAATGAAAGTAGTGAAAGTTCTGCCAGCAAGACTCCAATGCTATGTCACGCTTTCATCCATTACAACCAATCACTGTCTGCCACCTGTCTTTAAAAGGATTCAACTTACACCAGTTGGGTCCCAGTCCTGTTGTCCAGGGAGACAGCTTTGCCCCTGCTGTCCATATCTAGCAGGATCTGCGAGGGTCTGCGTGCTTAAAGACTTGGGCTTAGGACTGGGCCTATGCCAAAGACTTTCTTCATGACTTACAATAACTAACCTTTCAATTGTACACATATCAATGACTAAACATCATTACGTTCATCTACTTGTGGAGTCTTTCTTGCAAAACTCTGGTTCTTGTTTAGAACTCCTGTTTTCCTGATTGACTGCTGCTCATTTTAAATAAAACCTGCCCAATGGATCCTCTTCCTGTGTCTGAGCCCCCGACATCACGTATGTGTCTATAAAACTATTAAAAAAGGCAAAAATGACCATTACAAGTTGTGTTGTGATACATTAGTGTTGGTTAAAAATATCACGTGTGTAGCATTTTTAATTTTGTTTTGTAAGAAAATGAGTAAAAAACATTGCAAAATCATCTAATTGAGTATTTAATTTCAATAATACTCACAAACTTTTCAAAACAATACTAACAATTTAGAGCAGCACTCAAACCTGTCCCACCCCGGACCCCTCAATGCTCTAATGAATCTATCCGAGCTAACATTAAAGATATACTTCAGGCGTATAATACACAGTTGATTAGCAGAGTCAGTAGCGCTCATCTCCAGAGATTTCCTTCAGAGAAGGAGACTGAGCTAAAGCACGACACGCTTTCAGCAGGTGACACACCAACCTCTTAATTACGACACCTCCCGCGGACGCTGAGTCAGATTAGCAGGATTAGTGAGGCTGAGAGAGCTGAATACTGAGAGACCCCGAGCAGGAGAGAGAAAGAGAGAAGAAGAGAAGGAGAGTGGGAAAGGATGAAGGTAAACAAGCTAATCTAATTGATATATTGATTAGTGTTGATTAGCCATCTGGCTTGCACATCTCTAACCACCGGTTCTCTACATTCTCGCCTTATAACTCACCTTTCCCATGCATGTGCTTTCATATGTTTCCAGGACAACAAAGCAGCGAACAACCCACCCGGTAACATAGCTCAGGTTCTGTAAAGTGCTTTATAGGAAAGATCCCAGCTTTTGGTTACAGAGGTTAAAGGTTAGAGTTAGGTTAAGGAAATTCCTATTACATAGATTATGTATACTATATAAATTACATATATTATATATATTACATATTGTCTCTGGTAAAAGTAAAACAATTTGCTGTAGTTTAGCATTAATTAGTATTTTTGGTTTTAACTAGATTTAATTGGTTATAAACAGTAAATAAATAGACCAACAAAAACATTTATATATATTTATATGAACATTGATATATATAGAATGAACTTTGATATATATGGAATAAACACTGATATATATGGAATGAACACTGATATATATATAGAATGAACATTGATATATATAGAATGAACATTGATATATATATATATATATATATATATATATATATATATATATATATATATATATATATATATATATATATAGAATGAACATTGTTATATATGTAATGAACACTGATATATATAGAATGAACACTGATATATATGGAATGAACATTGATATATATAGAACGAACTTTGATATATTATGGAATGAACATTGATATATATAGAATAAACTTTGATATATATGGAATAAACTTTGATATATATAGAATGAACTTTGATATATATATGGAATGAACACTGATATATGCGGAATAAACATTGATATATATAGAACGAACTTTGATATATTATGGAATGAACATTGATATATATAGAATAAACTTTGATATATATGGAATAAACTTTGATATATATAGAATGAACTTTGATATATATATGGAATGAACACTGATATATATAGAATGAACATTGATATATATGGAATGAACACTGATCTATATGGAATGAACTTTGATATAGATAGAATGAACATTGATATATATGGAATGAACACTGATATATATAGAATGAACACTGATATATATAGAATGAACACTGATATATATGGAATGAACTTTGATATATATAGAATGAACATTGATATATATGGAATGAACTTTGATATATATGGAATGAACATTGATATATATAGAATGAACTTTGATATATATAGAATGAATATTGAAATTTATAGAATGAACATTGATATATATAGAATGAACTTTGATATATATGGAATGAACACTGATATATATGGAATGAACTTTGATATAGATAGAATGAACACTGATATATAGAATGAACACTGATATATATAGAATTAACTTTGATATATATGAAATGAACACTGATATATATGGAATCAACTTTGATATATATGGAATGAACTTTGATATAGATAGAATGAACATTGATATATATAGAATGAACATTGATATATATGGAATGAACACTGATATATATAGAATGAACACTGATATATATATGGAATGAACATTGATATATATAGAATGAACTTTGATATATATGGAATGAGCACTGATATATATGGAATAAACTTTGATATATATGGAATAAGTATTGAAATATACAGAATAAACTTTGATATATATGGAATGGGTTTTTACAAGCATATAAACTATACAGGAGGCATACAGTATATATTCGAGAGCAGCATTGATGGCAGGCAGCTCATTGCATTCACTATCACGGTCTCACCATTATCCCTACTGCGGCCACCTGTGGAGGTGTGCACCAGGAGGTGACCATAGTCCAGGTCATTTAGGGCCAGCGGCAGACCCCAGCAAACGAGCGGTGTTCATGTCAGCTGCAATGGTGCTGTGGGCGGCGGGGTGAGAAGGGAAGGCAGTCAGGTGGAGTGCCGACGACTCCAGCCACTCACTGCTGTGCCAAGTTTTGGAGAAGCCATGGTGGTAAGCACACGGCCTCGGGCATGCACTGAGGGTACTCGCTGCCGAAGGCCAATATATGTAGGGATATGAATATGGATATGACCCCATTTATGCATGCCATTAAAAACATTAGTAGCACAATGTTAGCATAATCACTTTCTTCAATACTACTCCAATCTGTGACCTTCTTAAAACCAAAACTCTTTAGTTTAGTTTCTGCCACCTCCTTTCTCCTCTCATCACCCCCCTTTTATGACCCCTCCCAACCTATGACTCGGAGCGGGCCAAACAGATTACAAAGAGAGCGATGAAAGAGAGGCCGAAGGAAAAAGAAAACACAGACATGAATATCCCAAAGCCCAGCCTCAATTAAGTGCCCTCGTAGGCCGCGATCGAGTGAAAAGAGGTGGGGAACCGGATTGATTGACACCTAGAAGTTAATCCTCCCTATCAATGGCTCCTGGAGGGGAGTGAAGACACGTTAAGAGCCAGAGATCATTAGTGTGTTTCACATACGGAGCACAGAACACTGCTGCGTTAACTCTTCACAAAGCCCAAGCAGCTTCATTATATCACAAACAGAGCGCCGAACCCGGCACACGGAAACCCGAAACCAACGGCCATTTACCAGCAACAAAAGCAAAGTACAAGTGTTGCTTTGAAATCTCTTGTTCAGTATTTATTTTTAAATTTCTGCAGGAATGTTTCATTTCAGAGACACTAGAAAACTGTTTGTAGTGATGGTGACCAGACGTCTGAAAAGTTTACTGCCTCTAAAAACTCTCACAGCAGGAAATCTCAGCCATTTAGGTTTTAGCCTTCATTCATTTTCACTACAGAAACATACCAATTAAAATAGATTACTTGAGTATGAAGCTCTCATATATCATATATATTGGTTCGTATAATAAATTATTAGTAAAATAACTATTAAATTTGTTTCAAACTAATTGTTACAAGAAAAAAGTGTGTTACTGTTGGTTATGGGCTGGTTATGCATTTGTTCACTTTCCAAAGTAGTGGAAGCATATTTGTCTGATTTGATTGGAATACTAGGAATATAAAAAGCTCTGACATCCAAAATGATTACAAATATACTTTATAATTCTTATCGTATTGTTTTATGATTCAATGGTTTGATTTAAAATTGTGTTTTTTCTGTCTAATTTTTGGCAGAGAGGTAAATGCATGGCGTTAGAAGGCCTCAAATAGACCATCATCAATATTACATATACAAGCTTAGTATGAAGAAGTAAAGTAGTGTTTTCTCAATGTCAGTCCTATTCTATTAAAGTATGCATTAGACAGATAACCAGGTCTGTTCATTGTTTGTTATGATAGTCAACATTGCACTCATTAGGCTCTCCATGTTATTAAAACCCACACTAGTTTTAACTATAGTAGTTAAAACTACTATATTTTTAACTATATTATGGAGCAACGTCCTTGATTTACAAACTTGTACTCAAAACAAAACTTGGAAAAAGCAAGCATATTTGCTCAGATTAACCACAAACACATGCAACTTTATGTGAACACTTTTGATGCAGTCCCCAGGTTGCAGAAGCCAGAGTTCAGAGCAATTCAATGAATAAAGTTTTACAAACAAACAAAAGAAAGTGGTTCCCAAAACCATAAATGCTTCTAAATTACAAACTCATTTACATTGTGAGACGTATGAAATGTCATGGTTAATGGACCAATAAAAATGCTCCAAAATAGCTGGGAAAAAAATGGTTCCATTAACTTACACTTGTTTTTCATTGGACTGCGACGATATATAAAGATGAAGTTAACTTCTTATTAACCAGCTTCTCATTTTCAGTTCCTGTTGCACCTTAATCAGTACTGCAGTTACATTAAGATACCTTAAGTGTACATCAGCTTACCTTAATACAAACACCTTAAACTTTTGCATGGAGATATTTAATGAGCAACTTACAAGCATCACATTTCTATACACCTCCTTCTCTAGTGGATGCACTTCTAATGGTATATATGCGGGTTTTTTGGGGTACTATTGAATGTGCTAGCATGCAATTTGTGACACAGCTCTAAAAACACAGCAGAACATCTCAGCCATTCAGATTTTTTCTTTCATTCATTCACGCTACAGCAACATACCAGATAAAATATGTATAAAATGCTCAAATATTTCAGTTAGTATAATAATTCATTTGAAACTATAAAATTTATTTTAAACTAATTGTTACAAGACTACCAAAACCAACTACCAAAGTGGTGGAAGCATGTTTGCCTGATGTAATCGGCATACTAAGAATATAGAACTGAATCATATGAATCATAGAACTGAAACATGTTCTTGTTGTCCAACGAAAAACCATGTTCACGACAGAAGCGGTTTAAAAAATTCATGATGAATGATCCAACTTGGAAAAAACATCTTTTGTCCTCTCCTGTAAAGTTGCCAATTTGAAGACTTGGAGATTAAGCTAGCTTCCTATTAACCAGCTTCTTATTTAGATTTCCCATTCCACCTTAAATGGTACCGCAGTTACTCTGAGATACCTTAAGTGTCTGTCAGCTTACCTTAATACAAACACCATTTTCATTGGACAGCGAGGATACAGAACTGCATCGCTTGAGTTACAGATACTCTTAGAAATGTAACTTTAGACCTGAAAGTCATTCACTTTGATAGGAGATCACTGAATTTTATAAATATGAGTTTCCTCAGCTTTTCTTTTCAGTTACCTGGAAAGGAAACAGCAGCAAACATATGAGCATGGGAATATCTAGCTTTAACAATTTTTGTGTTCATCATGGTATCTTAGCTGGTTTGAACAGCAGGTTGTTCCCAACAATTCTATTGTACTTCTCTTAAGTAGGTGTGAGATGTTCCATCAGGCTCCATCCCAACTTTTTGTAAACGTTACTGGCATCAAATGTTAAAAAAAGCTAGTGAAATGTTCTTTTTTAAATGTTTTTTTTGGAACTGATTTTGGGTTAAATATAGGGTTTGATTTTTTTTTTTTTGCACGTAGTGTTCTTTTCTCTATGAAAACTTGGAGAAGGTTCTTGATCTCTTTAGCAGTTTTCTATTGATATTAAACTGTGTTGTTACCCCTTAAAATAGATTGATTTGATCTGTGTTTCGTGTTCATCATGGTCTCTTAACTGGTTTGAACAACAGGTTTTTCCCAACAGTTCTATTGTTTCAAGCCCATTTGGAAAGAGTAGAGACACATCTCATTGATCGCTGACCTTTGGTCAGTTCATAGAAAATGGCAATATCTGATCAGCTTTATATTTAACATACTTTAACTTCATATTTACTGGTTATTAACTAACCTATAAACAACACATGGCAGGCGTGAAAGAACGGCAGTGTGTCCTCCTCCTTACTATCTAAATGGTTCATCCATTCTTCTTGACATCTCGCCAGATCTCCCATACTTCCATCCCGTTGTCTCCAGCTTTTATGGTGGGCTTGGAGCTGCCGTCCAATGCTGAAGAAAGAGGCCCCTTGCTGGGTAAAGGCTGCAGCAGCAGGGGGGCTGGACGTCCGGTTGTCTCTGCAGTGCCCTGCAGTGCCCTAACTTTGTGTGATCAGACACTTAGAACGAAAATTATACTATAAACGACAAATTACAGTTGCAGTAAATGAGTGTATAGTAGTTGCATTAGCTTCCCAGTACTTTTCCTAATCAGCTGTGAGATGTTCCAACAGACTGTATACATGGAGTATAATGATAACAGCATAGTCGTTATTATATATAGGTAGCAGAATCCGTCTGGTATAGTATATATAACATACAGTTATACAGATAAATCTATAATAAATATATATATTACTTTTATACTATTATACTGTTCCTTAAGGTCATGATCGCCAAATCTCTGTCTAAAGTGGCAGCTCACTGTGTTGAGCTACATAGCATTGATTTTCTATTTATTTATTTAATTAATTCTCTTTATTTATTTAATTAACTCTATGTTCTTTGAACCAAAAGAAATTTAAAACTTAAAACTTGTTTTGAACTGACCAAACAAGGGAAAATAAATTCCAGCATTACTGCTTGTTCAATTACAAAAAAAGTATTATATTATCCTTCTCCTGTAAAGTAATCAATTTGGAGATATGACATTTGCCCAACAAGCAGTTGAACTAGGAGCCAACACAAATTCTTTAAAATAGCTTGGTTCCATAGACTTACATTAAAAAGTAAAGACAGTTTTTGTCTTCTTCTGTTAACTTGTGATTTTTGTTTTTCATTGGACAGCAATGATATATTAAAATGGAAGAAGTTAGTTTCTTATTAACCAGCTTCTTATTTAGATTACCCATTCCACCTTAAATGGTACTGCAGTTACATTGAGATACCTTAAATGTCTGTCAGCTTACCTTAATACAAAAACCGTGTTCATTGGACGGCGACGACACAGAACTAAATTGTTTGTGTTACAGTTACACTTAGAAATGTAACATTAGACCTATAAGTCATTGACTTTGATAGAAGATCACTGAATTTTAGAAATATGAGTTTCCTCAGCTTTACTTTTCAGTTACATGGAATAGAAACGGGAGCAAACACTTTATGAGCATGGGCATATCTAGCTATCATCATGGTATCTTAACTGGTTAAAAAAAATATTGTATTAGTGAAAGTATTGTATTAACCTTCTCCTGTATAGTTATTAATTTGGAGATATACACAATTGCTAGAGACGTTGATTCAAATTAATTACACAGTATTTAAGAAAGGTTTTCTAATTTCTAGTAGAAGCTGCGTTTAATTCCTATATAACAATCCACCAATCCTGAATTCCTGATACCTGCAGCTGATAATATCATACGTGAAAGAAGAGTGATTCTTCAGAATAGAGAGCCACAGAGAAACTATGAAAATGAATGTGTATATTTACATACAAAATATATATACACATACAAAAATCTGGAAAAAAGCCCCTCTAATAAAATCATCAGGGCCCCAAGCCTTCTCCTATTGTACCGGCCTTCTTTAAAAAACAAACAGGACCAAGAATAGCAGAGAGCTAGCCCCGAAAAAGAAACACAAAGGAATGAAAGACAGGTATCTTTCCTTTCCATCTGTGGAGGGATTAGAGCCAGGCCAGGGCTGCTGGAGGCTCCGGTACCCGTCAGGCCGTGCGGCCGCTCGCTGGTGTGGAACAGCGCTCGCGAGGACGAAAACACAAAACCTATTCAAAGGCACTGGCCTGCACCGACACCGCCGACAAAAACAAGAGAGGAGAGAAGAACAGACAAAGAATCCAACACGACCACAGACCAGAAGTCATTCTTCTTATTTCCTCTTTAACTCGTTATATGCTAATGCCAGGAATAATAAACCCATCGCTAACTGAGGATTCTGGAATTAAGCTAGGATTACAGTATTTAGGCAACAGTTTAGATGCACCCGTGCATAGAAAGGTTCTTCTTCATGTAAGTGTTTACGGTTTTCTATGTTTTGAAGAAGTGAAGACGTCAAAATTGCACCAATTGAAAAAGAAAGTGAGTTTTAACTGAATAAAGTCACTTTATTGATATTTTTAAGTTACAACTTCAAGATATTTAAACTTGAAATAAACACAAATAACTAACCTTAAATACATTTCATGGTGATATGAATAGAAAAGCTAAAATTGCTTCTAATAAAATCTCTTGACCTTAACTTACACTGGAAGTAAAGTATTTGGTGTCCTGTAATGTGGCTTCTAGGAAAAGTGTGTATATGTGAGGTTTCCTTTAGTAGCTCTTTTGGGACTTTTCATTTGGAGTCATATAAAAGAACAATGTTTATGGTATAAAGTGATCCTTGTTTTGAAAGATGTCAAAACTACACTGTGATAAAGAAAGAGGGTGTTTTAACCTAATAAAAGTAAAAACTTGAAATAAAAATAAGTAACGGCTAACTTTTAATTTAGTAAATATTTTAAGGTGGCCCAAGCACGTACACACTTATACACATCATTTATCGCTTAGGCTGAGCAGCTACCCTTAACATTGTGTGGAAATTTCATGATGATTGGAGCTATAAGTAAAGTATTTGCCGTGTCCTGTAATGTGGTTTGAAGAAATACCTTTATACTAAAATGTTTTATGAATTTTCAACTTATGATTTCCTTTAGTAGCTCTTTTGGGACTTTGAGTTCTTCTCAACATATATAGAACAATGTTTATGACATAAAGTGATGCTTTTTTTAATATTTTTTAAGTAGTGAAGACGGCAAAAATATATATAAATATATTATTTTATATGGGGTTTAAACCAAAAAAATCTTCAGGCTTTCATAATATTTGAGGTTTATAGTTCTAACTAAACATTGTAAGACTAACTTTATAGGTTAAAATTACTGTTTATTTACAGTGTATGCAGTTATGCCTACAGAATTATCTTCTGTTTAAGACTCTTCAAAGTAGCCTCAAGTTGCCCTCACACAATACATACACACATATATACACACTCTTGGAATTGTACATTTAATTTCCTTATTTTTTACTTATATATTAACAAGTTTCACTCATTTAAACACAAACCTTTAGAACAAAATGGTATACACATAATTTGAGCTGAGCCTTGACATGGAGTGAAAATGTCATGGTAAGTGGAACAATAGAAACAGAAACTAAATTTGCTAAAATTGCTTCTAATAAAATCTCTTGATCTTAACTTACATTGAAAGTATTTGCTGTGTCCTGTAATGTGGCCACTTGGAGATGTGTATGTTGATATATATGTTTTTGTTTTGATAGCAGCATTACTATTTATTTTCAAATTATATATAAAACCTTAATACTACAAAATCTGTGACATATATCAATAAATCAAACAAAATGTTCTATATCATTTCATATATCATAATATCCAAATATCAACAAGTACTGTTTGCATTTGCCTATTTTTGTAAAGCAAATAGTTCATTCTGGTGTTGTATACATCAGTAGAACACAACATAAACACAGATAAGAAAATATACTAGACCTTTAAACGTATACTTTAAAACTTCTCGACAAGTATACAGTCGTGTGCAAACTTTTAATTAAAATTAATTTAAGAAACAGTGACCAAATTCAAATTTTACTGCCAGCTTTATGCTTTCAGGTTGTTTTTCCGTTTGCCTTCAGAAGCTCTTTCTTGCAATTTTGGGACTTTCTTGCACTTTTGGGACTTTCTTGCACTTTTGGGTGTCTTGGTTCCTCTCAACATTTATAGAACAATGTTTATGATGTAAAGTGATGCCTGTAAATTTACCCAGACTGCCCCAGCCTGGATTACAGCAGTAAATAAACTAAATTCTAGTTATTAGCTGCTAGAAATAGAGACATGATGCATACGTTCTTGAAATGAATGCTCATTTACTCCATTGGTCTCTGTGGTTGACACACACACACACACACACACTCGCACACTCATGTCAGTGAAACCTCAGAAGAAGAATTTCATGTCATTACGGAAGACTGTGATCATTCCCAGCCTGAAATGAAATGCTGAAGATAGAATGATGCAGCATAATGGACCTGCTTTTCTCACGAGGAAATGCAATTGCTTACACACTAAATTATATTTATTTAATATCATTTGCTCATTAGTTTCTGCAAACACTTAAATCCACAAAACTTAATTTTCCTGGCGGTGCCCAAACTTTTGCATGTAGGGTCATGAGACATACAACCATACATTCAGTTAGGTTAAATGTGATTCTAACATAGACAGACTCCCCACCCCAGTTAATAGCTAGATAGCTAACAATAATAGCCGCCCTGCTGAAATTGGGTGTTGTGAGTGAATGGCTAGAGTTCTTCTTTCTCTCTTTATATAGAATACAAGGTGCACATTACAGCCTAGTTAACTGATGTACTAATACCAGCACTCACAATATGAGACATATGGATTGCCATGCATATTATAGATAATATTTTTGCTCTTTGTGATATATATATATATATATATATATATATATATATATATATATATATATATATATATATATATATATACACACACTACCGCTCAAAAGTTTAGAATCACTTTAGAATTTCATATCATGCAATTTTCATGCAATTCACAAACAATATTGTCCATTTCACAATTAATGTAAGTGTATCAGATGATTTTAAAGAATAAAAATGTTTGTATTAAAGTCTATTTTTGTATAGAGGCTTGTTTTGCATATAATCCTATTATCGGCAATTCTCAGTCCTCTAATTTTATATATATAATTATTATTATATATATAAATATATTATATGTCATATAATTAGAGCATAATAATATCCGACTTAGTTTTGGGACGAGGCCCACTCAGAGCTCGCATTCGCTCCCTTATTATAGATGTAGTGCACTCTATGTAGTGTGTCAGCCGTTTGTCTTGTTCTTCACTATATCTTTCAGTCGTTTCCCAGTAAGCTGACTATATAAAAAAAGACTATGTAGTAAACGGTAAACGAGTTAACAAGTAAAGCAAAGGCAGCTTCAGTCCTCGACCTTTCCTGACCTCTGCTGCCTGCGGGACCGGAAAGGCTTCGTCAGAACTGAAATATTCCTCTCTGTCTCCCTTCTTCTCTCCTCTGTAATCCATCCCTCTGTTTCCCGTCCTTCGTGGGATGAAGGAGAGGCAGATCTTTTGTCCTCCACTGTCACAACAGCGTTAAAACCGAGGCTTTGAGCTGATGCCCTCATGGGAAGGCGGCCTGCTACCTGCGCTAAAAGCTTCCCCTTCAGGTGTGTGCGTGTTAACCTTTGACAGCGGCTGCTTTCAGATGCGTTAACACTTGCTCCCTCGCCGGCGAGTGTTTGAAAACAGCCGGAGAAAGAGAGAAAGACAGAAAGAGTGAGGGAGAGAAAGACAGAAAGAG
>CM038709.1:40016155-40336155 GCA_021613375.1 Megaleporinus macrocephalus | reverse complement strand
GGGGAAGAAAAGGAGAGAAAAGGAGGGAGCGAGAGAGCAGGGAGAGAGAGGAGCGTGGTAGAATGGCTGTAGCGGTAGGGGGTGGCCCCTCTGTCTTCTCCCCTCACCCCGGGACTTCCCTCTCTTTCTGTCTTTCACTCCCTCCTTTCTCTCTCTCCTCGGCCCACTGGCCTTTGGGATTTAAATGCGCTCCTCATTAGTTCAGACTGGACTCAAACTTTTCCAGGTTTTTTGGCAGTTTCTGTCGGGTTAACCCACCCCCCTCCCACTCCCCAAAACCCCTCACCCCACCCAGATCCGGGGGTCATATTAGAGGCTCAATGAAGCTGCACAACAACATGTATCTTTCTCAGAGGTGTCGCGATCTTTCTCGGGTTGTTTCTTTCCCACCCGGCGCTTTTCTGTCCCTAAAGAAACCGCTGTGTTGCTTTTGCACCTTTTTTGTTGCCCTGCAGGGTGAGAACCCTCACCAAGCACCCCATTAGGAACTCTAGGTATCCTGGAATACAGGGTAGAGCTTCTATTTGCTGCCCAAACAGCATATTTTAGAAATATTACTGATTAATTTCTTAATTGCTAACAATTTATAAAGATTTTTCTGGTTGAAAAACATGGTTTTCTGCTGCTGTAGTTCATCCACCTCAAAGTTGGACTGGATTTTCTGCTAAGTGCAACTGTACAGAATAGTTATCTGAGTTAGCGTAGTCTTTTTTGATGTAGTCTGGCCATTCTCCGCTGACATCTTCAATCATATTAACTCGGTGTATCCTGAAATACTGGGTAGAGCTTCTCTTTGCTGTCCTAACAGCATATATTAGAAACATTCCTGGTCATTTTCCAAGTTGCTAACAATTCCTTAAGATTTTCCAGGTTGAAAAAAATGGTTTTCTGCTGCTGTAGTTCATCCACCTCAAAATTGGACCTGATTTTCTGCTGAGCGAAACTGTACAGAATAGTTATCTGAGTTAGCATAGTCTTTTTTGATGTAGTCTGGCCATTCTCTGCTGACATCTTTAATCATATTAACTTTGGGTATCCTGAAATACTGGGTAGAGCTTCTCTTTGCTGTCAAAACAGCATATTTTAGAAACATTCCTGGTCATTTTCTAAACTGCTAACAATTAATAAAGATTTTTCTAGTTGAAAGACTTGGTTTTCTTCTGCTGTAGTTCATCCACCTCAAAGTTGGACCTGTTTTTCCGCTGAGCACAACTGTACAGAATAGTTATCTGAGTTAGCGTAGTCTTTTTTGAAGTAGTCTGGCCATTCTCTGCTGACCTCTTTAAACATATTAACTCTGGGTATCCTGAAATAATGGATAGAGTTTTTATTTTAGAAATATTCCTGATCAATTTCTAAATTGCTAACAATTCCTAAAATTTTCCAGGTTCATGTTGCAAATCTCCCATTCCACAAAATCCCAAAGGTGTTCTACTGGACCCAGACCCGGTGGTTGGGGAGGCCACTGAACAACAATGAACTCAATGTCATGAAACCAGTGTAAGATGATTTCTGATTTGTTCAGTGGTGCCTCATCAGGCAGTAGGCATTAGAAGATGGTACACTTTGGCCATGGTGTGGTTTGATTGCAATACTCGAGTAGGTTGTGATCATTCAAGCAATGACTGTTCAGTATTAACAGCCCAGTGTGAGCCAAGACAAAACATTCCCCGCACCATTACTCCACCTCCACCAGCCTGGACTGGCTGGGTCCATTTACTGGCTGGCACCAAATTTTGATTTTATCATCTGAGTACCTCATCAGCAGAAATGGTGATTCATTAGATCAGACTAGCCTTTTCTGGTGAGACTGTGCCCATTTGTTTCTATCCACAGTACTGTCGCTCATTGGCTGTTTTTTTCTAATGGTTAGTGCCAACATCACCTGAAGCGGTTGGCCTGTATCTGCATGACTGCATACACTGCAGCCCAATGATTGGGTGATTAGATAATTATATGATATGCAGGTTTACATGTGTTCCTAAGAAAGTGGGTGGTGAAAGTATAGTTGGCTTCAAAAGTTTGAACACCAGCTGGTCAGATTACTGTTTTTATTGATTTTCTAAGTGAGCACATACTATCTCTTTTAAACACATCTCTAATTCTCAAGGCCATCATTCCATTACACACCCAAAGAGAGAAAGAGAGAGCGGGAAAGAGAGTAAGGCCATCCAGAAAGGTAATAAATATATCCATCATTCCCTATTTTCTTTCTTTCGTTCTCTCTCTATCTGTTTCTCTTGCTATATCTCTCCCTCTTCCCTCTTTCATTGTCAGTTTCTCTATCCCTATTCTCTCTTTATTTCCCTCTCTCTCCCTTTCTCTGCCTCTCTCTTTCTCTTCTTCTCTGTTATCTTTCACTCAAATTCTGTATTTCTCTTTCATCTCTCTCCCCTTTTCTCTCCTTCACTCTTTATTCATCTTCCTCTTATTCTCTTTGTATCTCTCTTTTTCTTTTTCTGTCCCCTGGTCCTCTCAATTTGTTCTCCCCTTGTTTCATTTCTTTCCTGCTCTCATCCCCTCTCTCTCTCCTCTCTCTCTCTCTCGCGCTCTCTCTCTCTTCCCTTTACTTTCACTCTCTTTTTCCTCTCTTCCCATTTTCTGTTTTCAGTTTTTTCCCTACTATTTTCTCCCTTCTCACTCTGTTTCACTCCTTCACTCTTCCCTCTCATTCTGTCTGGGTGTCTCTCTCCTTTTCTATTCTCCACTCTCAGTTTTACTTCCCCTCCCCTTATTCTGTCTTTCTCTGTGTGTGTTTGTCTCACTTTCTCTCTCTCTCTCTCTCTCTCTCTCTCTCTCTCTCTCTCTCTCTCTCTCTCTCTCTCACTCTCTCTGTCTCTCTGTCTCCTGGTATTGTGATGTTTCCTGTAGTGGCTCCTCTTATCAGTGAAGGATCTGTTTCTGTGACTCTGCACACACACACACACACACACACACACACACACACACAAACACACACACGCACGGGGGACAAAAGCACTAGGAGAAACACACATACACACCCTGTCCTGTTCCCAGGCACTGCGGAGCCGTTTACGCTGCTGACCGTCCTGACGTCCTGCACAGCTGCGTCTGCATGTGTAAATCCAGTGTGTAAGACACAAACAGTTTGTTTACAGGATGGTTTTGTTTCCTAAACCAGTAAATGTTTCTAATTTTAGCAGTGCTGCAACATGGTTCATTCCCTGGCACCTCTGGCCCGGTCAGTGATCCATACCAGGTTCCAGGTGAGCAGTGGGATGATACCGTAATGATGATAGAACAGAAACAACAGCACAAACTAGCAGACTGGACAAACTATATACGTTTAACTGCCGTCTGATAATCCCATAATCATCTGAGTAACAGTTTGATCAGAATAGAATCCTTTACTGTAAAAAATGTAACTGTAAATTAACAGTATATTACTGTTATTTTACAGAGCATCTACTGTAATTTAACACAATTGTACTGTAAATTGAATTACAATATATAACAGTAAAATAACTGTGTGTTTATTGTACTAACCAACTAGCCAGCCAGCTAACTAGCCATAGCTAACACCGATCAAGCTACAGGTTCTTCGCTAAATTAAGTCACTCAATGAAACAGAACTAACTAACAACATCTTATATCTTAAAAGTTTATTATAAATACTGACAAAACCATATCACTGCAGACATTAGGAGTTAACAGCTACCTTTTTCTTGAGTTTCACCGGGACCACCGCAGCTTCAGTCCAAACGTGTCAGTTGTAAATGCACCAGTTCACGTCTCCTCATCTAAGAACTGATTTAGATTATATTTCTTTATTTTACGAATAAACACAATACACAATCCTGCACTGACTGAATGAGCTGAAAGAGTCTTAACATATATTTTGTAACTTAAATGAGTAGAAGTTTGGACAGTTTAATAAAAAAAGGTTATCATTAAAAAGAAACATTAGTCTGTATTCATCTGTATGATTTTGATGGGTAGTGACAGGACTGTAAAGGGATAATGGTTCATATTTCAAAAGGTTAACAAAAAATACTGTAATACGCTGATAAATTACAGTTATTTGCTGTTATTGGGAAACAGGTTTACATACACTGTGTGATTATTTAACAGTATTTTAAACTTATTATAAAAACAGTAAGCTACTGTTGTATATCCACAGTAAATTTACAGCAATTCATTACAGTGTTGTATATACGAGTCCGATTGAGATCATTCCAGATACTGTTTCTGTCTGATTCAATGAGGCAGTAAATCCTATAAATAAGCTATTAAACTGACGAATAACAGCCTGTATCTGAGATTTACCTTCCCAACCAGTTGAAGTATGTTCTGCGCATGTGTAGTTATGTCAGCGTGGCCGGCGGTGAAGCTCATAATAACAACTTTAATAACTATAGAATAGCTATAGAGCTCATTTAAAACTGGGGGAGTTTCTCAAATCAGCATATCACAGAGCTGGAATGGAATAAAAGCAGTGGCACTGGCATCCTCTGATGAGTCTCAGAGTGTTTATCCTCCTTTCATCCCATCTTTAATAAGTGCATGTAGTGTGTATTCCCTGAGTCTGCCATCATTTTAAAGCAAATACAAGCAGAAGCATGTGAACTGTAAACTCAGGTAACTCACTCCACTTTTCGTCTCACTCTGACAGGATGCAAATGATGCCTGCTGTCATGGTAACGTCTACTCAATGCATTACAGTTTGGATGTGTTACTTGTAATGAGATTGTTGAGTAACACTTTGAATTAAGAATACATTTATTAACAGTACTGGGAGTAATAAACAATAATGAGTAGTTTAGTCATGCATAAATTATTAAAAATTGTATTCCGATTTTTAAAATGTTTTTTCTTGCTCAGATCTGCATAAATAATCCTTTGGAATTTCATTTGACATAAAAATCAGTTTTATAAAAAAGTTATTGAACTGTCCACATATGTGAACACCATGCATTAGCGAGGTAAAAAGAACATACGGTTTTTAAAAAAGTGTTTCCAAGAATGCTTATATTTTTCCTCAAATCTTTCTATTGTAACAAGCAGGACATGTTGGTAACAGTACTCTTATTTCTTGCTGTGAAATCCCTCAAAATGTCTGGACAGAGGGAAACTTGATACTGGACACAGATGTCACATAACTATAAATTTATATAAATGTATTACTGTTATACATCTACACAATATATAAAAAAACTATGACATATAAATGGTGCATTTTTATATTTATAGCCTTTTTGCTGCACGATGTCCACTTATGTGAACAGTTGGTTTCTGAGCCATAAAACCATCTAAAATAAGGAAAAAGAAGTTGAATATATCAAATTATGTTCATTAGAGTCTGTTTGACATGCAAATATATATATTTCTTTCCCAGATTTGACCCTTTTGAACATATATACAGAGACATTTTCTGCACTCTTAGTATTGTCAGTCATCCTAGTCATTCCCCAGTCATTCTAAGCCTCAGCACTTAAGACTACAATAGAATTCAGGAAAATGGATTTTGTTACACAGGAGCAGTGAGACTCATGATTCTGCCATCTAGTTGTTTGGAGGGTGAAATGCATTTCATATGCTTTAAATTGAACTATTATTAACTATCCACAAGCGTGGCCACCATGCATGGAAGGGTAAATTAAAGATAGAAATAAGGATTAAAGTCTCAATTAATCATTACTAAACTAAGGAGGCTAATGTGAGGCAGCACATATATAGATATTAGTATGCAGTTTACTAATGCGTTAAATAACAATGGACGCAACAGTTGCAACAGTAAGAATTAAGCACCAATGTCATTGAAAGTTTATGATAAATTCTTAGTACAGACTTCATTAAAATCTCAAATATCTTCCTTGAATAAGAGCACAGAGAATTTAAAAATATCGTATTCATATATAATATTCACTACCGCACTCGTTTAAACACTTGTTTAAAAGCCTTTATCATAGCGTTGAATGTATTTTCACCGGTAAGAACGCCAGATATCATTAGAACACATACAGCATAAGGAACATGAATATCTTATTGTGAGAGAAGTAGATCATATCTTGAGCTCTAGTTTGAAGAACAATGTGTACTTCCAGATTTCTCCTGGACGCCCCAGACATTGTATGAATGTATTTAGCTCCTTCAGCAGCAATCTTGATTTAGCTTAATGAAGCACTGAGCAGTCAAAGCAGGTATTAGATGACAACTGTAAATAATACTGGGTTGTTTAGGAGAAGCTTGGAAAGGGTTAAATAAACACACTGACGTATGTAAAAGCACTACTTACTGTAATAATACTGTTTAAATATTTAAAAAATAGAGTTTTTTAAGAAAAAATAGTAATGATAAACTTTTAAAACGTAATAATATTCCCAAGTGCCTAAAACGTATTTACTGGTCCTACAATATTTCATAATATTAGGTCAAAAAGCATATTACATAATTCTTAAAAATGTATTTAGTGTATAGCCCCAAATCAATCAAGACCATTGTTGACATGTTCATAGAATTGGATAAACTGTTAATAATCATTGAGTCACATTAACCAACACATTAATAAACTACTTAATAATACATACATATAAAATAACATCCTTGCTCTCATTATTCTCATTGCATTATATATTATTATTATTAGTTATTAGTTAATGATTAACTGAGATGCATCATATTTACTAATGATTAAACACTATTTAATGAAATCTATAATGATGTTGGTCCTTATTTCTATCATTAGTTAATTATCAATTGTTACTAACTATTCAGTAATTACTGTCTTGTGTAGCGTTATAGATATACTCGTATTGTAGTGTTTCCTGGTGTTAAGTCAGTTTTGTATAAACACCTTAATAGTGTCACCGTGTCACATAATAAAAACAATCCTGAATAATGAAAGTAAAGTTCTGTTTAAGGGGTTAATGGTGTGGGACTCATCAAAATACTGAGTGCCTGTGACCCTGAAGTGGACACAGTGAGTATTTTAATCCAAAGATAACAATGTGAGTGCGCACGCACACACATACACACACTAAGATAACACCCCCCCTTCCCATAATGCCCCTCGACCTCTGTACTGACCCCTAAATCTGCCCTCATTGTGTTTAATCCCATCCAGTGATGCTATCAGTGTGTGTGTGTGTGTGTGTGTGTGTGTGTGTATGTGTATGTGTGTGTGTTTAACTCGTTATCTCGCGATAGGTCAGAACCTCAGTGTTGCTACTGTCAGCTTTCACTTGAATGCACACACCCCCAACTCACACACACACACACACACACACACGCACACACTGTAATGTCTGGTTCGTAGTGTGTCTCTTGTCTTTATTACCACTTCTCTTCTTTTTCTCCACAGTGATGTTGAGGTCTGGACGCTGGGGTGGTCAGTCCATTGTTCTGAGAACACCAGCAGCTTCTTTGTTTGATGTGTCTGTATTTCCTTTTCTCAGTTAGGAGCTTCTTGAACAGCTACACATCCTTCCAGACCCATAGCGCTGAGGTGTCTACTCACAGTGGAAGGATGGACAGAAAGACCTGTGTTGTGATGTTTTAAGATCTGAAGCCAGAGTGGAGCTGGAAGTTCTCCTAGATCTCAAATATAAAAGGGCTGTTTATCTGATGGGGATCGTTTTGGTGGGTCCACCAGATCTTCCAGGTGGTTGTTAGGAGTTGCAGATTCTCTTTTAATCAGCTTTTTATTGGCTTTGACTTTCTCCTTCATTATGCAAGTAGATGTTATATGTAAATGTAAAGGCATTTGGCAGACACTCTTCTATACACAGGTCGGTGAAGGTAGTGTTACAGTTTACCTGTACACAGGTAGGTGAAGGTAGTGTTACAGTTTACCTGTACACAGGTAGGTGAAGGTAGTGTTACAGTTTACCTGTACACAGGTAGGTGAAGGTAGTGTTACAGTTTACATGTACACAGGTAGGTGAAGGTAGTGTTACAGTTTACCTGTACACAGGTAGGTGAAGGTAGTGTTACAGTTTACCTGTACACAGGTAGGTGAAGGTAGTGTCACAGTTTACCTGTACACAGGTAGGTGAAGATAGTGTTACAGTTTACATGTACACAGGTAGGTGAAGGTAGTGTTACAGTTTACCTGTACACAGGTAGGTGAAGGTGGTGTTACAGTTTACCTGTACACAGGTAGGTGAAGGTAGTGTTACAGTTTACCTGTACACAGGTAAGTGAAGGTAGTGTTATAGTTTACATGTACACAGGTAGGTGAAGGTAGTGTTACAGTTTACATGTACACAGGTAGGTGAAGCTAGTGTTACAGTTTACATGTACACAGGTAGGTGAAGGTAGTGTTACAGTTTACCTGTACACAGGTAAGTGAAGGTAGTGTTATAGTTTACATGTACACAGGTAGGTGAAGGTAGTGTTACAGTTTACATGTACACAGGTAGGTGAAGCTAGTGTTACAGTTTACATGTACACAGGTAGGTGAAGGTAGTGTTACAGTTTACCTGTACACAGGTAGGTGAAGGTAGTGTTATAGTTTACCTGCACACAGGTAGGTGAAGCTAGTGTTACAGTTTATCTGTACACAGGTAGGTGAAGCTAGTGTTACAGTTTACCTGTACACAGGTAGGTGAAGCTAGTGTTACAGTTTATCTGTACACAGGTAGGTGAAGGTAGTGTTACAGTTTACCTGTACACAGGTAGGTGAAGATAGGGTTACAGTTTACCTGTACACAGGTAGGTGAAGGTAGTGTTATAGTTTACCTGTACACAGGTAGGTGAAGATAGTGTTACAGTTTATCTGTACACAGGTAGGTGAAGGTAGTGTTACAGTTTACCTGTACACAGGTAGGTGAAGATAGGGTTACAGTTTACCTGTACACAGGTAGGTGAAGGTAGTGTTATAGTTTACCTGTACACAGGTAGGTGAAGATAGTGTTACAGTTTATCTGTACACAGGTAGGTGAAGATAGTGTTACAGTTTATCTGTACACAGGTAGGTGAAGGTAGTGTTACAGTTTATCTGCACACAGGTAGGTGAAGGTAGTGTGAGGTGTCTTATCCAAGGACTCTTATTGGTGTAGTATAAGGTGGTTACCCAGGTGAGGAATCAAACCCTGATCTACAGCATGGAGGGCAACCCAACCATATGCATGTGTGACCCAGGAGTGCATGATGGGAAATTCATTTGATTTTGTACCATCAGCTCATTAACAAATACACCTGCTCAGCTGTTTTACGTAGGCCTCAAAGCCCAATCCGTGTTCATGACAGTGGTGTAGGCGATTTTCATATAATGCTGCTTTAAGCATTATAGCGCCCCCTTGTGCTGTTTAACGCAACCCTGCAGCCGGCGTTGTTCTTTGAAGCATGAAAAAAACATTCGAACATTTGACAAATAAACAAGGGCAACATTCAAACTCAGTTTCTCAGCCCAATTGACAGTCCTAACCCGCACCCATTCACTCTTTTCTTCTCTCCTCCACTTATCCCTCTCTTTTTGTTCCTCTCTTTCTGCCCCTAATGGGGATGACGAGGCCTAATCCAGGATCAGCCGACCCTGTCCATTTTCTCCTCCCTCCCTTTGTCTCGCTTCCTTTCTCTCATTCTCTCCTTTCTCCTCCAGCTTTCCTCTCTAAGTCCTCCTCACCTCACATGTTCTCCACTTCTTTTCCTTTCACTTCTTTTCACAAGTCGTTGCCTTTCTGCGACCCACTTTCTGTCCACCCATCTGTCCATGTGTCCATTCGTCGTGTAGTAAACTTAGTGTGAATCATAGGTACGACTTTAGAATAAGATAACCCGTATAAAGGGCTTAATTAATTAATGGTCATTAAATAAAATCTTAAACTTCAAATTATTAATTAGCAGTTACAACACATAAATAAGGAGCTCAGCACTGACTTATCAATCAACCTTTATTTTAGCTCTGAAAAATATTGAGGGGTGACCCTTATTTGCAATGCAGCTGAGCATTTACACTTTAAGGGATTGAAACATTTAAATAAGAGATTAAAACTGATAACCAACAAAAATAATAATACTAATAATAAATAAAACATTTAATATAGATGAATAAAATATAAAAGTAAAAAATAAGAAAAAATAAATAAAAGAATATAAAATAAACAAAAAAAACATAAAAAAACAAATAAGACAATACAAATTAAAATACTAATAAAAAATAAACGTATTAAAACAATCACGATAGAAAGAAATCAAATAAAAGAATATAAAATAAACATAAAATACATATAAAATTAACAAATAATTGTTCTTATTGTTAGAATAACAGTGAATCCACCATTGACTTTTCTATTAGACAGTCTATTTATTTATATTTATATATCGTCACTGTCCAGTGAAATTCAAGTACCTCCAAAATTGCAACTTTACAGGAGAAAACAAAAACATACTTTACTTTCAATGTAAGTCTACAGAACCAGAATTTTTTCCGAGCTGTTTTGGAGCACTTCTATTGGTCTGTTCATCATGAAATTTTCACACAATGTAAACGACCACCTGTGTGTAGAAATGATGTAGAAAACTCATCAGACAGAACAGCTCACATTCTGCTTATTAATACTTGTGTTTATGTTTATGATCCAAGTTATAACCATCAATAATCTCCTTTCAAACCACTCAGTCTCATTCTGAAGTGGTACAGAATCTTAAACCCATTCTTACGATGGAACGTCCTGCAAAGCCCTTGTCTCTCCTCCCCTCCTGTGCCCATTCATCCCTTCATCTCACTCTTTCTTTCTCATTGTCCTCCCTATCAGACATTCCTATTCACACATGACTGGTGTTGATGGTTGGGGAACTGGGGAACTGGGGAACTGGGGACCCCCCCCCCCCCCCCTTCCCCCAGGACATGTTAGGTGCTTTTTTAAAATTTGCAATAGAGCTACTAGGCTAATGCAGCTAACAAGTAGTGGAAGCTAACAGGCTGCAGATAATCAGCACCATGTAAACTTTTGTGCTGAGATGCTGTTTAAGAGAGAGGAGGAGAAAAGGTCATAGAGAGAGATAGATGGAGAAGGACAGAGAGAAAGAGGAGCGTTACAGAAAGAGAGAAAGAGAAAGAGGGGAAATAGAAAAAGGAGGACAATTTCAACAAAATAAACAAAGAGAGAAAGTGCGAGACAGCCAGGTGCAGCAAGTGAAAGACAGAAGGCAAAGATAGAAAACGAAGGAGATAGTAAAAGAAAAAGAGGAAACAAGAAGGAGGGATGGAGGTTGGGAAAGTTAAAAAAGGGGAACGACGGGACCGAGATGAAAGGAAAAAGCAAGAGAGATTGAAAAAGGGGAAATCGAGAAAATAGAAGAGAGGAGAGAAAAAGGGGGGAGAAAAGAAAAAAAGGGGGAAGAAAGGAGAAAAAGAGAGAGAGAGCGATTGAGAGAGAACATGAAACAGAAAAAGAGGAAGAACACAGAGAGAAAGGAAGAGAAAAAAGAGAACAAAAGAAAGAGAGGGAGGTAGAATGAAAAAAAAATATGTGAGAATAGAAAAAGAAAAGGAAAGAGTGAAAGAGAAGACAGAGGTAACAATGGATAGAGACGGGGGCAAGACGGATGGAAAAATAAGGGGGAGAAAGAGAAAAAGACCAGAGAGTGGGCCAGAGAGAAGGGGGGGTGGGAGGGTGAGAGAGAAGGAAAGAAAGAGAGAGGAAGGAAGAGAAAGAGAGAGAGAGAGAGAGAGAGAGAGAGAGGGAGATAGAGAGAGAGGAAAGGAGAGAGAGAGGGGGTGAGGAGCGAGAGGAGAAAGCTCATTAGCTCCATGTTTTGTTTGTCCAGCATGATGAAGTGGGGCTCTATCTGAAGGACCTCCTGCCTCCTGTTATTACACTCTCACTCTGTTATTGTTCTCACGTTTAGGACCAAGTGAAAACATTACATCTCTCTCCCTCTCTCTCTCTCATGTGAGGGAGGTCTACACAGGTCTTGCCAGAGGGGACGAAGAAAAGAAACAGGCAGATCAGACGCATCAAATCTTCAACAGATGTTGAAAGGTTGTGGCTCAAGTGTGGACCAGACTGTGGCAACATCAGATCTCCATGCTTTACAATTTCTACCAGACCTATGAATTCTCTTTTCTCCTTTTCAGTTCAACTTTCACAAAATAGTATCCATCCTTCAGCACATACAACACATAGAAACTTTAAAGATACAACACAAGATAACATGACAGCTGCCCTTTACATCCTGTGAACGTTTCATTATGAATGGAACAATAGAAATACTCCAAAAGCACTTGGAATCAAACCTCTTCACATGAACCTACATTAAAAGTAAAGAAAGGTTTTATCCTCTCCTGTAAAGTTACCATCATGTTTGTCTTTGTACAGCGACCATATGAGCCTTCTAACATGTAGTAGCATCCTGCTATTGGCTTGTGCCACCATAGATGTGTGGAAGATGTGTCTGCTTCTTATAAGGAACGGCCCGACACAGAGTAGTAACGTTAGAGTAGTAACAGTAGTAACGTTAGGATAACATAGGGACTTTGAAGCGATGGAGGTAGCGTTAAAATAGTATACGGTCAAGGCTGAGAAGTGTTAAATGAGCAGCAAGTGTTCATTTTAGGCTACATCATAGCATTTTAGATATTTAGGTTAAAGGTGTGTTGAAAAGCTGCATAGTAGTTTGAATTTGTAGCCTCTATGCTGCGGTTCAACATTTTTTAATAACACTTAAACAAGTGAAATAACAGATCTGCTAAATGATAAGTAAATGCTTTGCAATTTAAGCTTTACTAAAGTATTTGTATACCTAAGAATTTAACCTGGAGAATTAGAATTGAGCTGCTATATCAGGGAAAATACATATGAGTAGACAAAAGTGCTGGAAATACAGTATGTGTAAATTTAATTATTTGCTTTCCACACTGGTTATTTTAAAGGCTTCTAAAGTGATGATTCACTGTAAATTTCTAATAAGGCAAAAAGTTAGATATTTATTATTATATAATAATAGTAAAATACATTCCTTCGCGGAACACATACATAAATTACTGGTCGTCTGTGCTCCGCTAATTATGACGGGCTGGTTTAAGTCAAAAATGCCAGGGCCGATTATCTGTCCCAGTCCAGCCCTGGTTGCATGTGTTGAATTTGTTGCTCTGTATCATGCTGTGGGTGAGATAGTGGGGTTTGTGGGTCTCTCTATGAAGTTCTGCTCTGCTTTAGCCTGGCTTGAGTATCGCTGGTGGCATTTCACCTCTGCTGCTTTGTTCAGTAAAAGAGCATTCCCATCAAAAGTCCTATGTTTTCAGTATCTCATTCTACACCACTGCCAGAGCTCCCCTGTGGGCTGGAGAGCAACGACGCTTCCACAAACTCAAAATCAGGAGTCCCACCAAGAACTTCAAGCGAAGAAACAGGCAGGCAAAGGAAGCTACGTGGTGAGGAACTTGCCACCCTGGCATCACTGATCGCACCTCTCCAGCAAAGCTTTGAGCAGGAGGCATCAGCATTGTTGGCCAAGGCGGATAGTTAGGACTCCAGTGCTCACGTCTAGCACCCTCATTGGTGTCAATGGGGAGCGGGTGGTGGTCAGTAGCCAAGGGAGTGCTGCTGCATGGAGTTCCACTGGCAATGGGGCAGGACGCCTAAGTGCTCAGTCTCTCTGCTGCAGCACCCCAATCGAGAGATCATGTCCTCAAAATGTCTGGGGGCTCATGTGGCCAAGGAGTGCACGTATGTTGACCACATTAGGGGCGAGACCCCACGAGCAGCACCCTCACTGTTACTTGTGTTGGGCTGTGAGTGAGATAGCTGGGTTTGAGGGTCCACTGTGAAGTAGCGTTGTATCACAGTTGGTGACCATCACTCATAGTTTGCAAGTTTATGGGTGTGTCTCAAAACCTAGTTCGTGTCTACATAGGCAGCATTTTATGTCATAGTATGCGCTCCCGACATGTAGACTGTCCCAATATGCTGTCTACTGAGACCCCTTATTTTGACCTGATTTTAAGGAAGCATCGAATGCTTACTCAGCCGCTAAGGCAATCCCAGGATGCAATGCAGGCAAATCTACGAGCAGTGAAGTGGTTTTAAATGTGAGTTATTTTGATTCTCTCTGGAGTTTTAATGTGTTTCTGGTCATATAATCACACAAAACAGTATTTTATTATCAACTCTGTAACGAGTCATTCACCATTTACCAGTTTTATACTCGAGCCATTAGCGGATTTTTAAGCCTCGGGCTATTGTTTTGGACACTGGCCGGTAGCTTAGCAACCAGCTAAACCACCTGTCTCATCCTGCAGTGGGCGGAACAAGCTGTGATGCAGTCTCTCTCTAACTAGAGCGTCTCAGTAATCTGTTTCATGAGGAGAGATGAGAACGCTGCTACTTCAACAGCTGCCTACCTAGACAGCCTACTTACACACTCACTAGGGTTTGAGACACACCCTTTTTCTGAACGATTTTTTGTGCATGTATAAATTTTAACTAAAACCTTCTAATAATAAAACCAACAGTGCAGCAATCATCAAATACAACCTTTAAAGTAACCGGGACTACAGTAAAGCCTGTTTCTGACCGCAGTCCAGGCCGAATGCTGCTTACACTTGGGATGGAAACGACTCTAAAATACGTGTTTATTCTCTGCTCATGTCGTTGCATGTTGTTGCCAACGTTACGATACATATTTACGTGAACTGTGAATAGGCCATGCTCATAAAAACGACCCCTGTTTACAGCTGCCTTTCTTTTCCACTCTAAACTTTACACCGCCAATTGTTTGTTGGCGATAGTGGAAGAAATACCTCCCGCATTAATCAGTATCTTTGAATCAAGTGAGAGAAAAATGAAGGAGAAAATGAAACAATTGATGAAGCGAGAAGCGGTTGGTGTTTTTGGACTGAAACAATCATGTTCGGAGTGAAAGTCCAGCTGCCGTCCAAACAGAAGGGTATTTATTCAGCATATAATGAGCTGTTATAAATATTTGGTGGGCAGCGGCATTGAGGGCTCCTTTCAATGACACAAACTGGGGAATGGTTTACAATGAGTAAGCGTGGTGGGGTTGAACATACACGAGACAATTACTGGCATCAAATAAAGTAGAAAATGTTGTTGCAGGTGACACTTTGTCTATTCGCAGTCATGTGCAAATGCTTTGGCGCCTCATTAGGCCTTTATGTAGACAGTTACAGAACTCCATGAACTTATATAGGACCTCATTTGTGCTAACTCTTAGAAGCTGTAGGCTTATCGAAGTAGCTGACTGTTGATCTGAAAGTAACCCTAACGTCAATGGATGTCGCACACAAAAGAGAAAAGCTTGGGAACCCTGCATGCTAAATTCATAATTTCATCGTATTCAGAAGCTTTGAAATCCGGTTTTGAGCCTCAATCTGTTTTTGTCTTTTTAAAATAAAGCCATGATGATAAATCAAACATTGAATGAATCTCTGGTTACTTATCCATTTTACGGTGTTGGTGTGCAACAAGAGGGATTGTTGTCGTTAGTATGGCTGCTAGCCGTTGACTGATGCCTTGGGTTGGGTCTGTCAACAAATCGTAGGCCGTAATCTTGACTCATCAACCAAGCATAGGATATTTTTCAATTCGACGACCAATAAGAGGCTGTGTTCCTGACTCGTCAATCAATCGAATGCGGTGTTCCTGGCTTGTTGACCTGTCAGAGCCTGTGTTCCTGACTTATCCACCAATCAGCCAATCAGGTGCTGTGTTCCTGGATTGTTGACCAATCAGAGGCTGTGTTCCTGACTTGTCCACCAATAAGAGGCTGTGTTCCAGACTCGTACATCAATCAGGTGCTGTGTTCCTGGCTTGTTGACCAATCAGAGGCTGTGTTTCTGACTTGTCCACCAATCAGGTGCTGTGTTCCTGACTTGCTGACCAATCAGAAGCTGTGTTCTTGACTTGTCCACCAATAAGAGGCTGTGTTCCAGACTCGTACATCAATCAGATGCTGTGTTCCTGGCTTGTTGACCAATCAGAGGCTGTGTTTCTGACTTGTCCACCAAACAAATAATTGGGTGCTGTGTTTCTGACTTGCTGACCAATCATATGCTGTGTTCCTGACTTGTTGACCAATAAGAGGCTGTGTTCCTGACTCGTCAATCAATCAGATGCTGTGTTCCTGGCTTGTTGACCAATCAGATGCTGTGCTCCTGACTTGTCCACCAATCAGCCAATCAGGTGCTTTGTTTCTGATTTGCTGACCAATCAGATGCTGTGTTCCTGACTTGTCCACCAATCAGATGCTGTGTTCCTGACTTGTCCACCAATAAGAGGCTGTGTTCCTGACTCGTCAATCAATCAGAGGCTGTGTTCCTGGCTGGTTGACCAATCAGATGCTGTGCTTCTGACTTGTCGACCAATTAAAAAACTGTATTAAGTCTGTAAACCTAAGTGGGTTAAGAAACTGGTATAAATTGGTATAAGAAAGGGGTCTTAACTTGTGTACTGGAAAATGTTTGGCATGTTTAAGTTTGTTTGAAACTTCTTTTTTACTTCAACAAAAGGTTGAAAATCAACAACACAGGTGATTTGACCAGGGGTATACCAGCTTTTGCATATGATTTTGCATTTTATCACATACTTTGTTGGTCATACAAGAGAAATTCCCCAATCTGGAACAGTTTAGTGTTTCATTGTAAAGGAAGATCTAATGTAGGTGATAGTATCCCTAGAAAGTGTCTAATGTCTAATTCACACTACACGATTCTAGCCTGGTTTTTTAGTTGCACACTGTTTTTAGCCTAGTTTTTTAGATAGCCGGTAAAAACCTCTGCTCGGAGGCAAATCGCCAACTAATCGCAGACTCCCCGCAAACATCTAGCATGTTTGATATCTAGGCCAGTCGGCGACTTTGAGTCAACAGCAGCGTCTAGCTACAGCCAATGGGATCACGTAGAAAGAACCGCTCATCTCATTCACGCAATCTCTCTGTGGCTGCGGGCGACACGTACATTTTCATTAATAAAATATTTATTCCAGCTCTCTCTGCAGAACAGACAGTCCCTGCTGACCCCGTGTCTCTATCCTTCTTCGTAACTTTTTCTTCTTTCTTGCAGATCAGCGCAGTATCAACTCGTATCACTGGTTTGTTTGACATCTGTTTTGAAAATGGTGTATGTTCTACATGGTATCGCTAGCTCTTCGTTTTCGTGTGTTCTCGTGACAAAAACATGTTTTGGACTGAAGCCAGATGAGTCGTTGATTCTCCAGAGTGAAAGTCGTGTAATTGGTGACCCCGTGTTGCCGATCAGTCATGTAGTGTGAAAACCACACCAACTGAAAGAATCCCAATTACAGCTCAACCAGTCATGTAGTGTGAACCAGACATAATGACTCCAATCAAATGAAAACAGATTTGAACACCTTTAAAGTTTGGGAGCCAATGCTGCTGGCATAACAACAGAAAGATAAAATAAGTGGGGTTTGGTTTTATTCCCAATGTAGGCCGTGTATCAGGAGTTTAGTTTTAGTTTAGTTTTAGCTATAACAAATTGTAAGATATAAACAGACTACTTCATATGTTCATGTTCATGTTTATTTGAAATTAACAACGAAAACACACTCACTTACTAAAAATGTTTAGAAAAGCTCCACAAACATTTGACAGACACATATTTTCTTTTAACCCCTCCCTCCCTCTCTCTCTCTCTGTCCCTCTCTCTCTCTGTCTCTGTCTCATTCATGCCCAAGGCGGTTAAGGGCAGGTGGGTCAGTTTATTCAAACTGACCACATGAACCCAATGTTTGCATAAGAACCCAACCCTCCTCCACACCCTGGAGAGATAAAACACCATACACACACACACATGCATGTTTGTTTCTGTGAACTGTGGGACCATTACCTAGACTTACACTCCCATTCATTGTCTGGAGACCAGTACTACTTCTAGCCTAACCCTAACCCTAACTTACCCGAACCCCAATCTTAACCCTAACGCTAACTTTAGCCTCACCCTAACTTTAAAATTCAATGTTTTACTTCACGAGCTGGATGAAAGGCCCCACAACATGAGTAAATGATCACGTTCTAGTCCCCACTATGTGACATAAACTTGGTGCACATACACATACACACACATTTTGCCCTGAATAGTTTTCTTGTCATGATTAACATCTTTTACAGCCCTCGTGTGACCAAAATTAATTTACTCCACTTAAATTCTGTTCGTTCCATCATTAGTTTCTTTATCAAGTAATTTATCAGCTCCTTCTACAGCAGTAGTCAAAAATTATTTGGCCAAATGTATGTTTTTTTCTGTTTTTAACAGTGTTTGAATAGAAGGACTTAAGCTTAAATACTCTAGATGCATATTCACACATAAAACGATTAATTGAAATTTGAAAGTACTTTCATTTTACTTATCAGTACGTCTATTTTTTGACAATATACCCAAAAATTGCTATAATAATTTGGCTTAGTTGGCAGAACGCACCACCATGATATGCTAAACAAATATCCAGTACTTTGGAATTGGTTCCTCACACTAACCTGTTCAATATCTAAAACACAGAAGACCATAAAAATTGTGGTATTAATATATGAAACTATCAAACTCAAGGAATCAAGATTAAAAATTAAAGCGTGAACAAATACAGATTATATGAATTTATATGCAAACCCACTTTAACTGAACTACTAATTATTAATAATGGCTACTCACACAAGTGCATCTTAACAATTACAGCAGCATAACTTTCTCCTGTGTATTCATACATGTATAATAAGCCAAACTATTGTTTATTCCAACCAGATTTTTTTGACTGTAACACAATATGGTTATTGTTCAAAGAAAAACATGTATCTTAGTTTTCATCAATTTTTATTTATTTCTACATGGTTTGAGCATGGTAGCTACTCTTTATAGTGCATAAAAATTCTCAACGAATGGACCAATAGAAATGCTCCAAAATAGCTTGGAGAAGCCATTTTACCAACGTCCTGTAACGCAAGACGTCAGATCGCCACTGGAAACGCACAGCTATTCATTAAATACCCCCATTTTGTGACACTGACTGGCGTTTTTGTCTGAATTTGTACTCAGACGGTGTCGAGCTGTAGCGAATCAGTAGAATCTTAATCATTTTGTTACCTCAGAAGTAGCTCTAGCTTCTGTAGCGGCAGTTCACCAGCAGTAGCTACAACAAACACACAGCAGATGTACAACTTTTGGTCGGGGTTTTTTTCTTGAAAACATTTGAACTCTTGAATCTGCGGCTCCAGTGGAATCATGGGATAGCACAGTGCAATCTGGTCACATACATAAAAATGGTTGTTTTTTATCCATCCATCCACCGACCCATCCATCCATTCTGGGCTGGAGCCAATCCCAGCATCATTGGGCAAAGGCACAGTACACCATGGACAGGTTGCCAGTCCATCGCACTCATGCACACACTCACATCTACGGGCAGTTTAACCACTACACCACCGTACTAACCACTACACCACCATACTAACCACTACACCACAGTATTAACCACTACACCACCATACTAACCACTACACCACCATACTAACCACTACACCACAGTATTAACCACTACACCACCATACTAACCACTACACCACCATACTAACCACTACACCACCATACTAACCACTACACCACCATACTAACCACCACACCACCATACTGACCACTACACCACCGTACTAACCACTACACCACCATACTAACCACTACACCACCGTACTAACCACTACACCACCATACTAACCACTACACCACCGTACTAACCACTACACCACCATACTGACCACTACACCACCATACCAACCACTACACCACCATACTAACCACTACACCACCGTACTAACCACTACACCACCATACTAACCACTACACCACCGTACTAACCACTACACCACCATACTAATCACTACACCACCATACTAACCACTACACCACCGTACTAACCACTACACCACCATACTAACCACTACACCACCATACTGACCACTACACCACCATACTAACCACCATACGAACCACTACACCAACGCACTAACCACTACACCACCATACTAACCACTACACCACCATACTAACCACTACACCACCATACCGACCACTACACCACCATATGAACCACTACACCACAAACTAACCACTACACCACCGTACCAACCACTACACCACCATACGAACCACTACACCACCGTACTAACCACTACACCACCATACTAACCACTACACCAGCATACTAATCACTACACCACCGTACTAACCACTACACCACCGTACTAACCACTACACCACCATACTAACCACTACACCACCGTACTAACCACTACACCACCATACTAACTACTACACCACCATACTAACCACTACACCACCACACTAACCACTACACCACCATACTAACCACCATACTAACCACTACACCACCTTACTAACCACTACACCACCATACTAACCACTACACCACCTTACTAACCACTACACCACCATACTAACCACTACACCACCATACTAACCACTACACCACCGTACTAACCACTACACCACCATACTAACCACTACACCACCGTACTAACCACTACACCACCATACTAATCACTACACCACCATACTAACCACTACACCACCGTACTAACCACTACACCACCATACTAACCACTACACCACCATACTGACCACTACACCACCATACTAACCACCATACTAACCACTACACCAACGCACTAACCACTACACCACCATACTAACCACTACACCACCATACTAACCACTACACCACCATACCGACCACTACACCACCATATGAACCACTACACCACAAACTAACCACTACACCACCGTACCAACCACTACACCACCATACGAACCACTACACCACCGTACTAACCACTACACCACCATACTAACCACTACACCAGCATACTAATCACTACACCACCATACTAACCACTACACCACCATACTAACCACTACACCACCGTACTAACCACTACACCACCGTACTAACCACTACACCACCGTACTAACCACTACACCACCATACTAACCACTACACCACCGTACTAACCACTACACCAACATACTAACCACTACACCACCGTACTAACCACTACACCACCATACTAACCACTACACCACCGTACTAACCACTACACCACCATACTAACCACTACACCACAGTACTAACCACTACACCACCACACTAACCACTACACCACCATACTAACCACTACACCACCATACTAACTACTACACCACCATACTAACCACTACACCACCATACTAACCACCATACTAACCACTACACCACCTTAATAACCACTACACCACCATACTAACCACTACACCACCTTACTAACCACTACACCACCATACTAACCACTACACCACCATACTAACCACTACACCACCGTACTAACCACTACACCACCATACTAACCACTACACCACCATACTAACCACTACACCACCGTACTAACCACTACACCACCATACTAACCACTACACCACCATACTAACCATTACACCACCATACTAACCACTACACCACCGTTCCACCTGGCCGGGTTTTTAGTGTTGTGTATTATTTGTTTATCAACATTAATTTAGTAAATAAATTGAATCGCAGTACCTTCTAAAAACGAAGCCCAAAGACTTTTATTTATTGAGGAAAGTTGGGTTCTCTGTGATGAGACTGTCTGAGAATTTCAGTGAGCAGCACTTTTTCATGCACAAGTAGATACAGACTGACTCGCACACACACACACACCCACACGCTCTGACATCGAGGAAACGGAGAGAAAAGAGAGGCGTCGTCTCCTTTGATCAAGAGTTCTACAGCAAACAAAATCATCCTGAGGTGAAGCACAAAGCACAAAGGCTAGACGACAGGCAACACAACAAACATGATAAAGCAATGAACAAACAACACACCAACATACTTTATTAGTCTTCACACTTCAGAAGCATTAACGAGATCTTTAGCATGAAGGTTAGGATTGTTTGCTCAACAGCACCTGCTTCTATGCATTGCATAACTGCTGCAGATAAAGGTTGGAGAGTTATTTTTACTGGTTTCTTGCATTAGTCCTCTCATGAACAACAACTTTTGGTAAACGATGTAAATCATATGCATTTGGAGAGCTTGTGATGGAGCTTCCTATCTAGAAAATCATATCCTGCCCTACATTCGTCAGTATACATCACAGCAATGCAGTGATGTGACATCATTTGCAAACAATGTATGTGGCACAATAGATGGCAGCCAATTAAAACACAGCTCATTTACATATAAGGGTGTTAAAGCACCTTAACCAAGCAATTAAACAGTCTGCATAATTGTTAGGGATGGAAATGGTCATGTAGAAAAAGAATTTTGTTAATTTCTGGAACATTTTGTTGACCTCATGGAATAAAATTGAACATATTTTTTAAAAAATTAATTAAAATTTACTTTAATAGTATCGATGTAAGATCTAGATGACTCAGTTTAATCTTTTTAAAAGACGTTGTGGTCTAGCAGCTAGAGTAAATGCTTCAATTTGCTTTCTAACAGAGTGATGTTGACACACACATATATATATATATATATATATATATATATATAGTATGTCTGTGAAAATAAAAGGGTGTGTATTTCCACCTAGTGGTTCAGATAGGAATTGCAGCGAGGGGGTTCTCCACCGATCACATATTTCGATTAAAAACCGGCCGATACCGATACATAGCTGAACGATCCTCCCATCTCATATATATATATATATATATATATATATATATATATATATATATATATATATATATATATATATATATATATGCAGATCAATGTCAATGTATAAATGTGACTGTAATTAATAAACTATGTATTTAATATATTCATGTAATTGTGTAATTAAATGTACATATGGTAATAATATATTAGTAATATCTTTACATTGGCTATGTAATTACAATTGAATGCAGCTGTTATTGCATAAGTTATTACTACATTGATGTGATATAGCAACCATTAATCACTCTAGACTTCAAACAATTAGGCGGAGTCCATACATTTAGCTGGTACCTCAGGATCGGGGGCAGGGAGTGTGGGTGGGGTCGGGGGGTGGTGTTTGTAAAACAATATACAACATTCCTGAATTGGTGTTTAGTTATTTTAATATTATATAATGCATTTGTATGGACCTTAATGCATTTAAACATACAAACTCAATCTATATATTATATTTATTATAATGTAATTCAATACATTAATATGTGTCTATCTATCTATCTATCTATCTATCTATCTATCTATCTATCTATCTATCTATCTATCTAGAGGTTTATGGACACTGTTTTGTCTTAAAATGTTGTACAAAGTTGTGTAAACGCTGTTTCTGTGTTTCTCCCCCCCGTCTGACCGGCTCTTGGGTCATTCCTGTCATTCCTGTGATTAGCCAAGCAGTGTGTTTCTCACGCTGGGACGAGCCCGGTCCACGCTGCTCCTTCTCCTTCCCTTGCTTTCTCACTCCCACCTTCGTTGTGGCCCCGGCTGGGTGGGAGAGAGGCAGAAAGACAGGATTCCACACTTTCAGCTCTTTTCTTTTCTTCTCTCCGTCCACACACACACATTCCAGAGCAGTTCCTGCTGGCGAAGCTGCATTCCAGCCTTCATTGTGTCGAGGAGCATGATCAAGGAGAGGTGGAGTGATGAAGGGAGTCTAACGACAGTTCCTTCTTTTCTGAAGAACGAGGGAGGAGACGCTGTAATGAGGTTTACAGTGTGTGATTATCACCGAAGGGGGCTGGACGGCAGCTGTCTCGCTCATTTCAGGAGAAAGACACCGTAGTCAGAGATACACATGATATCAGGATGTGGGGACAGACATTCAGTATTATGCATCATATATATATATATATATATATATATATATATATATATATATATATATATATATATATATATATATATATATTATCATTCGAGCACAGCAGCCACCATTTACACTGTGTAAAAAGATTTATGATGAATGGACCAATAGAAATGATCCAGAACAACATGTGGAAAAATCTGGTTCCATTGACTTACATTAAAAGTAAAGAATGTTTTTGCTCTCTCCTGTTAAGTTTCCATTTTGTATCTACACTCATTGCCTATTTGATCAGCTCCACTCACAAAATAGGAGCACTGTGTAGTTCTACACTTACAGACTGTAGTTCATCTGTTTCTCTGTATGTTTTACTACCATGTTCTTCAATGGTCAGGACCCCCTACGGGACCCCCACTGAGCAGGTATTATTTGGGTGGTGGATCATTCCCAGCGCTGAAGTGACACTGACGTGGTGTGACTGTTTTCAGTGAGGTGATTAAAAATTAAGATGAATTAATAAAATGTCACACTGACTTCCATTCAAAGTTAAAAAAGTTTTCTATGTCCTGCTAAATTTCCATTTTGAAGATATAAGGTTTTCGTTCTGACAACAGAGAAATGTGAGTGGAGATTTTCACTGGCGGGACTTCTCTCTGGGTGTCCAATGACCAATGACAGAGAGATCTTAGCAGAGGTTGCCGGACTAAACCTTTCTTAACCTTTTCTCCTAAATTTGTTCTCGAGAAAGGTCCTATGACACTGTTTACATCAGATTCATAACGTGTTCTTAATTATATTCTGTTCTTACCAAAGAACAAATCCAAAATTTCAAAACATTGATGAATATGTTTACATATTCACACACACACACACACACACACACAAACACACAAAGCAAAATGTAATATATATATATATATATATATATATATATAGGCGTTTGTATTTTCTCCCCATGATTGAGTGTGTTTCCTCCCACACGTCCAAACACATGCATGATAGATTGTTGGCCATGTGATGTCCATGATGTACCCCGTCTTTGCCCCATGACGCTGGGATTGGCTCCAGCCCCCCCAGTGACCCCGACTAGCGGAATTAAGCGGCAGATAACGGATGGATGGATATATATATATATAAGTTAAAGTCTAATGTAATTAAATATAAACGTATGTGTTACAAGATATTATCTGCTTCTTTTAAAATAAGACAAAATTATATATTTATGTTACTTTGTATTGTATTAATGATATCTGGTGTTCTTACTGTAGATGTTTGAATGAATTTAAAAGAAGCAGATAATAGCTCATAATATATAAAATTGCATTTAAATAGTTTCTATAATGTTATATTTATATTTATAGTTTCATATATTGCAAGATATTATCTACTTATATATATATATATATATATATATATATATATATATATATATATATATATATATATATATATATATATATATATATATTTATATAGAAAACAAAATATTTTTTCAAAATAAAATATTTACGTTACTTTGTATTGTATGTATGATTATTTGCATCTATTCTTATGATATTTGGTGTTCTTACTGGTAGAATACACTTAATAAGATAAAAGCTTTTAAACATTGAACTTAGATGCCAAAGACTATCACATCATGTTAATATACTAAAGAAGTAAGAATGAACAAATACAATGCATAGACTAATATACATGAATATACAATATAGAAAGAGAAAAAATGAAAGAAGTGTGCAGTGTGGGGATGAACATTGTTGAGTAAAATATGGAGTTCAGGGAAGTATAGAGCCTCACTTAAATACAAAGGATCACTTTATACATTTTTATAGATATTCCTGATAAGTCAGAACATTTAATTCCTGAAAATAAAAAAAAAAAACAAATACAAACATGCACCTGAGGCTGTATCACTAGAAAGGAAAGACACTGTAGCCAATGCACACATACACACACACACATACACGCTGAGTCTCCAGGTGCGAAAGGCAATCCCTCCGTTTTAGATAAGAAGCTCACGAAGGCTCTTGGGATCTTACAGTGGGCAAACAAAACCACTCTCAGCACACACACCCCGTTATTCACTGTTACACAGCACGGCTACTTTCTCACTGCCTGCTCTCCAAATCCAGATAAAAGAACATTCTTTCTTTTTTTTCCAACACACACACACACACAAACACACATTCACACGCACACATGGCCGTTCCGGTTATGCGTAGGATGTCTTGAGGTTTTGTGATAAAGTGCTGGAGTCTGGTTCTCATGGCTGACCTTCATTTCACTTTCGTACACATATTGCTTCACCTGACCTTCACTCAAAGCAAGACTTCCCCTGCTACAGAGCGCAGAGGTAAACAATCGACCCTTCGCAAAATTATGATTGACACGCCAATCACAATCATCTACAAACAGTCCTTCCTCCGTCGAGCGGAGGGAACATTTGGGCAGAAAACAAAGCTGTGGTGCGAGCGGCCGTTTATTAGACAGATCTATGGGAAAGTGAGGTGAAGCTGTTTCATTAGAATTGGACACTATTTGCCATCCGTGCATTGAAACACCCACATATACACACACTAGTGAACATCCACACTAGGGGGCAGTGAGCACATGTGCCCAGGGAGCGGTTGAAGGTTGGGTGCCTTTGCTTAAAGGCACTCTAGTCGTGGCCTGCTGGGCCCTGGGATCAAACCAGCAACCTTCCAGTCACAAGACCAGATCTCTAACCTTCAACCCATAATCAACCTGTTTCATCAGAGGTTGTCTTTGATGTTTCTGAGCATTTTGCATGGGTTGGGACATCTCAGTCCAAATTCCAGAGATGGAAGTCTACCCATCTACCCATCTGAATTTATTATTTACATGTTTTACCCACAGCTCATGCAAGCAAATGCTTCTAAATGTGCATGATGAGGCCTGACAGCCTTACTCAAGCCAACGAGAGGGGTGATGACCAGCAAGGACAACTGGACATGCAACCTGGCGCCGCTTACCACATACTCTGCAGCCCCTGCTGGCCAGACTTTGTAAGGTCGTCTGGACAGCTCTGAAGAAAATGCTGTTGATCCCCTGGTGACCACCTCAAATCATGTTAATTGTTGTTTTTGTAGCTTAAATGGTGCTTTGAGATGTTCTGTGCTAGACTGTGCTGGGTTGTGATACAGTTCGTGTTGGGTTTTGCTATTTACCATGTACCAGAAATGTGTAACTAGTAACCTATACTGCTTGTCGGCTGTTCAGCCAGTGCTGCCGGTGGTCTCCACCGCTGCCAGTCTCAATAGAATTAGTTTGAAGTATTATGTTTCCTTCATCTTCTTACTCTGTGCTGATGCCACACTGGTGTCAGAAGTAGGATCAACCCTAGCAGTTTGGACTGGGACTGATATTACCAAGAACTCAAGGTCAAAAAGGAGCAGGTTTGGCTAAAGACTGCGAGAGAGGAGCAGCACGGTGGACATCAGCATAGATATTTATGCTAGGTTGTATTGTATGTATGATTATTTACATCTGTTCTAATGATATCTGGTGTTCTTACTGTAGATGTTATATTAAGGTAAAGGCTTTCAAACAATCAGCTTAGATGCCAAAGACTATCGCATGTTACTATATACACACACAAATAGGAACAAGATTAAACAGACAAACATTAAAATAAACCTATATATTCTATATAATAATATACTGGAGAAGTAGGAATGAATAAGTACAATGTATAGACTAATAACCATGCTGGGTTGTGACATAGTTAGCATTGGGTTTTGAAGTATTACTCTGTGCTGATGCCACACTGGTGTCAGAAGTGGGATCAACCCCCTGGCAGTTTGGACTGGGACTGGTATTACCAAGAACTCAAGGTCCCATGACAAAAAGGAGCGGGTTCGGCTAAAGACTGCGAGAGAGGAGCAGCACGGTGGACATGGGCGGTGAGAATAGCGGCCAGCGCCACAGTATTAACCTAAATAATTTATTGTTATGTTTTAGGATTGACATATAAAGCATAATACGTCAGTATGATGTGTGTGCTTTTTATAAAGACTTATGCTGATGTTTATTTTTTCTGTTCCTTCTGTGTTAGACTCGATTTCACACAAAACAAAACCATACATTATATGGACAAGGCATATGGGTTCACACCGATTCAAGGGGGGGACGGAAACGGTCAATTACAGTATGCAAACATCAGCTTTCACACACGCAGTCTTACTTCACAGCACTTCACAGGTGTGTGTTTGCTGATAAGGAAAAGGAATGTTTTTAATGCAGTGGCTAAGTATGTGCGTTTGTGCTGCAACTCAAACGCATTTCGAGCCATATCCGGTTTCCTGGCGAGGGGTCTTTAATGCATGGCCCAGCAGACAATAACAAACAAGGCTGCGATGCACAGACGCACTGTGTTCACATGTTACGGCTTCAGATGTGTGTCTAAACTTGACAGCACCCGTTTCGTTCAGGTTCATTTCACAAATGAGCTCAAAACATACATTAAACACCTTGTTTGGTTATGTATTGGTTATTTTCTTGCATACAAGATTTTACATTAAAAAGCTAAACTGTGTTTTTTAAAGTAACCCTAAAGGACATTTCCATTTCCATAGTTTTTACATTTACATTTATATACAAGTCAAGTCAGTGTTTTTGAAATTATGCCCATATTAAGTGTTTGGAATTGTATGTTTGGGTTCTACTAGAATAAATTTATATAAGCCAATGTTACCATTGTTATTGTAGTTCAACAATTACAGACTGTAGTTCATCTTATCCACTGCATACATTGTTTATCCCTGTTCTGTAATGGTCAGGACCCCCGCAGTGACACTCATATGCTGGTGGTGTGATAGTGTGTGTTGTGCTGGTGTGAGTGGATCAGACTAAGCAGTGCTGCTGCTGGAGTGTTTGAACACCTTAGTGTCACTGCTGGACTGAGAATCACCTGTGACCACTGATGAAGAACCAGACGATGACCAAAACATACTGTGCAGCAACAGATCAGCTATCATCATCTCTGACTTTACATCTACACGGTGGACCAACAAGGTAGGAGGGTCCAATAGAGTGGACAGTGAGTGGACACACACTAATATATCACCAACAACCGTCAATGCAGCCTGATAATCCATTAATAATCCGACTAATAGCTCAATCATAATAGAATATGTCCATGTATACGCCTTAATCCCAGTAGACTAGTCCAATTAAGGTCATTCCGATTACAATATCTATCCGATTGAAGGAGGTGGGCAATCCCGTTAATTATCCGTTTAATAGAAGGATTATAGTCATGTAAACGCCTGTATCCGATTACATTGCCAATCGAAATGTTTAAGTACGTTCTGCGCATGTACTGTAGCGTCATAGAGGACGTTTCAACATGGCGGGAGGTAGAAACTGGTCCTGAAGAAACAAAGTTCATGATTCAAATCTTAAAAGATTTTAAAATAGCTAGCAGGATGGATGTCTGTAAAGCAATAACGAGCTGCTCAGACGAGTATATGAGCAAAGGAACGACGGCGGGTTCACACGAACTATAGAGCAAATTAAAAACAGATGGAAGTTTCTCAAATCGGCGTATTACAAAGCTAAACACCAGAACAGTAAAATCCGTCCCTCTTTCCCGTTTTACTAAATTATGGATCACGGGAGATCGACTCCTTGCTTACACGGATGAAAACAGTGTTGTAGGACGTGACGTCTTCCTCTCGCCCCTTCTTTAATAAGTACATGTGAAATATGTGCCAAACCTTCTGTTGGGTGGGCAATAAGGACTGTGTTATGAGATGACATCACCCTGTAACAGAGAAAAGGGCTGGAATTACAACAAAGCGGTTTAGGCAGCTGAGGATTGCTATTCCTGTAGGAGTTTGTGTAATTTTTAATTTTGAAAGACAAACAAATGGAAAATCATAACAGGTCTTATATCTTGATTCACCATTCTTTACTTTTTTGGTTTTGCCATACAACTGTATTATAGTATTATTGTTTTAATGCATTATAATTTAGTTATTCTTTCTTTCTATACAAACAAGACTGCATGATCTTAATAAAACATCCCTTCTTTTGGTATGCATGCAATCCTTTGACAGAATATCTCTGTTTGTTTCAATGAATCATTAAACAGACTGTAATAAGAAGCATTCCAAGCCCTGTACGCAATGTTTATCATTCGGCTTTGGTTTTAACCCAGACTTTCAATTCCAGTTCAGTCTGTATCTATTGCCATGTGTTATCATTGTCCACTGAGCATGTGTAGGACAATAGAAGAAGTGTATGATTCAATAGAGTCCAGATTTGGAAAGACCCTCAACAGATGGTCGATACTGTGAGGCAGCTCTATGCAGAGAGTGAATGGATAATACGTAACCTGATTGGGAATTGGTGATATGAAGCACAATGCTATCAGTCTATGTGTGTATGTGTATGTGTATGTGTGTGTGTTATACAACAAGTGCTGAGAAAGATGTTTGACACACACACACACACACACACACACACACATACATACACAGCAACATAGTGAACACACTGAACACAGCTGTAGGTACTACTAATGTAGATACTACTAATACTACTACTACCACTGATATTACACCTCATTCAACACACTGATAACAGTTGTAGATTTCTACTAACACTAAAACTCTATAACTCTACTCTCAATTTCATTTTTTTATAACAATAACAACATTTTAATTAAATTAATATCAAGAATGGTTTATAATAATCAAATTTGCATTAAACATGACAAATAGTTGCAGACTTTTGAATGATAGTGATACAGTATGTACCAAATAAATAATAAATAGGCAGAAAATGAGTTTATATGGTGTAAGTTGTTGGTGTATAGAGTTATCTAGCTGTGCAGTACAGGTTCAGAGGCTGTGGCTTTGAGCTGAGTGAAAGGAGGCAGTCCGTGTGCAGCTGTGTAACTGATACTGCTGTTAGCCTGTTAGTCAATGTGCCGTTTTTGCATTTAAAGCTTGACCTGCCGAACATAAAAGCTGCAGGGGCAACTGCCCAAGGCCTCGGGTGCTCTACAGGAGACAGGTGGGGTCCTCCCCCCACCCTCCACGAGCACACACACCTGGTCGGGCTGTTTGCTTCTCTGTATCTGAGAAATCTGTCGCCACCTAAGTGAGGAATTTAGTTCTCATCTTAGATAGCCTAAATCATTTAACCTTTAAACCTCAGCACAATCTGACCATCTGATGGGTTAAGTCTTCTCCTCCCCACCCCCAACACTACTGAAGATACATTTGCTAACCAGGAGTTTCCAAAGCTGGAGTTCAAACTGAGAAAATGGGGCCGCCTGGTAGACCCACCAAAACTGCCCCCATCACCTAAACAACACATGAGGGAGAAGAACATTGAGATGTTCCAACAACAGTAGTGAAACAAGTCTCCTTCTAAAGGCACAAACACCCACTTCTCATTAAAGTGGAAGCCACTGACATAGCAGAAAGTTTGGGGTGACCAATCAGACTTAGTGAGGATACTGCCTGGATTTTGGGGTGGCCAATCAAATTTCTGGAAGTGTACTGGCCAGATTTGGGGGCTGCCACTCAGATTTCAAGGAGGATACTGGACAGATTTTAGGGTTGCCAATCAAATTTCAGCGAGGATATGGGCCAGATTTTGGGGTAGCCAATTAGATTTCACAGAGAATACTGGCCGAATTTTGGGGTGGTCAATCAAATTTGAGGGAGCGTACTGGCCAGATTTTGGGGTGGCCAATCAGATTTTAGTGAGGATACTGGACAGACTTTGGGGTTGCCAATCAGATTTCAGGGAGGATACTGGCCAGATTTTGGGGTTGCCAATCAGATTTCAGGGAGGATACTGGCCAGATTTAGGGGTTGCCAATCAGACTTCAGGGATCATATTGGCCAGATTTTGGGGTTGCCAATTAGATTTCAGGGAGGAGGATACTGGCCAGATTTTGGGGTTGCCAATTAGATTTCAGGGAGGATCCTGAGCAGATTTTGGGGTGCCCAATCAGATCTCAGGGAAGATACTGGACAGATTTTGGGGTGGCCAATCAGACTTCAAGGAGGATACTGGCCAGATTTTGGGGTTGCCAATTAGATTTCAGGGAGGAGGATACTGGCCAGATTTTGGGGTTGCCAATTAGATTTCAGGGAGGACACTGGCCAGATTTTGGGTTGCCAATCAGATTTCAGGAAGGATACTGGACAGATTTTGGGGTTACCAATCAGATTTCAGGGAGGATACTGGCCAGATTTTGGGGTTGCCAATCAGATTTCAGGGAGGAGGATACTGGCCAGATTTTGGGGTTGCCAATCAGATTTCAGGGAGGATATTGGCCAGATTTTGGGGTTGCCAATTAGATTTCTCGGAGGATACTGGCCAAATTTAGGGGTTGGTGATTAGATTTCTCAGACGATACTGGCCAAATTTTGTGGAGGCCAATTAAATTTGAGGGAGCGTACTGGCCAGATTTTGGGGTGGTAAATCAGATTTCCGAGAGGATACTGAGCAATCAGATTTCTAAAGAGGGTACTGGCCAGATTTTGGGGTGGACCCTTGTGGAACAGCACATGGTGTGAGTAGTAGATTTTGGGTAAAACTCTGGAATTCCACTGATTTTCCAAAAGTTCTGCATAATTCCAAGTCATTCATATCGATTTGGCATGAAGTGGTTGATTGTAGACACTCAGGATTTCTTTAGTGGTGATGATGGGAACCAGGGGACACCAACACAAACACGGGCATTTTCATGGGCTATTTAGTCTTATAGAACCAATCAATTCATCTCTCTGTCATGATTGCTTTTAAAAAAAGAGTTCAAAGTTAAATGTTTATCTATAGAAACTACTGCAAAATCACCACCACTGTAACCAATTCTCACCCAGCAAGTTTCTCCAGAACTGAGCTTTTCATATCAGCCCACTGTGAATGACTTTACAGCTTAACGATGTAATTATGTAACAGAAACATCAACGGAATTCCCGTATGACATGAATAGAATAGGTAAGCGTCCACAAAGAATTTATAGTGGAGCATCATGTTAAAGTGCCACCTGGACATTACCATTAAGCACCCAGTGGGATCAAACAGCGTAAGCTTACCCATGGTGGGCCCGTGCTACTTTCTGCCCTCTCTTTTCCTGACGGCTCTGCTGGAACATGAATCTGCTGTCGCCCCTGTCCGAGGGGAGCCTGCGTGGAAGCACTTTCTCTTTCCGCTTCCCATGCCCCAGCTTCAAACACCTGTTTCACATGTTGTCCTCTCTGATCCATGTAAAATGCCACCCCGGCTTCCTCTGGAAGATGACACTGCATGTTGGTCACGTATAACCAGGCTTTGCTTTGACTGACCACACAATAGAAAGCACTATGTTGATATCGGTCATCAGAACAAACAGGAACAAACAAGCTGTCTATGTTATAAGAGTGATGTAATGTGCTGTGTAGTGCTGATGAGTTGTAAAGTACTAAAATAAGTCAACACATTTTCTATGGAAGCTGTAGTGCACACTGATTTAGATTTATTTGCAGGGTTAACATCACTGTCCAATGAAAAACAATGTATTTCCAATTTTCTACATTTTTATTATTCTACATTATTCGAACACGGCAGCTGCCATTTACATTGTGTGAAAATTACATGATAAAAGGACCAATAAATTTACCTCAGAAAAAATTCTGGTTCCATTGACTTACATTCTGGTTCCATTGACTTACATTGAAAGTAAGACAGAGTAAAGTAACCTCTATTGTAAAGTTGCATTTTTGGGACAACTACTATATATATATATATATATATATATATATATATATATATATATATATATATATATATATATATATATATATATATAATACACAGTAATAACATGAGTAATTTAATAATTCAGTAATAACAGCAGTGGAACAGCAAATACCCTTGATGTTCTTGCAGCAGCATGTTTTTAGGCTTAAAACTAGAAGCTGGGGCTATTATTTTTCTGTTCATTTTCTGTTGAATGTCATTATACTCCTAACATTTCCTAACATTATATATATATATATTGCCTCAAAAGCAACAACTGAATTACTAAATCACTAAATAATTGACAGCTGTAAAGGTTTGTCTAATATATATATATATATATATATATATATATATATATATATATATATATATATATATATATATATATATATATATCCCCAAAAGGCAACAACTTAATTACTAATTACAGTGGACAGCAAATACCCTTGACTTTTCTTGCAGCAGTATGTCTTGGAACTTAAAAATTCAATTTGGAAGTAGTTACATTACTTCATAGGCAAACACATGTAACTACTTGGATAGTGTAAACAGATGTCTTTCTAAATAAGCGAATGAATTAGCAATGGTATACACTGTTATTATTATTTTGTGAGATTTCATAACTACGAAGATTAAATAATATGTTCTCTTAAGTAATAATAGCATAATTAGCCATTTATTTATCACCTTGATCTCAATATAGTGGAGTCATGACAGTGGTTTTCCATTAGGCAAACCTGATACCTAGTAGACTGTCCACTCACTGTCCACTCTACTAAAACTCCTCACCTGTAGACGTAAATTCAAAGACAGTAGCTTGTTTGTTGCTGCACAGTTTGTGTTCTCTAGTCCTTCATCAGTGGTCACAGGACGCTGCTCACAGGACACTGTTGGCTGGATAGTTTTGTGTCGGTGGACTATTCTCAGTCTAGCAGTGATACTGATGGGTTTAAACACTCCAGCAGCAGCACTGCTGTGTCTGATCCACTCACACCAGCACAACACACACTAACACACCACCACCATGTCTGTGTCACTGCAAACGAGCCATAACCCAAATAATACCTGCTCTGTGGTGGTCCTGTGGGGGTCCTGATCACTGAAAAACAGAGTAACTAAGTGTACAGAGAAACAGATGGACTACAGTCTGTAACTGTAGAACTACAAAGTGTTCTTTTACAGTAAGTGGAGCCGATAAAATGAACAATGAGTGTAGATACAAGGAGGCGTACTGAATAAAAGTGCTTAGTGAGTAGAAGATCTTCAGTTTGGATATCTGGGTTTCGAGTGAGAGGTAGGACTTCATTTGTTCAAGGATCCATTTGTTCGTTTTCTTTGCTGTCCAAGATGCTCTCAGAAGTCTTTGCCAACGCCAAAGTTCAAAAGCATCGTTATTTTTTCCGTCTCGTTTATTGTCCAGCTTTCATGTTTATAAAGAAACACAGAGAAGACCGCAGTCTGAACGATTCGGATCTTTGTTTATAGAGACAAATCACTGCATTTGATCTTTGCGAGGTCCACCAGCCTTGCTCTGCTGAGTTATTCTGTCAGAAAAGAAACCTTGTTGGGAAAATGCCTTGTTATACATGTGGAATTACATAAATAAATAAATAAATAAATAAATAAATGTGCTGTTACAGCCTTTAAGATGCTCTTGAGGATTAGCATGAGTTTAAACTGGCTTATATAAGCTTATATAATCAACTTGATTATAATCCAACTGTAATAGTGAACACCTCATCTGTATGTGGGTGATTCTTCAATTAGGGGAACTTTTACGTCTCTAGGTTATAAATTTGTGTTAAAATTACTTTAATACAAAACAAACATTTTTGGTATTAAAAAGATCATTACTTACATCACCAAAAACAAGACAAAATAATTATGATTTCCATTTTTTATAATGATTTAAACATCAATATTTCACTACTTTTGGGGGCATTGTCCCCAACCCAGACTTTAAAACTTCTGCTAAAAATTTTAATTTATGAAAAAGATCACAATATGAATTTCATAAAAACTTAAAAAGAAACTAAATGTACTGTTTAGTTTCATATTTGTACCTATGCATATTTCTGAGCAATATAATATCATCCCCAACATTATTGTCATTACCGCAACTGTGTATGACTTATGCAGGGAATTATTTAAAGGTAGCACTTGCTTATGTTGTAGCCATGGAAACAAAGACTCACAAAGAAGCACATGTCAGCCATGAGTGAGGAGTGACATGTTAATGTGTGTAAATGGGAGTAACTGAATCGTGTATTGCTCCTGATCATAGAGTACATTTATTTAGAGTCATTACCGTTTACATCAGTACGGCAGTACTTTACAACTAAACATTACATTTACACATTATTTATTTATTTACAACTAAATATTACATTTACACATTATTTATTTATTCACAACAAAACATTACATTTACACATTGTTTATTTATTTACAACTAAATATTACATTTACACATTATTTATTTATTTACAACTAAACATTACATTTACACATTATTTATTTATTTATAACTAAACATTACATTTACACATTATTTATTTATTTACAACTAAACATTACATTTACACATTATTTATTTATTTATAACTAAACATTACATTTACACATTATTTATTTATAACTAAACATTACATTTACACATTATTTATTTATTTATGTTGATGTAAACTGCATTTGGTACTAGCTGTTAACTAGTTTTAGCAAATCCAGGGCCTAGCTAGCATTTTTCTTATAAAAAAGTGAAAACTGTCATTACCGCAACACGTCATTACCAACGCATAACTTGTTGAGATGGTAATGACGTTTGTTGATGGTAATGGCTTGGTAATGGTTTTTAATTTCACCATCAGTATCTTTTAAATTATTTAGAAATTAAATATAATTGAAACTAACAGGGTGATTATATAATGAAATTCTAGTGAAATGCATTACTTTATAAAACTATAGCCCACATAAAGAGCCCACAATTGAAGAAACACCCACAGTTATTTAGTTTATGTGTACCTACAACTGAGTAGAGATGCTTGATTTGAGTGCAGGACTAGGGTGTACCTCCAAAAAATAACAAATGTCAACATCAACCCAGCCACCTATTGACCAATTACTTTGGTACAATACATAAAACATACATAAGCACTCAATAACAATAATATTTAAACATTTATGAACAGCGTATGCTTGTAATTGCAAAATGTTGTAAGATGTTCTAAGTAAATGACACAGCATTGACAAAACAGACCTTAAACTAAAGTGATGGACGTTTATCTTGCCAATAATTATATTCCCAAAGTCATTCCCAAGTAAAGGAACCCTAAAAACCCTAAAAACCCTAAAAACAAGAACTAGATTAGAAATTTATATATGTTTGACATAAATTCTTGTGAATTCTGGCATAAGTACTGCCTTATAAATACATTATTCAATGCTTCTGCCTGTGTGATATAGTCCCAGAAGGATTTTACTACTGCAATGGGGAGACTGATAAAGCAATAATATTACAAACAATATACAAGAACATAATATGACTGGAAGAAAGGCAATCACTGGCATGAGAGGCCTTCAATACACTGGAAAAAGTGCTTTGTTTGATACAACCTAGAATAAATACTTATTAATTAATTGAACTTGTTTAATTCAAACCTACGAACGTAGCTTGAATAAATGATTCTTTCAATCATTTTCAGTTAACGTTTTATAGTGTATGATAACTGTGTATCAAACCTTTGTTAATACTGCATATCAATTATTAGCCATTGTGTGATTGTGGCAATGCTATAAGACTAATGAAGACCTGAAGCCCCTCTCTCTCTTTCTCTCTCACTTATGCTCTCTCTCTCGATTCTTTCAATTGAAGTCATTTCTGAGTTAAGTAACCTAGTTTAATTGCTTGTTACCAATTGTTCATTTTTTATATATTTTATATACATTTTATAGTGTATAACAATTGCATCAAACTTTTGTTAACATTGCAAATCAATCAATAGCCATAGTGTGTTTGTGTGAATGCTATGAGATTAATAAAGATCTGAAGCCCCCCTCTCTCTCTCTTTCTCTCTCTTTCTCTCTCGGTCTCGGTGTGTATGAGAACATGGCAGGAGTGCGACTTTGTTTGCTTGCTCTCAGATCTAAAAGAAGAGAGCGGTAAAAACAGATAGCAAGAGTGTGTCTGTGTTCAAAAGGAAGGGTCGAAGGTCGAGCCTGAGGGGGTCGGGGGCTGGAGGTTTGAACCCCAACCTCCACGACCCTGCCGTCACACTCCACATCTAATTGAGAAACCTTGCTCTTTAATAGAGTCTCCTACAAGTGTGTGTTAGTGAGTGTGTGTTCATTTTTCAGGATTAAACTGGTCAGATTTAGCAAAAAACTTCAGAAAATTGTTTTTAACATAGAGCACCAAGAAAATGATCAACCGCACCAAGAAACTCACCTACCGCACCAACAGCAAGCAAATTTAAGAACTGATAAAGCTCCATGTTTTAGTGTTTAAAACTGGAAAGCAAAGCTATTTCTTTTTTAGGTTTTATATACATATATATAAAGCCATTTGCAAAAAACATAAAAAAACATCCAATAAAGACCACAGTTTTATGCTTAATGTAGAATTACTGTATATTTGCTGAATTAATAAAACAAAGTAATAAAAAAGTTTACTGAAAATATACTTTAGATTTTTTAAAGCTTAAACATGAAAATATGAGTTTATCTCACCTTTTAATATTCATTTTGCAGCTTGTAATATTAATAAGAATAAAATATAACTTGTGCATTTTACATGTTTAGTGGATACTAAAATTTTGATACTAAAATTACTTCATGCGGTAACAAGAAATTGAACTAGTTTCATTCAACCTAAAAAATGACCATGTTTGAAAGAATTGTTCATTAAAACTACATTTTAAAGTTGAGTATAACTAGTTAAATTGCTTGTTACCACAAAGTAATATTTTTAGGTTGTACCAAGAAGCACTTTTTACAGAATTTTGCATTTCACGTTAACTTTGGCCTAAAATATACAAAACATACACAAATTTCAATTTACGAAGGTGCAACAGGTACTTTGAAACTATGTCAAAATAACAAATAGGGAGATGTGATATTTTGTTGTGAAAGCATTGATGTACGTTACATATAACAGTTTGAGGCCACTAAAAAGGGGATTTTCCACTTATAATTGAAAAGTTATGACAATTAAAGTGAAGAAGACATATTTAACATTTTGCACTATTTCTGAGTCGCTTTTCAAATTAAAACACACCTGAGACTGACTATGTTAAGTCCTTTATACAAACAGACCAGAGTTGTTACTGAGATTTTTACAGACTTAAAAATTACTTTGTGCGGTAACAAGAAACTGAACTAGTTTCAAAAGACCATGTTTGAAAGAATTGTTAATTCAAACTACGTTTTAAAGTTAGGTTAAACTAGTTAAGTAATTTTTACGTTGTACCTATTAAGCAGTTTACAGAATTTTGCATTTCACATTAACTGGGTTACTTACTTTTTACCATAAAGCTGCATTGTTTACAGTGTATATTCCTTTTTCAATGTGTTAAACTCAGCAATTAAATAAACATTTGGCCTAAAATATATAAAACATACACAAAATGAAATTTACGAAGGTGCAACAGGTACTTTGAGACTATGTCAAAATAACAAATAGGAAGCATTGATGTACGTTACATATAACAGTCTGAGGCCACAAAAAAAATCTGGGATTTTCCACTTAAAAGTGAAAAGTTATGACAATTAAAATGAAGAAGACATATTAAACACTTCGCACTATTTCAGGGTCACTTTTCAAATTGAAACACACATGAGACTGACTATGTTAAGTCCTTGTTAAGTTGTTACTGAGATTTATGGAAATATTAAAGAATTCTACACTGTATAAAGTTCTTTATTGGTTCTTGTGGTAACAGGAAATTAAACAAGCTTCAAAAACTATATAATTAGGGTGAAAGAACCTAGTTCACTTGCACATGAAGTACTGTTTTAGGTCATTTTTACAGTGTACTTTCCTATTAAATATCATTGGTAAAGAAAAAAGCTCCCTTAAATGCAATATATATATATATATATATATATATATATATATATATATATATATATATATATATATATATATATATATATATATATATATATATATATATATATACCATAATCACATAAGGTTTACACATAATAGCAATAGTCCTCACTGTAATGACAAATGATGAACTAATCATTGCACTGACTGTACTAATATTTTCTACTCCCATATCCAGAGTTATGAATCTAAACATTAAAGAAAGCAGAATTTCATATGTTTTGAACAAAACCCTTCATATACTACAAACAGGACATATGTAGGACCCCATGTCCTGACTTCGGTTATAAACCAACCTCTCCGTGTGGGGGTTTGTGGGGGGTAGAGGAAGAGAGAGAGAGAGAATATAGGTGTGAAAATAGAGTTGACAGAACAGCTGGAAGGATATTAAGACGACACACACACTTTCTTTGAAGCCTTTCATTGTGAAGAACTTAAATCCTCACTGAGCAGAAAAGCAGGAATGTGTGTCTCATGACTGAGTGGGACAGACAGAGGCGCAAAGTATTACTGACCACCGGCAATAGAGCTAATGGACTGTGCTGCCCTCTAGTGGAGGAGGAATGCAACTCACATGCCAATGTATATCTTTACAACACACTTACTGGCACACAACAGTGTTCCCAACGGGAATCTTCCAGAATGTGTGAAGAGATGGACCAGCTGTCTCCACTCTGGACACATTAAGAAGCACCAAAAGTGATTTCAGAGTCCCACCAAAGCCTTGATCCAGTCTATAAGATTCCTTGGCGCAACACATATTAGGCCTGTACGTATGTATTAACTGGATAATCACAACTAAAACTGGTTTTGCTCACTGTGTCACTGTGATTAGATCATGTGATTACATCATGTGATCCACAGTATGACGCACAATGAAATAAATATATGCTATATTAACATCCATGTTGAGTTTAGGGGCCAAGACGTTTCCTTAATGTGTCCAGTTTTAGGAACTCAATGCCAACTGAACCTGGTCAATGTTAAGATTTTCACTAGCCTTCACTCAGCAACATAGCCTATCTACGCAATGATAGGCTGATTACTGAGTGCAGCCTCATCCGAAAGTGCACACCCTCACACAGAGAAGGTCAAAGAACAATTTTCTGGTGACTGCCTTATTGATGGTGGCCGACTGCATAACTGGGGTGGCCGGAACGGTCCCCATACATCACGCTAGGGTGACACAGGCCACAGCTGGTCATCCCTCGGCTATGCCCGTGCATCTATTCTAGTATAGAAGACTATATATAATTTTGTTTTAATACATTAGTATTACATGTAATATTCTGAAACCTTAATAATACTATTTCCCCTAGAATACCAACTACCTAGAATACTTTCAATGTGGAGTAATCTAGTCTGGAATACTACAAATTAAGCAAAGCATTGTGGTCTACAACTCCATCTAAAGTAAAATGTTTATGCATTTTAGTCTGCAATACTACTGAAACTAGCACTTCTGATCCTAAATACTATTTAATCTAAGTATGTTAATCTACAGTATTATCTGGCTCCAGGGGTCCTGACTGGAATACATGGGCCATATTGTAATATTGGGTTAAATACGAGTTTTGGATGCTGATAAACTGATAAAGTGTTTTAGTGTACAATACTATTTAAGCTTAGTATTCTAGTATAAAACAATTACTCTTAAGTATTGTAGTGCAGAATAGCAGTTTGTCCCATCTGAAATACTATCTACTTTAAATTGTGCTGTTCAAAATAGAAAATTTACCAAAGCAGTCCAGTCTAGAATATTATTATTGTGGTAAATATTTCTTATAAAATATTTCATATCAAAGAGTCCTATAATGTAAAACAGTGTCACTGATAAGTTGCTGTGTATTTAAAAGCGGACTCAGTCTAAACAGTGTGGCTGATTCAGTGAGCTATGTCACGTTCACTAGCCAAACATAAAGCAACAAGTGTAAAATGATTTAGCATTCTGGTCTGATATACTGGAGATGATGCATGTGATTGTGTGTGGAGCTGCCTGGGAGCTGGAGAGGTAGAGATATGTATGTATGTGTGTGTGTGTGTGTGTGTGTGTGTGTGTGTGTGTGCTGACTGTTTCTCACGCCGTGTTTCATACTCATGTCTCTGTTCACTGTGAGCTCAGTTTCCTGCTATTGAAATAACTGCACTCAGCCCCCTCCCCACTATATCCACCCATTACACACACACTCTCTCACTCTCACACACACACACAGATCCTTTTGTCATATTCCTATATTCCCATAGCAAAATCATCTGCAAGCAGACACTTTTTTAAGACTGTTCCCAAAACATGCATCTCAATTTTTGCAGATTTTTTTATTTTTATGCATCATTTGAATGCAGCAGCTACCGTTTGCATCTTGTAGAAACTTCATGTCAAATGGACCAATAGGAATGCTCCAAAATCACTTGGAAAACATTTCTGGTTCCATTGACTTATATTGAAAGTAAACACTGTTTTTGTTCTCTCCTGTAAAGTTGCCATTTTGGAGATGCTTGATTTTCTTTGGACAGCAACGATGTATTTCTGAGCTGTGTTATAAGTCCCAGAATTCACATTTATTTTATTCTATTTGGGTCTTGCTTGCTTTAACATTGCACCATTTCCATACAGCCAGGCTAAAGTGCAGTGTGTACACGGGGGGGGGTATGAACATAGTGTTCATTTTTTTTTTTTTTAAGTGAACAATGAGAGAACTGAATATCCTCCCATTCAAATTGAACCAAACACTACTTTAGATAACATAAATGAAATTGGTTTTAGGTGTATTATGCTTATATCATCGCTGTCCTAGAATGTAAAGTACATCTAATGTGATAACTTTACAGGAGAGGACAAAAACATTGTTCACTTTCTGTGCAAAAGAATAATTTGTGGTGCATTTCAGTTTATACACAATAGAACAACGGACTGCTGGCGCGCACAAATAATGTTGAAATGTTGAAAGCAATGGTTTTACTTTGTAGTCAAAATATATATTTGACCAGTTTTGTTCTTAATTGCATTTACATGTTGACCTTATTTAGCACAAACAACACTGAATAACACTTAACTCCTTTTGTAATCAACCTATGAATAATGTAGCTCCAACCTTATAATACTATATCAAAACCTAAACCTAACCTTAACCTTAGTATCTCATATAATACTACACCTAAACATAAACCTAACATTAACCTTAACCTTAGTATCCCATATAATACTACACCTAAACCGAACACTAACTTTAATCTCAGTATCCCATATAATACTACACATACACCTAAACCTAACCTTAACCTTAGTATCCCATATAATACTACACCTACACCTAAACACTAACCTTAACCTCAGTATCCCATATAATACTACACCTACACCTAACACTAACCTTAACCTCAGTATCCCATATAATACTACACCTAAACTTAACACTAACCTCAGTATCCCATATAGTACTACACCTACACCTAACACTAACCTTAACCTCAGTATCCCATATAATACTACACCTACACCTAAACTTAACACTAACCTTAACCTCAATATCCAATATAATTCTACATCTACACCTAACACTAACCTTAACCTCAGTATCCCATATCATACTACACCTAAACCTAACCTTAACCTCAGTATCCCATATAATACTACACCTAAACCTAACACTAACCTTAACCTCAGTATCCCATATAATACTACACCTTCACCTAAACCTAACCTTAACCTCAGTATCCCATATAATACTACACCAAAACCTAACACTAACCTTAACCTCAGTATCCCATATAATACTACACCTAAACCTAACACTAACCTTAACCTTAACCTAAACCTAACACTAAGCTTAACCTTGGAATTTCATATAATACTACACTTAAATCTAACACTAACCTCAACCTTAGTATACAAAGCTAACCGTAATCTTAACCTCAGTATCCAAATCCAACCCTAACTTTAACACATTATTCATTGCTAAACCTAACCCTAACCTTAACTTAACTCCAGTATCCCATATAACACTATACCTACACCTAAACCTAACACTAAACCTAACCTTGTGTGACATTTTGACTGGACAGTGAATAAATTAAGTGTGGTATCTTACATTTTCACAGTATATGAATATAAAATGACACATACAAACGCTTTTATTCTTCTTTCACACAAACGCAGCAGCAGGTTCTCCATCCACCAACTTTTTTGTGAATTCTGAAAATAAAAGAACGTAAAAGGAAAAAACAGAAATTCTGAAAACCTGATTTTCTGAAAGAGCTGCAACGCTGGGGCGAGGTGGACGGCAGAGAACGGCCTTCATGCTTACTCCAAACTTTTCACTCAGTATCCTACACTCAAGCCAAGCTGTACGACTCCTTGGAAATGACTGTCCCTACAGATGGTTTGATAATGGCACACTCTGAAAAAAGTTAATCTAGTTAAGCTCGATCTATGCTCCCGGAACTTTGGAATTTAACTTATTAAATTGTAAATACTGTTTGACCAGACAGGGACAGGTCTCCCTTTGTAAGTCCTAGTTTCTCCCAAGGTTTCTTCTTCCAATCTGAGGGAGTTTGTCCTTGCCACCATCCCCTCTGGCTTGCTCACAGGGGGATATACATGTTGTAACTGTCTGTTTTCAAACTTCTGTAAAGCTGCTTTGAGAGAACGTTGTTGTAAAACATTGCTATATAAATTAACTTGACTTGAATTTAACTGGCGTGTTTGCATTCCCAGATGCAAGGTGGATGCTCGCCCTGCCTGGTGTCTCCAAGCTGCAAACAACACAGTTATAAAAAATAAACGATGGCGAATGGCTGTAAAGGTAATTAGCAAAAACCAAATTAAGCTTTTCCATGCTGCTAGTTTCGATACAGCCCAGTCAGGGTTGCCTGCATCATCTAAAGTTTCTTCACATGAATGTTTCTGACGAAACTTCGCATAACATTCGTGAAGAGCTTGAATGGAAACCCGGCTAGTCACTGCTGCTCCATAGTGAGGGAAAGTGACACCAGACTACACTGATTTTTTTCCTGCCATCTTTCCCATCTCTCTCTCTCTCTCTCTCTCTCTCTCTTTCTCTTTTTCTCTCTGATCAAAGGCAGTCCCAGTTCTGTCAGTGTGGAGGTGCTGTGTGAGATTAACACACCTCTGGTTCAGAGTTTACCCGCCGCTCAGACATGGGAACTGAAGGCAGGGGCTATAGGTCCTGCTGGGTAACAAAGGGGTGGCAGACCACTGACCTGCATACCATTGGACGCACATTGGGGCTCAGAACGCACAGCAAAGTGCATCCACTGGTTTGTTTGAGAGATCTCATTCTCTTGATGATGTTTGGGACATTGTATAATTGATATATTTTCATTACCCAAAGAAAAACTAGTAACTTTCTTTAAGTATTCAAGTTAATGTGAAGAGGTTTAGTTCCAAGTGATTCGGGAGTATTTCTATTGGTCCATTCATCATAAAACTTTCCCAGGATATTAGAGCAGCTGTTGCCTTCAAATGACTTAGAAAAATAAAAATCAATAAAAATGGAGATGCATGTTCTTATATGGACATTGACGATATGAAGGATGCTCCTTGTGGTTAATAAGCAAGAATGCCCAGTGCTTGCTGTTAAAGGTCAGTGAGTGGCTACAGGTTTTTAATTAAGCAGAACATTAAATATATGCACCAAAGCTATTTGAAGACTAAGAATTGATTAAACAAGTTGAATTTGTGGGGTCCACTAAACACTCTTCCTTACAGCAGAGAATCTAGAGCACTTTATAGAATGCTAATTATAGAGAACAGATATAATTACTATTCCTCCCACTGTGGCCCTATCCATAAAACTGATATAGGGTTAATAAATGATCCCCTAATCACTATTCGTTACTTTGGTGCACTATATAGAACACTATTATTGTAAACAGGAATGGTGCCCTAATTACCAGGTCGCACCGGAAGTTCTAACACAAAGTAAACATAGATGGCCGATAAGAAAACATCTATAATATCGAATATGGGGATATTATGTTTGGTGGTACTGTATCGATTCTCAAAAACACAGTAGCGATACACAGATTGCTGGCAGACAGTGAATCACTGTGTGTTGTGTTTGAACCTTTGACCACTAGATGGTGTTGTAATCCATTTTCAGCTTCACTCCAACATTAACAAGCAGCACAAGGGTGCAATGCTATACTGTTTATATAGTGGTGTGTTTTAATAGTAGGATTTGAAAAATGGCAGTATATTATGATATATTGAATCGTGACCGCTGTATCACGATACATATCGTATCGTCAGGTTCTTGCCAATACACAGCCCTAATGGCCGACCCAGTGTTGTCATGGAAAATAGCGTAAATTTACAGCAATTCATTACAGTGTATGTAAGGGAACAGAAACTGTCCTCTAATTTGTATTCTATACATTAGAATATTTTGAACACTATTAGCCACACAGGTTTGCTACATGACACAGTGCATTATGGGCATGTTGTGTCTGCTAAGGTCTTTCTCTTTTATTTTTTTGCACTGCCAGGTCAGTGCTCTCTATAGTGAATAGGTCAGGATGCAGCCTCGGTGTGCACTCCTATTGAAATGTAAACTCTGTCTGTGATTGCACACCTGACTCTTACTCTCTCAGTCTTATTTGTCTATTTCTTATTGTGTGCACTGGCTCTTTGGTCTCGGGACGGAATGTTTGAGCGATTCTTTTTTCACCCTCGGCGTATAAAGGCAGGCGTGAGGTTTCTGAGCTTGTCTCCGGAAGCTCTCTATCTCTCTATCTCGCTTTCTGTTTATCAAAGTCTCTCTCTCTCCCTCCGTAGTGGACTGTTTGCTTTGTGGCTTAAAGCCTCTGTTCACCTCTCCCACCCTCTTCACCTCCCTCCCTCTCTCTCTCTCTCTCTATCTCTCTTTCTCTCCTCTATCCGCTGTGAGATGAAGTGACAGGACACCCATCACATGACAGAGAGGCAGCGGCGTGGCCAGGGCAGCTATTCACACTCTGTGTTTCATAAACATAGGATTAACCCCCCACACACACACACACTTCCCCATTCAATCCCCCCTCTCAGAACCACCACACAAACGCCCCCCCGCCCCACCAACACTCCACCTAGGCGCTCCTACCGGGCGACACACTTCAAGTATAATAGAATCTGACACTGTTTGCGAACTGCGAGCATTCCTTTCTCTCTCTCTTTCTCTCTCACTCTCTCTCTCACTCTGTCTCACATCTTTCTTTCTTTCTTCGTAACTTTCTCTTTTCTCTTTATTTCTCTTTTTCTCTCTCGTACACATTTATAACACAGATCTTCAGCTTTCTTTCTCAATATTATTAATGTTATCTGAGTTTCAGTTTTAAGAATATCTCACATTGCCATCGATCTATAAGTCCTATGGAGAAGATGAACAGAAGAAGCTAAAACAAATGAATTCAAGTCAATCTGAAATTGGGACTGACCCATTTTTGTCTTAGCTCATGATTCAGCATATCAACACATGATCTTTACAATCATCTCACGTCCTTCTAGAGTTTTGGATGCATCAGAGTACAAGAGAAGGTGGAGAAAATAATATTAACCAATAATATCATGTTTCACTTCACCATCTCATCTCACCAACCCACATGTCATTTGTTTTGTTTGCCAATTAAATATTATATTACATATGTTATGACATGCTTATAACATGGTTGTATCTTCTTCATATCGTCTTGATTCTAATTGTTGGGTTAATGAAGCTTATGCAGATTTCAGTTTTAGACATAATCAAGGCTGGGCATGTTTAATTACGTTCCCAACATTAAAGACCGTGCTCCTGACTGGCCGGAGTGGACGTTTGCTATAATAGGACTGTCCTGAGTGTCACCACTTTTGTCCAGGTCTCTGTCTCTACCTTGTGGATGCCTGCAGTACAGCACTAAGATGACCATCCAGGCTTGATGTACAGTCGCAGTCTCCATCTAGTGGTTGGATCATATATTCCATTTTTAATTAATTATTAGCTCCCCAGTAAGTAAGAGAACACAGAAACTGTTCCTGGAGTTCTAGTCTCATTGAGAATCAGCCAGAAAATAATTTGTTGATATTTGATAGTTTTGGTTCAAGTGTTTTGAAAAGCTTGGGCAAGAAGTTTCAGATTATTTGGCCAAGTGCTTTGCAGCTCGATCAAAAAGATCTTGCAATATATGCAGTAGGAGTTGCATGACTTCAGAACGTTTCTAGTTGACAGGTGATGTGTGATGAAAGTCTAATAAAAATTTACTCATCCTATTTGATGATTGACTTCAAAATCACTTTTATCTTCTTGGTATCAGCGCTGGCCCTTGTTTCTGGCAGTATTTGAGCTCAAGGGTAGGTTGGACCTAAACCTGTTTGTACTAGCCTTGCTCTGGATGAGAGTGTCTGCTAAATGTTATAAATGTAAATGATCTGCTGCATCAGATTTGCTGCGAGATCTTCTTTGCCATTCCCAAGGCATGTCCACAATTGCCATTACAATTCCATGCGATGTTCATGGTTTCAAGATTTCGCCACCATTTCAAAAGGGTCCTCATATTTCCATGAAGCGTTCATGATACACCAAGTGAGGAGGCTGGTGAGTTCAGGGTCCTTGATAGTAACGCTATTTACGGCTCGTTGGGAAGACTGCATCACTGACCTTTAGAGTTTGGCCTCGTCACAGATTTGAAAAGACAGATTTATGAAGTCACTTCTCGTGGTTTCATTCATGTCATTAACAGGGGTAAGTCCATTTTATTCCACTTACATTACGTAACTGTCATCTAGACAGTTCATACTGAAGTCATGAAGCCCTACTGCATAATGTGCTGCAACACAACAAACATATAGGGTCTCAAAACCTAGTAATGTCTAAATAGACAGCAATGTATGTCATACTATGAGCTATATACTGTCTACGGAGGTTTCCTTTCTTTGGCCGAATTGTGGGCAGTTGTGGGCTGAAGGTTAGGGATCCGGTCTTGTGCCCGGTAGGTTGCTAGTTCATTGAAACTGGGCATCTGTTTCAGTCCTCCAGAGCAAAAACTCTAAAACCTGCAATAAAACCCACAAGAGGAGAATCCATGCAGCTGAGGCCAGTAAACACTGCTCACATGCAGTGGGCGGGAACAAGCCATGACGCAGTCTCTCTCGCGTCTCAATAGTCTGTTGTATGAGGAGAGATGAGCAGAGAATGCTACTACTTTAACAGCTGCCTATGTAGTCAGTGCCTACTTACACAGCTCACTAGGTTTAGACCTATGGTTTCTAGTCCACATTTCAAATGTGTATTAATGCAAATTCATTTTCATTGTTGTCAACATCATTTGCTTCTTGAACAGCTACACATCCTTCCAGACCCATAGTCGTGAGGTGTCTTCTTACAGTGGAAGGATGGACAGAAACACCTGTGGATGTTTTAAGATCTGTGGAACTTGATGTTCTCCTAGATCTCAAAGATGAAAGATTTAAGTGTTGATTATCTGATGGGGACAGTCATTTCATTTTTTTGTTACACGTATTCTGTTCTTATGACTGTCCAAACACTTAATTTCTGCAGAAATATCAATAACCTGCAATCAAATTTGGAATTTCTATTCTTTTGAAAATCAACCGTGAAGCTAAAAAACTGAAAGTGCCGTGGAGCCGTTTCACCACTGAGAATTAAGTCACTTCTGACCACTCATGGGAACCCTACTGCGGGCTCTGAAGCTGTTTCCTGTATCAGCAGCGGAGGCGGAAGGTGCACATGTAGGTATTTTTGAACGCGTCAGACGTCGCAACCGCGCTCCTTATTTGGAAGTTGGAACGTTCAGAATCAGTGGTATTGAGCGTTCTTCCAGACAGCCAAATACTCTTCAGACTGTTCTGGTACCAGCAGCATACACAAACTTTCAGAAGTTCAATCAATTCTACTTTAAAGACTGCTTGTACTTGTACAACATAAAATGAAGATCTGAAAATTACTGTCCAGTATCTTTAATCTTAACTGAGATGGTGTGAACAAAGAGAGAGAGCGATATATATATATATATATATATATATATATATATATATATATATATATATATATATATAGTAAACACTGATACAAATACAATAAGCATTAAAATATATGTAATGAACATTAACTGTAACATATGTAGAATGAACACATGATCAATGATATATATATATGTATATATATATATATATATATATATATATATATATATATATATATATATATATATATATATATATAGAGAGAGAGAGAGAGAGAGAGAGAGAGAGAGAGAGAGAGAGCTATATATATAGAGGTTTATATATATAGTAAACACTGATACACAATACAATAAGCATTAAAATATATGTAATTAACATTAACTGTAACATATGTAGAATGAAACACATGATCAATGATATATATATATATATATATATATATATATATAGAGAGAGAGAGAGAGAGAGAGAGAGAGAGAGAGCTATATATATAGAGGTTTATATATATAGTAAACACTGATACAAATACAATAAGCATTAAAATATATGTAATGAACATTAACTGTAACATATGTAGAATGAACACATGATCAATGATATATATATATATATATTATATATATATATATATATAGAGAGAGAGAGAGAGAGAGAGAGAGAGAGAGAGAGAGAGCTATGTATATATATAGAGCTTTATATATAGTAAACACTGATACAAATACAATAAGCATCAAAATATATGTAATGAACATTAACTGTGACATATGTAGAATGAACACATGATCAATTATATATATATATATATATATATATATATATATATATATATAGAGAGAGAGAGAGAGAGAGAGAGCTATATATATATATAGAGAGAGAGCTTTATATATATAGTAAACACTGATATAAATACAATAAGCATTAAAATATATGTAATGAACATTAACTGTAACATATGTAGAATGATCACATGATCAATGATATATATATAATATATATATATATATATATATATATATATATATATATATATATATATATAGTTGGTGTATATTAAATGAACACTGATATATGTGAATAGATAGATAGATAGATAGATAGATAGATAGATAGATAGATAGATAGATAGATAGATAGATAGATAGAGCTCACTGAGAGTTCTAACTGTAGCCATCTTGAGAAAAGACAATGTAGGTGCAAGGCCCAGGAAGTGGTGAAGCTTTCAAAGCGAAACACTTGCAGCCAGTGAAAAGTTTGAGCTTACCACGTGAGACAATTGCACTTCCTCTAAATAAGAAAAAAAAAAACAGTTTTTTCTTTCACTCCATTTCTAAGTGAGGGATTATCTGAAGATTGCACAGGGCTTCAAATCAGCGGAGGTTTAGGTAAATGCTACGTATTTATTCATTCTTTTATTACAAGCAGTGTTTCGAGTGACCGAGCATCAACTGCACTTCTTAGTAAAATGGAGAAATGCTGTTTAAGTTTCCAGAGGATGTGAGTGTGTGTGTGTGTGTGTTTGTGTGTGAGTGTGTAAGTAGGAGTTGAATCTTAGGTTATCGCTGGGGTAACTTCAGTGTTTGGGTTAAGATGAATATACATCTCAATAAAGCAGTAGCAGGTGACAGGCTGCTTATTCAACAATCAAGAATTTCAAGAGTGTCTGTAATGCTCTATTTTTTTTTAAGACAGCTGCTAAATTACTTTAATGAGTATATATAATAAGTCACTAGGGTGAACTGGGTTAATGGGTGGTCAGGTGTTAAGTTAGTTACCAATAGGTTATGCAATTGGCGTGATGAGCGTTAATAAAGACACAATAAAAAAATAAAAATAATAATAATAATAATGAAAAGCAAACATGTTACATTCACCACTGCGATTAATTAATAAACTAGTAATACACAGCCTGTAAATTAGCATTGCACAAACTCTCAAAAATACTTATGCAAAAAAATGCAAATGTAATTGATTTATAAAGTAGTAATAAGCAGCATATTAATTAATAGTTACTGGTATGTTAATGCCTAATAATAGCTTCACAATTACCCCTATACTGAAGTGCTACCACTCATTTTGTCATATTAATTAACTTTCTACACATGTCAACTCTACACAGTTATACATACTAATTATACACAGTACATTACACTACTTTACATACTACTACTACTACTACTACTACTACTACTAATAATAATAATAATAATAATAATAATAATAATAATAATATAAATAATAGAATACTTGTAGAACATATATGTGAAATGAACAGTACTTCTTGCTAAAGACTGTGACATAGAAAATACACATCATCATGTCTTTATCCCCTAAAAATACACATGTAATAAGATTTATAGGTTTTATGTTGTTCTATATTGTATATGCTTGAAGAATCACTGCTCATTAGATCACTTCACCACCAATATCTGAACTTCTTAAATAGAAACTGCCTGTGTGCATGGGCTGGCACTTGGTTTCCGTTGCTCGTTTTCTTTTTTTCCAAGCGACTTATTTATTTCCTGTTGTTTAAACACTGAGCGTTACCATGCTGTTACCATGCTGCATGGCAGGGCTACTGCATGTGCTTTGTGGGTTATAGGTTGCTTACATTTGCAAGCGAGCTTGTCGGCCACAAGTCAAACTGTCAATCAAAACCGATGATGTTAGAAACAGATGAATTTGTGGGTTTTGGAAATTAGTAGCTTAATATTTCTGTGTTCTGTCAGATAGATCAACATAACAACAACATTTAGGACTGTTTAGTCCACTGGTGTTGATGTCTGACCCTTTGAAAGTAACTGCTGTCTTTTATATTGTGTTTAGATGTAATGATGATAGAACCAAAAGAAATGCATCAAAATTACTTGGAAAAGTAACATAATTACACTGATTTACTTTGAAAGTATACATTTTGTATTGTATCTTATATACAACATGTGTCCAAAAGTATTCAGACACCCCTTCGGATGAGCATATCACTGCTGTCCAAAGAAAAACATGTAGCTCCATTTTATCCATTATTTATTTTTCTATATTTCTTTATTTTTCTATATATTTTTCTATATGGCCTGAAGGTTAGGGACCCGGTCTTGTGACCAGAAGGTTGCCGGTTCAAACCCCAGGACCGGCAGGCCACGACTGAGGTGCCCTTGAGCAAGGCACCTAACCCCAACTGCTCCCCAGGCGCTGTGGATAGGGCTGCCCACCGCTCTGGGCACGAGTGCTCACTGCCCACAAGTGTGTATGTTCACTACTGTGTGTATATGTGGCTGTTTCACTGCACAGATGGGTTAAATACGGAGGTTAAATTTCACTGTGTGCAAACACATGTGGCTAATTCTAGTTCAAAATTCTAAAGAATTCTAAAATTATTCAGACGCAGCAGCTGCCATTGAAATTATGTGGAAATGGACCAATAGAAATGCTCCAAAGTGGCAAAGAATTGTGTTCCATTGATGTACATTAAAAGTTAAGAAGGTTTTTGGCCTCTCGTCAGCAATAAGGTTATTTGCACAGCCAAAATAAAATAGCTAAAACGAATCAAAAAGAGATTTTCAGACGACTCACTGAAGGAAAAAGCAGGTTCACTCCCCCAGATACAGAGAATAGTCACATTTTATACCTTTTCTAGGGGGTGATTTACCTAGTCCCTCCATTTTCTACCTTCTCAGTATATAGATGCATGTCATTTGCATACAATTACTTAATTTAAACAGAACACTCTTTCTCTCTGTCTGGTTTCTACTTCTGAGTTTACCCAGGACAAGGCCGTGGCCTGAAACACAGACTTTATTCTTTCAATATGAGTTTATAATAAAATAAATATCAAAATATCCAGACCCCTAGTCTGCTATCAACAGGTGGAGATACTAATGAAAAGGCTAGTGTTAATGTATCAGGCCATGCTATCTTCTGCCTGGTGCGTTCTCAGGCCTCGGGGGTTCAAATCTACACAGCATTGTATCAGAGTTTAGAACTGTGCATACCTATTTCGTACTTAATTCGTAATTACATCACTATGTATTTTCATATCTATTACTTTTGGGGCTTTTGTTAATCCAAAAGTTCCATCATCCTGTAAAATTGGCATTTTGGAGATTGGACATTGGGGATTTTCATTGGACAGTGATGATATATTGAGGTGAACCCATTGCTGACACAGCTTGTATAATCCCAGAAAAACACATTGCTAACAGAATGGGACGCAACACACAAGCCCAATTCCAAATCTTGTTAGAGTACAACTTACACTGTGGGTCCCAAAAATTGCATTGAATGAAATCTCTGAACTTTAACTGAAGCACGTTTTTGACCTCTTGGACAGCGACAGGAGTCTGTAACCAGTTTTTCAGTTTAAAGGAAGTAAAAGGAAGAAAACTGCAAACGCAATCAAAATCGAGCCTTGTTTCAGCACGGTCACCTCTGGGTATTGCTCTTTTAGAGATAATGTGGTTCATAGTAATAATTACATTATTCCATACTCAACATTCATGACATGCTAAAGTTGACATTAGACCATTGCAAGTCTTTTCAGCTTAGCTAGCATGCTAACAGAGAGTCACCCATGAGAGTAAGTGACTAATGTGTTGTTGCTTCACGGCCTGTGGCGCAAACGAGCAAATGTTGCAACGTGATGCAAGCCTCTGCACAGGAAGCTGAGTTGACACTGTAATGGCACAACACTGATAAGTGAGTCAAGGCCTAGTGATCTAGATTATCTCCGTGTTTTGGAAGAAGCTGAATCTGAAGAAACAGCTTCATCCTGGACTACGTTGTTTCTTGCAATGGAGAATCATACAGAATGCTGGACTAGAGTTCATCTTTAATCTGGGAAACTGACCCTAACATGTCCTAAAGTTTGTAGACACCTTCTCATTTGAAATTAAATTAAGGGTAAATGAGTTTGGTTCTGCGGTGTGGTCTTAAGAGTCTGGGAAAGCTTTACACTAGAATGCTGCAAGGATTTGATTGCACTCAGCATTGTCAGGCGCATTAGTGAGGGCAGATACTGATGTTGGCTGATCAGTTCTGGCATTGAAATGTATTGGATAGAGTGCTGTCGCTTCACATGGAGCTCTGTTACTTGAATTCCAATGCTGGAGAGCTTTATACCCCTCTGGCTTGGCACTGGGCTTGTGTTATATTCATTGTTTGAACACAATCATTTGGATTCGTATTTATTTAGGATTTTTAGGATTATTACTGAGTCTCGTTCCTCAGCACTTATTGGGTTTCCTGGCTGTGGCCAAAGGTAAATTTGCTGGTTCAACATTTTCTTCAGAAATGAACAACATTAAAAGGAAGTGGCTGGTCTTACAGACTACTCTTCTCAGAAGACTGTCAACACTCCACTGACTCCACTGATCTCAAAGGTGCTTGGTAGTGCTTCATTTCACAGAACACAATTCAACTGCTGCCCAGCCCAATGGTGTTAACATTTACACCCATATGTTATTGCTTAAAATTGTGAACAGTCCACTTGTGTTCTCTTTAACATTACACTACTGCCTTCACAGTGTAATTCACTCATTTTATAGTCACCTGTCTGGAACATGTTTGACTGGTTATGACTTCAAAATCTCCAAACCTAGTCTTGAGAGAGAGCTTCCTTCCTGCTGACTGCAGTTCCAACCACAATTTGCTACACCTGTTCCAGCTAATCAGCCTCTTCCTGAGTCGCTGATTGGTTAAATCAGATATACTGGAGTTAGCTAGGGGTCTATGCAGCTTACTAGATACACGTTGGAAACTAAGGTTGGAGTTAGCTTGAGTTAGAACCATGGACTAAGATAATGGTACATCTGCTCTGTGAAACTGGAGGGAAGAAGGCTAGAACACCAATATTTCACATATCTGTCATTTATATTTTGTGATAATTGGATTTTCAAAGTGTATAAGAACTTGCACCAATGCTGAGAAGATACAAAACCAGTACTTAATGTTGTTTCTTGTGTTCCCCCTCCTATTTTTACTCTACAGAGACTTTATCTTTGTCACATTACGTTCCATTTGCATAATATTTGCATTGTGTTTCAGGACGTAGCTAGGACAGTAGACTGCTGGTTGTGGTGCAAGCATTACCTTAGCTAGCAGGCTATCAGCAACAATGGCATTTGGTGTGTTGAGCTGTTAGCCTACTAGCTAAGGTAATGCTTGCACCACAACCAGAAGTCTGCTATCCTAACTAAACACATGGACAATATTTTTTACCCTTCTGTTAAAAAAAACCCCACAAACTGTTTTTTACCGCTAACACGTATGTCTATTTCCTTTCTAATCTCCTGACACGACTACCTCCTCAGCTTTCTGTGGTCCATGTTCAGTGTGGCACACACCATAATACCAAACAGTACAGTGACTGCTTTTCACCCTTTAAACAGGCCGACTGACTGATTACAAGTTCGAAGAAGCCTGTGATGCTAATTACAGGACACACCTTAGCTTAACACGCCCCTGTGGTCAGATTATTCTCAATCTTTTCTAAGGACACCATTATTTTTGTCCAGGACAGTTTCATTCACAAGTAAGTTTCAAGTTGGGGGTTTCAAGTGACAATTGGGGGGGTTTCTTTTTTTAACAGCAGGGTACCAACGATTTCGTACATGTGTATATCATGTGTATATCGTGGTAGGCAATGCAAACATTATGCAAATGTCATGGTTGAAATAAACCCTGTCCTGTGGCATTGGGAAGCTTTTACATACTAAGCTAGCACTAGCATCTAGTGCCATTTAGGACAACAGAGGAGAGATTAGGATAACAATATTTTGGTCTTCAAGGAAGATGGGACATTGGAAGTATGGAGGAAGCAAATATTAACATGAAATTAAAGCTAAATTCCAGACATTTAGGCAATTTAGAAATTTTAGGTGGCTTGGTTTTAGCATTTTGTAGCCTTTAGTATATTATTGCTATTTTAATTAATAGAGTTCTTTCTGACTGGTAGCTTCTTAAAACGGTGGTGAAGGTTTGGATGCATGCACAAGTTTTGGTAGCTCTTGCCAATTGACATATTTTGTTGATTTTTAATGTGAAAAGAAGTTTGATGTGGAAAAAAAAACCATTGTGACAATTTGTACTATTTCAGAAATTGGTAAACCCTATTTTGGGATATATTGTAAGTAATTTGTAAAATTACTTAAATTAAGAAAATGTACTAAAATAAGAATGTAAAGAAATAAAAGTTTTGACTGTATGTCAAAGACTTCCATGCATCCATACAGTCTGCTTAATAGTGGACATGGTATTCATCAAATGCAGCTCATTTTGTCTCCAAATAATTCTTTTTAGTTATTGTGGCCAAAGAGTTTCATTTTTTACTTCAGCAGTCCCTGACTCATTTCCAAAATACTTCTGGCTTGGATAGATGTTGCTCTGTATATTTTAAACATTCTCTACATTCTTAAAATTCAACAACTTTATTACATTTTTACTTCTATGTGTCCTGGTAAGTGTTCAGCAGCACTGCTCTCACTTATCGTCAGGATTGCTCTTATCAGGAAGCCTGTAATGACCTATTCCCTCTACCTTTTACAGCCTCAATACAGGGGTTCCTCAGGGATCCATTCTTGGTCCATTTCAGTTCTCCTTACTTATTAAATCACAATTTGGCTTTCCATAAACTTCATGACCCAACACTTGAAACTGAATATTGAAAAGACAGAACTTCCAGCATCCAGACCATCCTGATACTGGACATCTCCATCTCTGTCAGCTGCTTTATCTTTTACCTGTCACACAGGGCTAAACACCTGTTTAGTACTTTTTATTGTTTAGTTAAAGGAAAACAACTAAAGCAAACTTGTTTAACTAACAGAAACATGACGCTGTTGCAACAACAAATTCTGATATGCTATTATTGTTGTACAATTGGAGGCTCTCAGTAACGTAACAACATCATCATAAAAACAATGAAGAAGTTGAATACATTTAGTAAATTATCAAGAGAACTGTGTAAATAAGATTGATCAATAATCTGCTGGATTTAGTTTCACTTCTCTTTATTTGGATGCTCCAACTTCATATCTGGAGATGTTAAACCTGAGAAGTCCATCAACATCCTCAATAAGCTTTCCTAAAAATGCTGCTGACACCGTCCTGTAACTGGAGTATAACTGGATTAGGTTAAGTTTAGGGTCAGTATTGGGGTTTAGGTTGAGGTTGGGGTTAGGGTCAGCATTAGGTTAATGTTTTGAGTTGAATTTAAAGTTAGGTTTAGTATTGGATTGTGGGCTGAGGTTAAGGTTAAGGTAAGGGCTAAGATTACATTTTGGGTTATGGTTAAGGTTAAGATTGGGGTTAGGATTAGATTGAGTGTAGAGTTAGGCCACAATTTAGGGTCAGGTTTTGAGTAAGTGTAGGCTTTGCTTAATGGGAATAACGTATTACGACTACTCTAGCCCCTGAGGCAGCAAAGTAGCCCCAAACCATGATGCTCCCTCCACCATGCTTCACAGTTAGGATGAGGTACTGGTGTTAGTGTTTTTTGAACAGCATGAACATCATCCTTGTTGTTGTTCTAATAGTGAACACATGAGTTTTGTAGGTCCCTTGATGTTGACTTTGGGTAATTTTTACCTATTTCAGAGTCCTGGGGTTTCTCCATTAGTAGACAATTTGTCTAACCATGGATTGATATACACTGAATTCTTTAATAATGCCTTTGTAGCCTTTTCCTGCAACACATAGCTCTATAACCCATTTTTTTCTGAGGTCTTCTAAAAGCTGATTTTACTGAGATATGGTACACACTGACTGAGGTTTGTTTTTATTTAATGAGCAAAGTACCTATAAAGCCCACACTTCCAATCCCATCTCCTTCACTGAAAGACACTTATACAAAGTACAACTGTTTGTGTTATTAGTTTAGTTAGAGTGTGTTTGTCCATATTTGTGACTTAGTTAACAATCAAAGCCCATTTCATTAGTACTCAGTGCAGAAATGGAAATGTACTGTAAACATGTCAAAGGTATTCACATTCATTACTCAGGTAGAAGTATAGATAGTAGGGTTTAAAAATACTTCTGTAGAAGTTGAAGTATCAACTCAAGAATTTTACTCCAGTAAAAGTACTGCTTTCAAAACTACTTAAAGTATAAAAGTAAAAAAAATAAAAGGGGAAAAAAGGCCATTAAAGACAAAAACTTAGGCCGCACCACAGGAGTCTATAGCGCACTAGCCCTCCTCCCCAAAAACCTCTTTCTTCTTAAAGCCATAATGACTATAATGTTATATTAAAATGTTAATGTTGATAAATTTGGGATGCGCTAGGCTTCCTGTTTCAGCCGCATATACACCCATTGAAAATGAATGTAGTTTAGTACAATGTAAATATATTAAAGAAGCATATCCTGTGTACTATGAGCATTAACATGTGTTTCATGGAGCAAGAAGATATGATGACTAGTTGTCCTATATGTATTGTAATGGTGTAAAAGTCAAACTTACAAGACTAATCTTTACTGGAATGTAAACTGTTCATGAATGAAAAACCAAGCTGAAATGAAATAGGAGTAACAAGACTATTTAAATGTAAGGAGTAGAAAGTACTGATAATAGAGTGTACATGTAAGGAGTAGAAAGTACTGATAATGGAGTGTAAATGTAAGGAGTAGAAGTACTGATTATGGCAGTGTAAATGTGAGGAGTAGAAAGTACTGATAATGGAGTGTAAATGTAAGGAGTAGAAAGTACTGATAATGGAGTGTAAATGTAAGGAGCAGAAAGTACTGATACTGGAGTGCAAATGTAAGGAGTAGAAAGTACAGATAATGGAGTGTAAATGTAAGGAGTAGAAGTAAAAAGTAAAAAAATAATTACTCCAGTAAAGTATAAATAACCAACATTTCTACATAAGTAAGGTAACAAAGTATTTGTACTTCGTTACTTGACACCTCTCACTGTAAAAATCTGCTTCTTAAACATATCCCAGATCTGTTTTGAACTTCTGTAAATGAGGTTATAGAGCAGCAGCTAGGACCGCACTCTTAGCTCAGGATATGATGTTACGTAGCTGTCAATAGGCTTAGTTGCTACTGTATGTTGTGTTTTACCACATGGAAGATAGTGCATACCATTTTTAGAACTGCTTGAACACTTCGGCTGAGTTCCAAATGGCGCATTGCTCTGTACTGTGCAATATAAGAACTGTAAAACTAACACTTCTGCATAATAATAGTGCAGTTTATATCCTGTAAGGAATTTCCTACCTGTGGCTGAACCTCAAAACTGTTTGTTTAGACATATCATGCACTGTTTGGCTACCAGACTCATTATTTTCCATATGTGGTGCACTACATAGGGAGTACAAAGCCATTCTGCCTTCTGTTAAACAAAAGGAACTGAACAATCAGCTAAACAGTAGTGTGCTGTTGTACTGTAGTATAAATTATAAAAGATTGATATTATAAATACAAATAGTTAAATATTTTCCTTAGTAAGAGTAATTAAAACCAAAACCTCATCCTAACTGTGAAGCATGGTGGTGGGAGCATCATGGTTTGGAGCTACTTTGCTGTCTGAGGGGCTGTCTGCCTTGTGATCATTGACATAGCAATGAATTTAAAGGTGCTTCAACACATTTTACAAGAGAATATAAGGGCAGCAGTCCATGACCTCGAGCTGAAGAGACGTTGGAAACAAGACAATGACCCAAAGCATGCAAGTAAACAAACTAAAGAATGATTGAAAGAGAAGAAGATTTAGGTTTTAAATGGCCAAATTAGAGTAGTCCTAATACGTTATTCCCATTAAGCAAAGCCTACCTTACTCAAAACATGACCCTAACCTGTGGCCTAACTCTACACTCAACCTAATCCTTATTTCACTACATAGGGAGTACAAAACTATTCTGCCTAAGTGTTAAACAAAAGGAACAGAACAATCGGCCAATCAGTAATGATTTACAGCTGTGTGCTGTTGTACTGCAGTATAAATTATAATAGATTGATACTATAAATACAAATAGTTTCTATGTTAAATACATTTTCTTTCAATTAGTAAGAGTAATTACAAAGATTTAAGCAATAATTAACACTAAAAATGGTTATTTAGCAAAATCGTCTAGGCGCTCATGAATGACGCATAATAATTAATGTTCATTGTTTAAGTGCTGTGTGACCAACTGAGTAAAATTAAATTCTTAAAATTAAAGCACTTTCTTTCATATTGTTGCTGTGTCCCAAACAATGGTATCCTATTATTTATTGATTAATTTATTTATTTTATTTATTATATATTTTTTTTACATATGTAGTGTAGTAGCAGTCTGCGGTTTGGGACGTGGCCAGAGAGTAATGTAACTTTACGTTTCAGAGTGCTTTCTGACAAAATTTAATATGAATGTTAGCTAACCCAAACCCTCCTAGTCTGTTACCATAACAACACATTATACTAAAGCCGTTTCATTGCAGTGTATATGGTCATCGTTGCTATTCATTGCGAACTACCCGACGCTCCAGCGAGGCGAGAGCTCGGCTCAGTGAAGCTGCTGACTGCAGGATACTTCTGAACAGGCATCTCAACACAAACCTTAACAAAGTGAACGACCCAGACCACCTAACAACCAGAGCCCGTTGCTAACAACAAACATAGTGCGTGAATTGCGAAGGCTGCCAAAACACAGTTTTAAAATAAAGACAGTTTCTGTTTTTTTGTGGTTTAATTTTAGGGTGAGACAAATCTACCTGTTTCTGATATTGGGTGGCACATGGCCTATAGGATCAATGTTCTGGAGATACACTATATGGCAAGAAGTATATGGATGCTTCTATTAATTACGGACTTATGGAAGTGTTTCAGTCACCTCCGTTGCTAACAGGAGTATGAAATCAAGTACATCTAGTCTCTATAGACCAACACTGGCTGAAGAACGTGTCGTTATGTATTTAAAGAATATGTCTTCACACTTTGCCAGTTTGTGAAATTTCCGCCCGGCTAGATGTGTCCTGATCAACTGCTATTACTGTGAAATGAAAATGTCTAGTGTTTAACCACAGCTCAGCTACAAAGCAGTAGACCGTGCAGAGTCACAGAGTGGGGCAACGCTGCCTCTGGAAGCAACGCTAGCACAAGAACTGAGCATCGGCTGAGCAGCTGCACACGAGGGCAAGGTCACTATGCATGGTGTGACTGTTTTAAACTTTCTTGGACTTCCTTATTGTTTTTATTTTAACTCGCCAGTTGCGACACACTATGGCTAGAGGTTAGTGGACCGGCCTTGTGATTAGAAGGTCGTTAGTTCGAGCCCCTGAGCCAACAGAACATGACTGAAGTGCCCTTGAGCAACACACCTAACCAAGTAAAGATTGGTGGAGGAGGGATAATGGGTTTTCTGGGGTTGTTTTTTCTTGAGCAAGACACCTAACCCCCAGTTGCTCTCCTGGTATTGTGGATAGGGCTGCCCACAGCGGGCAATGTGGGTGCTTCGGTGAACAGATGGGTTAAATGTGAAGGTCAAATTCTGCTGTGTCCAAATACTAGCCACACCCCTGCACTTTAGAGCAGGAAGTGCATCTTCATCTATATATATATATATAATATAATATATATATATATATATATATATATATATATATATATATATATAAACTAGGGGTGTGTGATATATATCGTCTAAGATAATATCTTAATTGCTGTGTTAACTATGTGTGAGCTGACGTTATTGAGTACACTACTGACTGGGAAACAAACAACAATCAGCACGCCTTGACTCCATGCGCTCACTACTTCATGCTTTAGTACAGGCTGCTGGGAATGTGCATTGAGAGAACCTATACTGTGTGCTATTCTGTGCTAAAGCTAACATAGCTGCCTAAACAACACACCTAAAGCTGAGAATGAATGAACGCACTGCGGCAGGGGAAGAAACTCAGACACCGCCAGCCTCGCAGTCTACCATCTTAGATTTAACTCCTAGATGAGGATCATCTTCACTCGCGTGGAGCTGGTCTGGATCTGAAAAGACTGGGGTTGCTCAGAAGAAGGCAGTTTACAGACTTTGTAAGAAAGGAGCAGTTAAAGATCGCTCCACAGCTAACCTGTTCCATCAGTATGAGGATTATGAGTATGAAGAGCTTCGGGAGTGCGCTGTCCAAGACAGACCAAAACTAGCTAAGGTGTCCGGTACAACACACACTCAGCAAACTTCAGCGAGTCATTTATTAAAAAAGAACCTTCACCCGATAATGCTGGGATTGGCTCCAGCCTCCCCGCGACCCTGACTAGTGGGATAAAGCAGTAGATAATGGATGGATGGATGGATAGATGGATATTAATGTCCTTTAAGAGGTGCAGGCTAGTAAAATATTAAACTTTTTTTTAAAATAATGAATTTGTATCTATCTATCTATCTATCTATCTATCTATCTATCTATCTATCTAATGCAAAATATAATTTATTATCATTATTGAGATATCATTTTTGTCAATATCGCACGACCCCAGCTGAAAGACATATTTTGTGTGGTTACTTTATTGTATTTGAATAAAAAATATGATAAATTGTAAACGATAAATAAGCCAAAATTTACGCTACTGAAGGAGTCACTACTGAAAGAGTCGCTACTGAAAGAGTCGCTACTGAAAAAGTCCATTCTGAGTAAGACTGTGATACTGCATACCTGTCCCTGATATACATATCATAATAATTGTGTGAAACATTAAATATTATCATTGCTGAAACTCATATTTTTTGTGGTTAACTTTTTGGGACTTATATAGGTACATATGATGAAGCTTTGAATGTTTTGGTATTAACGCAATGTTCAATTATTTATTTTAATAAAGTAAACATGATTATGGTATATTAGCACAAGAGCTGTGGATCAGGACCTTCACCAAATGGGTTTTCATGGCTGAGCAGCTGCACGCAAGCCTAAGAGCACTACGCACTATGCCACGTACCGGCTGGAGTGATGCATTTAAAGCATGTTGCCACTGAACTCAATGGGGCAATGGAAACTTCTTCTCTGGAGTCTGATGCATAAGTCTGGTTTGGAGGATGTCAGAAGAGTGCTACCTACTGGTATACACAGTGTCGGCAGTAAAGATTGGTGGAGGAGGGATAATGGGTGGTCTGGGGCTTTTTTTTTAAAGTGTGCACCTCTTTGTTCCAGTGAAGGATAATGTTAATGCTACAGTACACAAAAACATTTTACACTATTATATTGTGCTTGTACAAAGACAACCACATTTCTATTTTTGATTATTTTTATTTTTCTACATTAGACCAAAAGAAATAAAATATCTATCTATCTATCTATCTATCTATCTATCTATCTATCTATCTATCTATCTATCTATCTATCTATCTATCTATCTATCTATCTATCTATCTATCTATCTATCTATCTATCTATCTATCTATCTATCTATCTATCTATAAGATTGTGATGCCTGAGAATTCTGTATACTTAAAATGCAAGATAATAATATTTTCTGGTGTCTAGCTTGGAATAGTTATAGTTAAACAGCATGATCTATAAGTAATTAGTCATTTGAATAGCAGTTTAATTATTACTTTCACATAAAGCTACTGAATTGAACTACTGTTAATTGGCTGATCTGCAATTGTCCCCTCAGCACCATCACCATGCAGAACGTGCCGCCTGCGCTGGTGCTGCCTCCTCATGGAGCCGTAGCCATGAGGCTCAAGAGCTCCACAACCAGCAGCGGTGAACGCCTGAGTCAGACCAAATCTATGGTCATACCAGACCTCGACTCGCCTCAGAAACCTGTAAGCTGTCCTTCTATATCTCATATGTATTACACCTCACTGCCACCTGAACAAAACTATTAATCTCCATTTTCATATATAATTTCTATATATATATATATATATATATATATATATATACATTCAATTCAATTCTTGAATTTGAATTTATATTGAGATTGCAAACAGGTTGTGCAAACAATTAGGACATTTTGTTTGGAGTACACTCTAGTAAAATAAGTTACTTGAGGGCCAGAGCTGGTTTGTACTTTTGTAATTACTGCAAATATGTAAAATGATAGCACATGTAAAAGAACATTAAGGGAATGTATGTTTAATATAAGTGTCTGTACTTCCATTTGGAAGAAAAATATATAAGTATATCAAAAGTATCACATTCTCACTAATATGTAGAAAGAATAAATTTATCTAAATTGCATTAAATTAAATTTCACTTCCTGTAATTCCAATTCAAATTCAATTCAACATCCTGTAGGGTGGATTCAATTCAAATTTTAAAAGAAATTCATTCATTGAATTTAATTTAATTCTGAAGTTCTGATACTATACTATATATTATACTATTATATTTTGTTTTATATATTTTGTACATTTTATATATTTACTTTATATTTACTTTCACAGACTATATGTCTGTGAATAAAACATTCCAAAAATTTTTGCATTTTAGAGCAGGAACTGAGCTTGAATACCTGTCTCCAATATCATGACAAAGAAAAACTAGTATCTCCTTTCGAACCAGAACCTTCTCTACATTCAATGCTTGTTAATCTAAAAAGGTTTTATTACTTTTTTATTATTATTATTTTTATTATTTTATTAAGTGATCCTTTGGACAGCGACATTATATATATATTATAATAATTATAATGAAGCATTAAGACTTTCCACTGCATATATATTTTTTGTGGTTAAATAAACATTTTTGCATTTTAATAATGAGTCACTACTGAAACAATCATTACTGAAACATTAGGCAAGGATTTGGTAGTGTTATGATTGTTTTGATAGTGAAAAAACAGAATATCAGTCATTTATTTAAACCAAGTAAACATAATTAAGGTAATAGGGTCATGGATTTTGGAAGTCCGAAATGTGATTTTATATTAAATAAATAACTTAAACAGCTTTAATATCTACTTAAACTAGGGCTATACTACAAGCTTGATTTCCATACAAACATTTGATGAATAATATGCGTGTTTACACAATTTAATTCCACCCACTACACTGACACGACAAAACTCTGCACATACACTGGGAAGCATGACCACAAACCTTGACAACGTCTATCTTCATGAAGCTAGAGCTGGCTCCTAATATCAATTCCTCGTTCCACCTGGTGCAGCGGTTACACTCTGGCCCCTTTTAATGTGGAACGAGGAATAAAAAATAGGAATTCAGCTTCAGCTTTGTGAACATGGACCCATTAAAATGGCTATGCGCCATGATCAGACCATCTGTAGGGTCAATAATTTCCAGTCATTGTCCCAGTCACAACAGGATCAGGTGGAACTGTCACAATAGGATTTCCAGACCCAATAGGGTCAGGTGGAACTGAGTCATGTGTCCTTACAGCTTGAAAAGTTATCAATTATTCAAAAAACTCTTATCCATCATCCTTATTCACCTTTCATCTTTTGCGGTATTCTAATTCTTCCAGCTCGTCTTGGCGTAAACACTCATTTTCTGATATTTGGCTGTTTTATTAAATTACAGTGTTTACATTTCATGTTTGTGCATTTTCAAAAAGTTGGCGGATGGAAAACCCACTACATAATAAAATGTAGGTGTTACATAATAATATATAACCTCTGTGTCTACACACAACTCAGTAATGAAAACCTTTCTTTATAAAATGATGGTGTTCATGAAGAAAGTCAAAAATATCTATACTCAGTAGAATAAACCACATATATAGATGATCAGCCATAACATTAAAACCACCTCCTTATATCTACACACACTGTCCTTTATATCAGCTCCACTGACCACAGAGGAGCACTTTGTAGTTCTACACTTACAGAGTGTGATCCATCTGTTCATCAGTTTCACTACATACATTGTTCAACCCTTTTTACCCTGTTCTTTAGTGGTAAGGACCCTCATGGGACCACCACAGAGCAGATATTATTTGAGCTGTGGATCATTCTCAGCACTACAGTGACACTGACAGGGTGTGTGTTGTGCTGGTATGTGCGGATCACCTCAGTGTCACTGCTGGACTGAGACTAATCCACCAACCAGCAACATCCAGCCGACAGTGTCCTGTGGGCAGCGTCCTTTGACCACTGATGAAGGACTAGAAGGACATGAAGTGTGCAACAACTGATCATCTCTGAGTTTACATCTACACGGTGGACCCCAGAGTAGGTGTCCAGCATCCATATGATACCTGCTCCATGGTGGTCCTGTGGGGGTCCTGACTATTAAAGAACAGAGTAATAAAGTTTAAAGAGAATCAGATGGACTACAGTCTGTAAGTGTAGAACTACAAAGTGCTCCTATAAGGTAAATAGACAGTGTGTGTAGATACAAGGAGGTGGTTTAATGTTATGGCTGGAGACCCTTTACATAAAACAACGTGTTTATAATGTTAGCTGGTCCCAAAGGAGGTCATATCTAGTGAAAAATATCAGTTCAAACACACACGTGTAGACATTGTGGCCCTCAGTGGACTGGGCTGAGCCTCCCTGATTTATTGACGCCATTGATCGAGAAACTCATGTTTATCTGCTGATTCATAAACAGACGACAGAAAGGTACATAGAAGAGGACAGTAGAGGGCAGCATTGCACTGTTTAACCGTCTGCTGCAGTCCACAGCCTATAGACTTCAGTCTCAGTGGCTGCTCACACATTTCTGACTTTCCAGCATGCAAAGTGTAAAGTAAATGCTCATCACATGCTTTCCTTAAACCACATAAGTAATCTCAGATTTATGTAAAAAAAAAAAATAAAAAAATAAACAATAAAATTAGGCTTTTATTCACAGACAGAGAGACTATATTACTGGGATTACTGAGCAGTTTTTCACCCAATTATCACATTAACGACTGTAAAGTAAAGCAAATTAAACGCTGCATTCATTTGGTTTGATACCTTAACTGCGTCGCTTCCCTTCAGATCAACCGGCATCGAAGGAACCAGTCGCAGCACAATGTTGGTCAAGGACTGCAGGTGTGTGTTTGCATGCTTTTTCTGAACATAATTGTGAATGTTGGTGAATTGAACTGATATTTAACTGAGCTTCACTGTAATTTTTATAACATGGTGTGATTTGTTGTTATTACAGTTTCAGGTCGAACTGAAAGGAGAATATTTGAACAAAGCCAAGATTTCAGAAGGAGGAAAGAAACAGAGGTGTGTGAATCTTGTTGGTCATGCGTTCAGTGCTGTTGATTTTTTGAATAAGTCCTAAAACAAAAACAAGTCTTCAAAATTGTAACTTTATAGGAGCAACCAAAACATACTTTACTTTCAATGTAAATCAATGGAACCAGAATATATATATATATATATATATATATATATATATATATATATATATATATATATATATATATATATATATATATATATAAAATTGGAATATTAATTTAATATTAATCTATATTAATATTATAGATTAATATTAATCTATATTAAATTGGAATTATTATAAGCTATTTTAGAGCACTTCTATTGGTCCATTTATCATAAAACATAACTACACTAAAACAAGTGTTTCTAAACATAAAACATAAAAAATACTGGTAACAAGCAACTTTTTTTTTAACTCAAAAAATATGGTTCAGTAAACAATTCTTTCAAATCAAGTACTTTTTTGACATCATATGAAGGAATTTATGCATATTGACAAGCCACAATTGTTCTGGTAGAATGATCTTTGGACAGATGAGACAAAACTCAAGTAATTAAAAAAATTAGCTTTCAAAGAAAACTACACCGTACCTACCATGAAGCATGGCAGAGACACGGTTTCGTTTTGGAGTTGATTTGCTGCATCTGGAATGGAGAGTTCTTGAATCTGTGCAGGGTACAATAAACTCACAAGGCTATCAAGATCTTCTGCAGTGAAACGTAATGTCAAGTGTCAGAAAGCTCCATTGCAGTCCCAGTATATGGGCCATTCATCAGGATAATGATCCAAAACACACAGTTAAAAGCACTAAAGAATGGCTATTTTAGAGCACTTCTATTGGTCCATTTATTATGAAATTTTCACACAATGTAAACAACCACTGACTTTTTAACTATACTAAAACAAGTGCTTCGAAACATAAAACATAAAAAATACTGGTAACAAGCAACTTTTTTCTTTTTCAACTCAAAAAATATGGTTCAGTAAACAATTCTTTTAAATCAAGTAATTTTTTGACATCATATGAAGGAATTTTTGGGTTCTACCAACGAAGCACATTTTACAGTAGTAGCTTATGTGTATATTTCATGTTTAAATTTAGTACTTAAACAGTCATTCTGCATGTAAGGTATCTATTTCTCTGTAGAGAACTTATTTTTGTATAGAAAACAGTGTAATTTGATGTGGGAGCCCAAACGTTTCTATACAGCAGTGCAAACGTGGACAAATTTGTTGGTATCCTTACAGCTCATTGAAACGAAGCTCAATTTCTCCTGAAAAGTGATGAAGTTTAAAACAATCTTTTCAAGCATAACTGAATTCTTTGGCATGTAAAGCAAAGCAAGTGTGAAAAGAGACCAGTCAATGCATATTTTGCAGAGATATTCTAAAAAGGCCTAGTCAGACATAGTGGTAACCCTAGAAAAGACCACAAACACACGGGCTATAGTAATATTCCATCAACGTAAATGTTTAAGGCACCTAAGTTAAATCAACTTTGTACAATTGAACATTTTTTTCTAATTAGTATCACACATGTCAGCCATAAGGTCTATACAAATAGAGAAAAGTCAAATAGAGAAAAGTGCACCAGACTGAACACCGTGGAGCAGAGAAAGCGAAAGAGCGAGCTGTCAGAGGCGATCAGAAAGAAAATTCTAGACAAGCATTTTAAAGGTAAAGGCTATAAGACCATCTCCAAGCGGCTTGATGGTCCTGTGACTACAGCTGCAAATATTATTAAGACGTTTAAGGTCCATGGGGCCGTAGCCAACCTCCCTGGATGCGGCCTCCAGAGGAAAAATAACCCCAGACGGAATAGAAGGATAGTGCAAACGGTAGACCCAGAACCAAGGACAACTTGAACCAACTGAACTCCAAGGTCAAGGTACGTCAGACTGCAAGGTATACCGCAAGGTATGTCTGACCGCACCATCCGTGCCTTTTTTGAGGGACAGTGGGCTCCATGGAAGAACACTCAGACTGAGAAACCAGACAGGAATTTGCTAGAATGCATATTGACAAGCCACAATTGTTCTGGTAGAATGATCTTTGGACAGATGAGACAATGAAATCACAAGACTATCAAGATCGTCTGCAGTGAAACGTAATGCCAAGTGTCAGAAAGCTCCATTGCAGCTATAGGATAATGACCCAAAACACACAGTTAAAAGCTCTAACGAATGGCAAAAAAGAAAACACGGGTTCTGAAATGGTCTTCTGTCAATTCTGATCTGAAGTCTGCTGATCATCTATGGAAAGAGCTGAAACCCTTCAAATCCGGGACAGCTAGTGCAGTATGTTCAGGAAGACTGGGCCAAACTACCTGTTGGCAGGTGCAGAAGTCTAATTAAGAGCTAAAGGAATCAATCTTTTTTTAAAACTGTTGCCTCACAGCAAGAAGTTCCAGGTTGGATTTCTGGTCCGGGCCATTCTGTGTGGAGGTTGCATGTTCTCCCATTGCTTGAGTGGGTTTCCTCCGGGTACTCCCACAGTCCAAACACATGCATGTTAGGTTGATCGCTCACTCTAAATTGCCTATAGGTGTGTGAGTGTGTGCATGAGTGTGTGTTGGCCATGCAATGGAATGGCGACCGTTCCATGGTGTCCATCATGGCCTTCACCTGATGATGCTGGCATTGGCTCCAGCCCCCCGTGACCCTGATTAGCAGGATCTGATTGGACGATTGCCTCTAAAGGTTATGCAACCAATTTTAAGGTTGAGGGGTACCATTTCTGTCCGTGCAAACTTGTTGTATTATTTAAAATATTCTGTTGAATCAAAAATGAAACACAGCATCTGATTCTTAGTGACTATGGAATAAACATCTCCTTTAGTTATATTAGTTTATAGAAATTTGTGGGTTCTTCTCTTTATAGTTCTACTTCACACTGTTCTTCAATAGCCAGGAGCCACCACTAAGCAGGTATTATTTGGCTGGTGGATTGTTTGCAGACTGCAGTAACACTGACACATAATGGTGGTGGTGTGTTAGTGTGTGTTGTGCTGGTGTGAGTGGATCAGACAGAGCAGAAGTGCTCAATGTGACTGCTGGACGGAGAATAGTCCACCAAACAAAACTATCCTGGCAACAGGATGTCCCATGGGCAGCGCCCTGTGACCACTGATGAAGGACTAGAGAACACAGCCGTACTGCTGTGTCTTATCCACTCACACCAGCACAACACAGACTAACACACCACCACCACCATGTCAGTGTCACTCCAGGGCTAAGAATGATCCACCACCCAAATAATACTTGCTCTGTGGGGGTCCTGATCCTTAAAGAACAGGGTAATAAAGAATACAGAGAAACAGATGGAACTACAAAGTGCTCCTATATGGTGTAGCTAAGTGGAGGTGAGTGTAGATACAAGGAGGTGTATGTAATAAAGAGATTGTTAATGGTATATCTTTCATTATTTTCATCAGTATATAATCACTTACTGAATTATTCCGACTTCATCCACAGGAAAAACTGGACATCGTCCTGGGTCGTCCTTTGTTCGAGCGAGCTGCATTTCTACAAAGAGAGCAAGCAAGAGACGCTGGCTAGTTTGGTAACCTTTCACCTTAATACACACGTCCTAACTGAACCGGCATTAACCTGCACACATCTACATGTGTAGAACTCCATATATAGTTGCATAATCACCTCTTTAAAGATGCAAGAAAGATGATATCTGCTCTCTGATCTGATGTAATGATGCATGCGCAACATTTCTGAGAAGCAGACAACTGCAAAGAGAAGACTGTACAGTGAACACATAAACGATAAAAGGAACATACTAAAAGATAAAAGTTTCTAGTCAATGACATCAGTAATACTGAACCAACCAGACTTCCGATTATTCCTTTAGAGGGCGGTGGTGAGTGATGTTTGTTTATTTGATGTTTGTTAATAACTTCTTTAGAGGGCGGTGGTGAGTGATGTTTGTTTATTTGATGTTTGTTAATAACTTCTTTAGAGGGCGGTGGTGAGTGTTGTTGGTTTATTTGATGTTTGTTAATAAATCTTTTTGAGGGCAGTGGTGAGTGATGTTTGTTTATTTGATGTTTGTTAATAACTCCTTTAGAGGGCGGTGGTGAGTGATGTTTGTTTATTTGATGTTAAAAACTTCTTTAGAGGGCGGTGGTGAGTGATGTGTGTTTATTTGATGTTTGTTAATAACTCTTTTAGAGGGCGGTGGTGAGTGATGTGTGTTTATTTGATGTTTGTTAATAACTCTTTTAGAGGGCGGTGGTGAGTGATGTTTGTTTATTTGATGTTAATAACTCCTTTAGAAGGCGGTGGTGAGTGATGTTTGTTTATTTGATGTTTGTTAATAACTCTTTTAGAGGGCGGTGGTGAGTGATGTTTGTTTATTTGATGTTTGTTAATAACTTCTTTAGAGGGCGGTGGTGAGTGATGGGTGTTTATTAGATGTTAATAACTCCTTTAGAGGGTGGTGGTGAGTAATGTTAGTTTATTTGATGTTTGTTAATAACTTCTTTAGAGGGCGGTGGTGAGTGATGTTTGTTTATTTGATGTTTGTTAATAACTCTTTTAGAGGGCGGTGATGAGTGATGTTTGTTTATTTGATGTTTGTTAATAACTCTTTTAGAGGGCGGTGGTGAGTGATGTTTGTTTATTTGATTTTTGTTAATAACTCTTTTAGAGGGCGGTGGTGTGTGATGTTTGTTTATTTGATGTTTGTTAATAACTCTTTTAGAGGGTGGTGGTGAGTGATGTTTGTTTATTTGATGTTAATAACCCCTTTAGAGGGCGGTGGTGAGTGATGTTTGTTTATTTGATGTTAATAACTCCTTTAGAGGGCGGTGGTGAGTGATGTTTGTTTATTTGATGTTTGTTAATAACTCTTTTAGAGGGCGGTGATGAGTGATGTTTGTTTATTTGATGTTTGTTAATAACTCTTTTAGAGGGCGGTGGTGAGTGATGTTTGCTTATTTGATTTTTGTTAATAACTCTTTTAGAGGGCGGTGGTGTGTGATGTTTGTTTATTTGATGTTTGTTAATAACTCTTTTAGAGGGTGGTGGTGAGTGATGTTTGTTTATTTGATGTTAATAACCCCTTTAGAGGGCTGTGGTGAGTGATGTTTGTTTATTTGATGTTAATAACTCCTTTAGAGGGCGGTGGTGAGTGATGTTTGTTTATTTGATGTTTGTTAATAACTCTTTTAGAGGGCGGTGGTGAGTGATGTTTGTTTATTTGATGTTTGTTAATAACTCTTAGAGGGCGGTGGTGAGTGATGTTTGTTTATTTGATGTTTGATAATAACTCTTTTAGAGGGCGGTGGTGAGTGATGTTTGTTTATTTGATGTTAAAAACTCCTTTAGAGGGCGGTGGTGAGTGATGTTTGTTTATTTGATGTTTGTTAATAACTTCTTTAGAGGGCGGTGGTGAGTGATGTTTGTTTATTTAATGTTTGTTAATAACTCTTTTAGAGGGCGGTGGTGAGTGATGTTTGTTTATTTGATGTTTGTTAATAACTTCTTTAGAGGGCGGTGGTGAGTGATGTTTGTTTATTTGATGTTTGTTAATAACTTCTTTAGAGGGCGGTGGTGAGTGATGTTTGTTCATTTGATGTTTGTTAATAACTCTTAGAGGGCGGTGGTGAGTGATGTTTGTTTATTTGATGTTAATAACTCCTTTAGAGGGCGGTGGTGAGTGATGTTTGTTTATGTGATGTTTGTTAATAACTCCTTTAGAGGGCGGTGGTGAGTGATGTTAGTTTATTTGATGTTTGTTAATAACTCTTTTAGAGGGCGGTGGTGAGTGATGTTTGTTTATTTGATGATTGTTAATAACTCCTTTAGAGGGCGGAGGTTAGTGATGTTAGTTTATTTGATGTTTGTTAATAACTTCTTTAGAGGGCGGTGGTGAGTGATGTTTGTTTATTTGATGTTTGTTAATAACTCTTTTAGAGGGCGGTGGTGAGTGATGTTTGTTTATTTGATGTTTGTTAATAACTTCTTTAGAGGGCGGTGGTGAGTGATGTTTGTTTATTTGATGTTTGTTAATAACTTCTTTAGAGGGCGGTGGTGAGTGATGTTTGTTTATTTGATGTTTGTTAATAACTTCTTTAGAGGGCGGTGGTGAGTGATGTTTGTTTATTTGATGTTTGTTAATAACTCCTTTAGAGGGCGGTGGTGAGTGATGTTTGTTTATTTGATGTTAATAACTCCTTTAGAGGGCGGTGGTTAGTGATGTTAGTTTATTTGATGTTTGTTAATTACTTCTTTAGAGGGCGGTGGTGAGTGATGTTTGTTTATTTGATGTTTGTTAGTAACTCTTTTAGAGGGCGGTGGTGAGTGATGTTTGTTTATTTGATGTTTGTTAATAACTCTTTTAGAGGGCGGTGGTGTGTGATGTTTGTTTATTTGATGTTTGTTAATAACTCTTTTAGAGGGTGGTGGTGAGTGATGTTTGTTTATTTGATGTTAATAACCCCTTTAGAGGGCGGTGGTGAGTGATGTTTGTTTATTTGATGTTAATAACTCCTTTAGAGGGCGGTGGTGAGTGATGTTTGTTTATTTGATGTTTGTTAATAACTCTTTTAGAGGGCGGTGGTGAGTGATGTTTGTTTATTTGATGTTTGTTAATAACTCTTAGAGGGCGGTGGTGAGTGATGTTTGTTTATTTGATGTTAATAACTCCTTTAGAGGGCGGTGGTGAGTGATGTTTGTTTATTTGATGTTTGTTAATAACTTCTTTAGAGGGCGGTGGTGAGTGATGTTTGTTTATTTGATGTTTGTTAATAACTCCTTTAGAGGGCGGTGGTGAGTAATGTTTGTTTATTTGATGTTTGTTAATAACTCTTTTAGAGGGCGGTGATGAGTGATGTTTGTTTATTTGATGTTTGTTAATAACTCTTTTAAAGGGCGGTGGTGAGTGATGTTTGTTTATTTGATGTTTGTTAATAACTCTTTTAGAGGGCGGTGGTGAGTGATGTTTGTTTATTTGATGTTTGTTAATAACTCCTTTAGAGGGCGGTGGTGAGTGATGTGTGTTTATTTAATGTTTGTTAAAAAGTCCTTTAGAGGGCGGTGGTGAGTGATGTTTGTTTATTTGATGTTTGATAATAACTCCTTTAGAGGACGGCTGTAAGGGATATTTTATTATATTGGAATATTTTATGCAATATTCTTGGACACAATTATAATGATTAATAATACCATTAAATTGGAATAACTGAATGGAACTGAATGGGTGTATTTGCCCAAGTATACTTCAACAGCCATAAAATTGTAGATATAAACATACAGTTTACCAACACTGATGTTAGACCTTACTGCAATCACCAATAGATTACCTATCTTGTTTGCATTTGACTTGATATTTATAAAACTGTCATCATTCAAAAACATGAAAAGTCATTATTATACACAAACGGGCTGTGGCTGCTAATGTGATAGAAAGGTTGTAGGTGGCCCCTTCAGACATACTCCTTGACATGTTGGGCCTTTGATTCAGACAAAACTGTCTTATGTTACACGATCCCAGCACGAGTGGCTCCAGTTCAGTGCCAGGAAATGTTGGAGTCCTTTTACTTGACACAGATTCCAGTATCACTTGCCTTTACTTGAGATTTATCGTGTGACATAAAACAGTATAATGGTGTACATTCATGTCACCATACTAAAAACATTTTGGTGTTTAGGCAGAACAACACTTGCATTAGACCTCAAGACGCTTATCAACGATTTATGGATTTATAACTGGGTAAAAAAGTGCCACTTTAGAATACGGCTTTATTAATAATTTATTGTTATTAGTTGGGTCATAAACACTTTACATGTTATATACATTGTATAAACTGTCATAACACACTCATAGAACAGATATAAATGAGCTGTTCTATGTGATGAATATAAGCATGTATATTGACCCATAAACATCAGTCTCTGAGCTTTAACATTATGCAGTAAGCTAGGTTTACTGTTGCTCTAACAGGTTTTTATTCATGTTTTTAATTGCTTAATAATGAATGAGCTTATAACCTAATTAATAATTATTAGTAAACTCATTTTAAACCATTACTTTATAAAGTAGGTCTTGTTGAAATTGTGGCTATTGGAATAAGTGGATATGAAGGTGTATGTCAGTCATTATGAAGGGCTTATGTAGGTTTGATGTGTCTTCACACACCTCTTAGTACATCCACCATCTATCATCATAGGAAATGATATGTGTTTGTACAAGGATTTGAGTTAACGGATCAATAGTTGCCTGTGATGGTGATAACGTTGGTGAGCGCTTTCACAAGGTTCTGTATTCTCAGTGTTTAGTACCATTAGCTCTTCAATAAACAGGACTTCACTCCACAGAAACCGGGATGCAAATCAGATGGAGTGGACCTCAGTGGAGCAATGATAGAGTGGACTTCAGAGAAATCCAGCAGGAAAAATGTATTTCAGGTAAGAACATTGCTGTAAGCTAAGGTTGCCAGATTGATGCCTGGTAATGTTGCAACGGTTGGCAAAAAACTGGCCTCTCACTGGGGTGGACAGGACGACTGACCTAACAGATTTGGAGTTGGAGTGAACAGTGTGCTGTCCAATCACTTCATTAGCTGCTGTATTGGCTGTATTGATAGGGTGGGTGGAACGCTTGAATTGGAGAGAAAATTGGAGGCAAGTAAACAGAAAGAATGTCAGTACCTTCATTATATAAACCAGCTCCTCCATCTCTTCCAAAATCTTAATCTTACTATGCTTGGCAAGGGGGCGAGGGGTGGGCTTCAAATCCCAGCAGCAGAACTCCAGCCCCAAGAGTTCCCCAATTAGAAGCTTTATCCATAGCATGATGTTCTTGTCCAAGAACTCTTCTCTCGTTACCCCCTTTTAAACCTTCTTTATTTACATGGCCGTCGTCCATGCAGCAGGTGATGAGTTGCTGGTGGGCATGTCCACCAGCATGGAGGCAGCATGCCCGACTGAGTTGCAAAGTATGCAGGCTTTACTGACTAAATATTCGAGAACATCTGAAAGACTCATCCTCCTTCCTAAACTCCACCAGTACTGACAGCTGACCCTGGCTAACCACACTATATATTCATATAATCATATATTCAGTTTCATATGTCTTTTAAAATAAAGTATAAAGCTACTAGAGCCCACTTAGTATCCCGACAAGCTCTAAAACTTTATTCCAACTCTCCTCAAAAGAAACAAACCTTTGGTAGGAACCGAAGTCCTTGTCACGGTTTTGACGGGGACGTGAGACTCTACTTCATGATTGGTTGTCGTCACCGCACATCACTGGTACCACTATGCACCACTTCTGGTCACTGAATGCCACTGAGAGTGGTAACTTAACGAAAACATAAGTAACTGAATTTCAATTTTATAAGATTATAGGACATTGCGTTCGCTCTCCAACCACCTGTGACGGTTTATCGCAAATCTCCAGAAGAACATAGATAACAACATCCAATATCTGATCTTTGAAGTCCTGTAGATTGGCAGAGAAATGTTAGAAGGAAGCCAGACTCCACTAGTAGGTAGGTACAGGGAGGTACTCTAGTATGATGTGCTCTTTCCATGGAGCCCAGGAACAAACTCATTGCTACCCTTCAGGAAACTGAAGATATGGAACCTAGGTGCCTCGCCTGTTGTCTTCTCTGAAGCAACTGTGATGTTAGTAACATGATCTGCGACTGGTCAACATAAAGCTTAAAGCATTATCACTTTATCATAAGCTGATTGGTCTCTTCAACCCCTACAGCCAAGTCACTATGCTGACTGTTAGGTGAAGGTAGTGTTACAGTTTACCTGTACACAGGTAGGTGAAGGTAGTGTTACAGGTTACAGTTTACCTGTACACAGGTAGGTGAAGGTAGTGTTACAGTTTACCTGTACACAGGTAGGTGAAGGTAGTGTTACAGTTTACATGTACACAGGTAGGTGAAGATAATGATACAGTTTACATGTACACAGGTAGGTGAAGGTAGTGTTACAGTTTACCTGTACACAGGTAGGTGAAGGTAGTGTTACAGTTTACCTGTACACAGGTAGGTGAAGGTAGTGTTACAGTTTACCTGTACACAGGTAGATGAAGGTAGTGTTACAGTTTACATGTACACAGGTAGGTGAAGGTAGTGTTACAGTTTACATGTACACATGTAGGTGTAGGTAGTGTTACAGTTTACCTGTACACAGGTAGGTGAAGGTAGTGTTACAGTTTACCTGTACACAGGTAGTTGAAGGTAGTGTTACAGTTTACTCCATAGGTAGGTAGGTACAGGTAGGCACTCTAGTAGAGCATGATGTGTTAGGAGCGTTAGGAGTCTTGTCCAGATATTCTTATTGGTATAGTGTAAGATGGTTGCCCAGGTGGGGAATTGAACCCTAGTCTACAGCATGGAGGGCAGCGGTGTAACCCACCACACTACAACAACCACTGTAGTCTCTAAATAACACACTTTGAGATGCAGAATTTGAGCAGAGGAAGAATCCAAGCAAAACCAAGCAACAGTTCAGTAAACAGAGTGGAATATAATCAGCCTTCCTTCCAATATCTCCACCCATATTGTGCACGCTTCTTCCAAGTTTTGCACAAATGCAATCTGCATTTCTCCATGCACATGGCACGTACACAGCACATTTAGCCTTGTGCACCAGTTCCTTTTCTAAAACATGTGGGGAAGCAAAATGCTTCACCAGGCCTACCATGAAGATGGTATGCTCAGTTTTTAGGACTGCGGTGTATATTAAGCCAAGCAACTCAAAGGGTTAGGGTTAGGGTTATCATCGGAAGAGGTTTGAGAAATATAAAAACATATATAATATAAAAACATATAACATGCTTTCCTATTTCTCTGATATGTTATTTCTGATAACGGTCTGTATACCAGCTCTGATGTTCTCAGAGCTGAACCATGATGACTCCCAGGCAGTAGGTAGTTAACAACATCCTTTTTTCTACGCTCGAATCTCCTTAAGTGCGTAGTTATATTACAGAATGACCTGAAATGGGCTCCGAACATTAAGCAATATCTAAAGCAAGATAATCTTTTGACTGGTGCTCAACGGACAGCAAATGTTTATCAATACATTGGTATCCGAGCCAGAGCTGGTAATGAACGGGAAGGAAGATGAAAAGCAGATACCCAATCTCATCATGCGCTTATGATGTCTTATCACCGCCATGCGCTTTGCCACCGTCCAGCATTGCGCCCAGAAATCTTTCTCTCTCCGAGGGAGATTAACAAGGCATTAAGGCGTAATCTTAAGTAATCCCAAACTTGGTATACAGGGGAGGGGGAAGTGGTGGTGCTTGTAATGATGGTACCAAGCCATTTCGTGGTCCTGACAACACTGTCAATCAACTTTGGCCAGGATTAGAAATTAGTGCGTAGAACTTGTTAATTCGACTGCGGCGTAGTTAGATCTCCAGTCCACCATGCATTCAGCGTAAGACTCGCACATCTAGCCAGCTTAGCGGAAAACAAAAGATTCCTGTCAGATCAAGGATAGCCATGTCCTCTTTTTTTTTTGGTAGATCACTGTTTTAAGCATCCCGACTTTCATTCCTTTCATTCTGTTTTAGATGTTCCACTTGCATGGACTGGCAGCGAGATTTTTATTTCCCGGCTATTTCACGGATTAGCCTGATAGCATTTCTCGTTTAGGCCTCATAAGCCTTGAGGCTCAACATTAGGCTTGATGATTTTGGCGTTTTTGCAAATTATATGTCAAAAGAAAACTGAAATTAGAAATGGTCAAAAGGAAGGGGTGGTGGTGGGGGAGCGGTGGGGAAGAGATACTGTAGATCTGGACTGGGAACGCGATTCCCTAACTCAAGCATCAGCTAATGCCAGTTTGTTAAAGCCAACAACTCCTAGTGCTCAACCAGTTAAGACTTCCACCGCAATGGCTTTCTGCAATCCAACCCATACACGCTGACAGGACGAATCTGGGGTCATGAACTAGTGGACCACGTTCAGGTATCACTTTCAAAGCCCAACCTGTTTTCCCACACACGCATCAGTAACCCTAGAACTTCGGGGAACGGCACACTTTTCCTGCAGGAAGGCATCTCCTACCACTGAAACAACACGCCGGAGGGTGCTGATGTCGGCGCCGGCGTTTGCGCGGATCGTTTAACTCGTCGTTTTTCGAAACACAACATTTGATTTGGATGATAGGAATGCTGAAAGATCGCTTTCAACTGTCATCCGATTAGGCCGCCCAGCTGCCAGAACGAGAGGGGCTCATTTGAAAGCCATCACTAAGACCGCCTACTGGGTCTGAGGTATCGTTTGGACTGAAATGACACAGTCTGACCCACCTAAACCCACCTTCCTCCGAAAACACAAAGGGGTATCCTGCAAACAATATACACTGGCAGATGATTAGTTCACCAGTGGAACCAACGACTCCAGCAAAAGATATGTGATCCTGGTGGAAACCAGGAACTAAAGACTTTATGCTTTGGGTTTTGACATGACAAACTATGTCATCTTCTATGAAACCATGCTAAAAATATTAATATGCAAATATCAATGGCCAAAATATTGTTTGGTCAATGGCAACTACATTTTTACTACATTATCAAGAAAAACAATACGATTTTGGTTTATTAGATTAAATATATAAAACAATCACAGTGCAATGGTGCAAGGTAGCCCAGCACCAGTATGAACATCACCAGTGTGAATATTTAACTGGTGATAATGGTAGTATGGTGAAGGTTTTATGTACTTACTTTGGAGTCCTGTTGTAGATGGTGATGTAGGACAAATGGGAGGTATAGGGAACTGGCACTGCTTATTCCTGTTGGACGGGTCTACCTTCAGGGAGGGAGTGGGTCCTCGGTGTCTTAGGGGGGTAAACTCTTATGAGGTACTAGTTTCAGTCGGGGGCCGGGCTTTAGACAGTGTGTCATGACAAATTAACAGTGCTACGCATTTATGACTATACGTATGTAAATGTGTATGTACAGCTATGCAACATCATGGGACGCCAACCCTCTATTGAGGTATTGGTTTAACTGGTGGCGGGGCTTCGGAGACGAGAGCTCGCCAGGTATGTTCAGTAAGGTGACTTCACTCATGCGTGTTGGTCTCTTGCCATATGTGTCTCATTAAAAGATATAGCTGTGTGTAGAGAAAGAGAGAAGGGAGAGTAAGAAGAGAGAGCCTTGTGGCAAAGCCCATCACCAGTATGAACATCACCAGTGTGAATATTTAACTGGTGGTAATGGTAGTATGGTGCAGGTTTTATATACGTACCTTGGTGTCCTGTCATAGAAAGGGATGTGGGACAAATGGAAGGTAAAGGGAACTGGGACTGCTTATTCTGTTGGGTGGCTCCACCTTCAGGAAGGGAGAGGGTCCTCTGTGTCCTTAGGGAGTAGAAAGAATTAGTAAGTGTATACGTGTGAGAATACTTACTGTTAATGTCAAGAGACACAACAGCTCTATGTCTCTATGCATGTAGGTATGTAAATGTGTATGTATAGGTATGTTTTAGGCCTAAGTACCATCATGAGATATCCACCCTCTTATTGGTATTGGTTTAGTCGGGGGCGGGGCCTCGGAGATAAGAGCTCGCCAGGTATGTTCAGTAAGGTGACTTCACTCATGCGTGTTGGTCTCTTGCCGTATGTGTCTCATTAAATGACACAGCTGTGTGTAGAGAGAGAGAAGAGAGAGTGAAGACCGATTGTGACGAGGGTAAGCCTTGTGGCAAAGCCCATCAGCAGTTTGAACGTTACCAGTATGAATGTCACCAGTATGAACATTACCAGTGTGAATGTTTAACTGGTGGTCATGGTAATATGGTGCAGGTTTTATGTACTTACCTTGGTGTCCTGTTGTAGAAGGGGAATGTGGGACAAATGGGAGGTAAAGGGAACTGGGAATGCTTATCCTGTGGGGGTCCTCGGTGTCCTCAGGGGGGTAAAACCTGTAAAAGAAGAAAAAATTAGTGAATGTAAACGTGTGAGAATACTTACTGGTAATTTCAAGAGAATGTGTATGTCAAGAGAAGAATGTGTATGGATAGGTGTGTTCATGGTACGTCAACGCTCTTATTGGTATTAGTCGGGGGCGGAGCTTCTGAGATATGATGGAATCCTGTCTCCTTATAACCGCAGCCACAAACGTGGTGCCTGGACACAGTCGCCCAGGGAATCTCTTTTTGGAGGTTCCAGCTTTAAACACAGATATAACTGATATCAAAATAGTCTCAATGGCGAATTACAGGATTGGTGAACTGCTCTATGAACAGTTCCTGCATTAAAAGATAACAACCTGCAGTGCTAACACAATCTCTTTAAGGGAACAGAACACAAGCAGTCTACAGTGACATCATCAGCAGTAATGTTCAGATAATAATAAACATCTAAATTTTATGGATTAAATTAGTCAGTTCAGAGTTTCATTTGTTAGGAGTGCACATTTCAGACTCCAACTAATTCAAGTTCTAGAGTCTAGTAACGTTTTACATGATGAATGTCTAATTAAGTAGCCCATGATCCAGTTACCAATGATATTTAATCAGTATGAATATCTGATGAGGCTGACCAGTTTAATGCTGACTGGTGGAGAAGACAAAGTAAGACAAAGTGATCAGCAAGATCTGAGGGTTAACAGTGTAGATGAATGTGGGCTCACTATTTGGCAAGCAAGAAGTCACTGCTTTGCTTTCCCCTTTCTTATTTGTGCTATAACTGCTTATTAATGACAGTTGACAGAGAGTGTTAGTAGAAGCCAAACATCACACATATTTAATTTCAGACCTCAGTTTTAGAGCTCAGTTTAGCTCTATCGCACTTCTGTCCTGTAATAGCACTTTATTATATTATTTTTTCAATAATTTTTATTTTTTAATCATTTTTGATTCAAATTTTGTTTTAATTTTCAATGTTTTTATTTACATTTTTTTGTTTTAAATTTTTAAAGTATTTTTTGAATAAGTTTTTTTCAATTTCAATTTTTTTAATCCAATGAATATTTCTTCTTATTGAAATCTATGATTCATAATCACATTTAATCATATTTTTTAATTTCTATTCTCTATTTTCTATCCTTTATTTTTTATTTTCTAACTCAAATGACCGCAGTGAATGACCGGCACTATGTTTTTATTCTCAAAGTTCTTTACAGGAAGATACTTATAACCACAACTGAAAAGCTACAATAGACAGTGAATGAAAAAGCAGCACAGTTAAACTGAGCAATATGACAACAACATCTCTGAGACTGAACAACAATACAATTAACTTGTTCCATTTAACAAAGTTGAAGGACTTCCTTGGGGGGAACTACGTGTGGTGAAAAATGCCCACTTCACAAGAGCATTCACAGTTGTGACATCAGCGATAAAGATGAATATCAGTGATATGAAGCATATTGCAGCGGTGGATGTGGCACCTCAGAGGCTGTCAAAGTATCTGAAGATCTTCAGCGAGGCCCTGTCAGCTCGTTTCGCTCTTACACTGCCTCTCGGCCGTGCGCTCGACTTCGCGGTGCCCGGCTGGAGGTCCAGGCTTCACCGCCTGATAGGGCCGTTAATTGTGCAGCCTGGTGAGGACGCTTCAGAGAATCGAGCTAATGAAATGACGTGTTGTCGTAAGGAATTATGAAATGTTTTTTAGGTTGTCAGTCGTTATAGCAATCTCACTCAGCCTGTAATGGCGACTGTCGAGTCAAGCCCTGCTGAGATAACACACCGAGGGCCGGATGCACATACACATGAAGACGAGACATGAAATGCAGACTGATGCAGCTGTTGCGTGTGAACACAATGCATCTGAAATGTACACACAGTTTACTGCTGCTGTAGCTCGACACTCACACAACTGCTCATAGAAGCACACAGTCACTGCTGGACACTGTCAACACACAAGCCAGGAAGTAGTCAGTGCTGTTAATTAAAGGTGAATTTTCTTCATGGTTCTGATATAAACATAAAAAGTTATTCAGAACAGTTTGAAGTTAAAGGCGCTGTTCCAGGACAATCTGCTGACCGATTTATATACAGTGGGGATGAATGAAATCTTATTGATCATATTTTGATTTCTCTTCTACATCATCATTTTCATCTTCATCTTCACCTTTTTCTTCTTCTTCATCATCTTCATCTACTTCATCTTCATCTTAACCTTTTTCTTCTTCTTCATCATCATCTATTTCATCTTCTTCATCTACTTCTTCTTCATAATCTTCATCTTCATCATCTTTTTTATCATCTTCTCCATCTACTTTATCATCTTCACCTTTTTCTTTATCTTCATCATCATTTATTTCATCTTCATCTTCACCTTTTTGTTCTTCTTCATCATCTTCATCTACTTCATCTTTATCATCTTCTTTATCATCATCTTCATTTACTTCATCTTCTTCTTCATCATCATCTACTTCATCTTCTTCATTATCTTCATCTTCACCTTTTTCTTCTTCTTCTTCATCATCTTCATCTACTTCATCTTCTTTATCATCTTCATTTACTTCATCTTCTTCTTCATCATCTTCATCTACCTCATCTTCTTCATTGTCTTCATCTTCACCTTTTTCTTCTTCTTCTTCATCATATTCATCTACTTCATCTTCTTTATCATCTTCATTTACTTCATCTTCTTCTTCATCATCTTCATCTACTTCATCTTCTTCATTATCTTCATCATTTTCTTCTTCATCATCTTCATCATCTTTTTTTTCATCTTTATCTTCGCCTTTTTCTTCTTCTTCATCATTGTCTTCATCGTGTTCTTTATCTACTTCATCTTCATCATTATCATCCCCTTTTTCTTCTTCTTCATCATCTTCATCTTGTTTTTCTTCATCTTTTTCTTCATGTTGTTTCCTTTTATCTTCTTCATCATCTTTCTCTTCTTTTTTCTTTTGATCTTCATCTTAAGAAATATCATCAATGTTCTAAATCCAGAGTGTCCAGTCTGACAGTGAAAGGTGGTATGCAGTTGGTTGATCAGACGTACAGGTTCTGTGCAGTAATTGTTAAACACCAGTATTTTTCATCTGTATGAATGAATGGAGTGCAAAAGTTTGTGCACCCAACTGCAGTTGTACATACTGCTTGTAAAATCAGTGTTAGGTAATTGGCTTATTTTGCTGTAATGACATGTAAGCAGGGAGAGCAATTAACTTGTTTTTTATTTACTAAACTAAGGGACACACAGAAGTAAAAGTCTTATCACTTAAATATACAGTTAACAGTGAGTAAATAAAACAAGTTTGTGGCTCCCATTGTTTATGTGTCATTACACTCAGTTAAACTATTATCTAACACTTAAATAATGCTTCACTTTGCGTTAGTTAGACACTGCATTTACATTTACATTATATTTACATTGAAACAGCTCATAGAATTAATGTAAGTTACATTAATTCTATAAAACTAGTAAAAATGGTTTCATATCCTGAGAAAAAAGTAGTTTGGGTTAAATTTCTATGCACTCCTATTATCTGTTAACTCTAACTTTCACCTACATCTGTGTAAGGGCTACCCTCCAGGGCTAGGCCACCTCCAGCCACCAAGGGGAGGCAGCAGGTGACCTCTGGAGCCAACCCGACCCGACCGAGTTTGATTGCTCCTCTAGGTGCACTGTTACAATCTGTAACATCAAATTGGCATTAAACAACATCTCTACCATCATGCATCATATTTATAACCACACAATCATTTTCTTTGATGTAGCAGGAGAAGAGGAATAAAACTCCTTAGAGGTCTGTTTCTTATCACCACCACAATAAAAATATCTGAGCTTGCAAGTTTTTCTAAAACTGAGCATTTCAGATTAAAAAAAACTCTGAATGACTTTGTTAGCATCTCAATGAACAAATTACGCAGAACTATAGAAACCCAGTGGAATTTCATTTTAATACATCTGGGCCCAAGCTGCTTATTAATAGAATGCAATTCATCAAAGTAGTGTAGTAATATGGATTGTTATCAACCGTTCTCGCAATGAAACCAGAGCAACTTCGCTGGCATATAAAGTAGTTTACATGACATCTGACCAAATTAGCTGACCCGAAGCAAATGTTTTACAATTGCTGCTTGTTTGTGCCATGCCGCCTCTACAGAAAGACTTCTTGTTGACTGCGTGGTCTGAAAGAGGTCCAAATCACATGACCCATTATTCCTGCTGAGCCTCCTGGATCAATACAATATTACTGAGGCCGAGCACACAACTGGCTCGGTCCCTTCATCTCTTAAGATTACTTCACGGGTAGGAATGGCAGAAAAAGAGGGTATTTGCGGCGCCAGATCTTGGTGGGTAAAGCTGCTTATGCAGTATTGGGTATTAATTGTAGACTTTAACAGAAGAACGGAATATACTGTACGTTCCACGATAATCAGAGGATGAACAGAAGGATTTGAGACTCAAACAACAGATTACAATAGAGATTACAACTACGAGGTGACCGCTGTGCATCAAAACCCTTGCAGTCTGCCGTGTGGGCCTACCAATCTCGATGGACACTGAAGGCGATGGTCACTTTATGTGCTTAGTCTCTCTCTGATATTGGTCATATTTGCTGTTGTTATTTTAAATGCATTCTTTCTTGTAAAGACATCAGCAAGGCATTATGGTCAGTATGAAGTGTTGCAAAAGACACGGTCAAGGTGTCTTGTTAAAACAACCATGTATTAATTGAGATCTTAAAGGTTATGTACCCCACTTTCACAAGTTAGCAGAGTTCTCCGGGGTCTTAATGAAATTAAGGAACACATTTTGGTCAAAATAGTCCAAGGATTATGCAAGCACCACTCTCTTCTCAGCCTGTCTTCACACTACCAGAGTTCGAAACATTCTAGAGATGCTACATCCATTTTAACAGGACTTTCCAAAACTAAATTTAAAAAAATGAGAAAAATATACAAACAAAAAATTGTGACTCTGTGTTTCGATCCATCCTTTCACTGTGAGATAACGGTGGGGGTCTGAAAGGATGTGTAGCTGTTCAAGAAGCTCCTCACTGAGAAAAGAAAACAGACACATCAAATGGAGACCCACTAAAAGCAATTAAGGAATTGCAGATCCTGCAGCAAGTAATGGCTTTCTAGAATATTACTCCATTATTTCCTTTAATATATTGGCTTAAGTGTTAGTGTCAGTTGGTGCTAAACGGCCAAAGATGCACAGAGCTTAATTATCTTTCCAATGCTTACATTTCCCTCTTCTACAGGGCGGCAGGACGTCAGTCTCAAGGTGGTCAACGTGCTTGTAGAGGTTGTTGCCAACTGTAGATGCAACACAGCTATGAAAAATGAACTTAAGCCCCTCAAGTAGCCAAAATTGGAACCGGTTCGGAGCCTAGCCATTAGTGGGTGGAGACAGTACAATGGATGTGGGAGGGGTATTATTCTAATGAGCGCCTACCTGACTAAGAAAGCCAAAGGGAGCCCAATCTGAACATCTTGTTCCAAGTTTTCTGATCTATGGAGCCCAGAAATCTGATCAAAGTGGCTTATATCATAGTGGTAGGTTCTCCAGATACCCAAATGTTTGCGCACAAGAACTTCTTCTTTATCTATGAGTCTATGAGTAGTAGGATATTTACCTCAAACTGGAAACATCACGCAATGCATCAGCAATCTTCTTAAACAAGAGCAGCATTGCAAAACAACACTCGCAATGCTTCTCTCCCATTTACCCTCTTTCTGTTTTCTTTTTTCCCCGTCCTAGCAGGCGATCAGGCCTTCTGAGCCACAGCCATCCCCAGACTTGTGGAAAATTGGAGATAATTAACCCCACAATCTAAAGTGCTTCAAAGTTGAGTTGTGTCTGTATGTAGCGCTCAAATTAATGTTTAATTTAACAGAAAAACACAAATGCTAAGTTACAAATGGCATTCTGCTCTTTGTACTGCTTCGCATAATTAAACATTAATGAACGGTCCAAATGCGAGCCCGGATATTCAAATTACTCCTCATTAAACAGGAGGATAAAAAGCATTGCACTTGTATGCTATACGGCTGTTCGTTTCCTCGTACAAAACACTGAACTTTGCGATAGTTACAGTGCCGCTTTGCTGTCACGTTGCTGCTGGTGTGCGTTGCAAGCCTCTGCTTTTTTTCATGGCTCTTAATTTTGCAAGGGCTGCTTCTACTTTGGACGGTGGCCGCACATAGGTGGCAGCGTTATGGTCTGGGAAATGTTCTCATGACCTTCTCTGGACCCACTCATCCATGTGGAAGACCCTCTCAACCGATCACCTACACCAAACATGCTGGTTGTCTTCCCTGGGGCAGATGGGATCTTCCAGCAAGACTATGCGACAGATCACATGGCTAGAAAGATCCTACATTGGTTGGAAGAGCTGACCAAGACTTCCAAGTACTACCCTGGACCCCTAATTTCCCAGACTTGAACCCAATTGAGCATCTGTGGGACCACCTTGGCTCTACGGATCCTCCCGCATGGGACCTCCAGCAGCTGTGGAATGCAGTGCAGTCAACATGGCTCCAGATACCTGTGACAACCATTACTCTTGATATTAGCCAGCGCTCATAATAATGTGACTCAACTCTGTATAAGCCTCACTGTGCTCGTCATTTCCTTTGGGGGGAATCCCTGAAACCATCTCCCGACGCTATCTCAAGGGTCATTCTAAGTTGGTTAGATGAGTCCATGCATCTGGCTCACATGGCAATCTGATGCTCTTCCGGTTTCAAACCCACCAACAATGGCAGACAGGGCTGTTTATAAGAAACAGCAACACAATACTGGCTCCCACTTTATATTAAGTGTCTCCAATATCTTTTTTGTTACACAACACACACCTAGTGTAAATGCTGTAATGTATGTTATTACACACTTCCATATAATGCTGGACTGAATAGTAAAAAAGACATGAATGCTCATGTGTAATTACATAAGCTATACTGCTGTGATATATCTGTAACAGTGGCTACATCAGTGGCTAGCAGTTGCATTGTTGTTTAGGTGTAACTAAACAGTTATTAGAGACACATAATATAACATGGGGCCCAATACTGTGCATCACAAAAGTCAGAGACCAGAATTTATTTATTACATTGTCAATCAAAACAACCACTAGGATGATGCTGGGGGGATATAAGCTAATTACTAATGCAGTTACACTGTCCATCCTTCCACTGTGGGTCAACGCTGGCGGTCTGAAAGGATGTGTAGCTGTTCAAGAAGCTCCTGACAAAGAATATAGACACATCAAATGGAGGGAGACCCAATTAAAACAATTCAGGAACTGGTCTGGGATGCAATAGAACCATATGCTATGGCAACAGAAACACCGTTAAGACATGTTCTTCAACCAACACCCTTCCCAGTACAACCATCCCCCCCCCAATGCTGTACATCATTCGTGTATGAGGGATAGATAATCATAAAGAAAACTAAATGCGATGTGGACAGACACTGCATTGCAAAACATTAAACTGTAAATCTGTGATTCTTCAATTTGGGGAACCTTTATGTGAAATGCATTATTTTATAAAACTATACAAAGTTAAGATTGCAAAAAGAGCCCGCAACTGAAGAATCACCCTTCTACTAATTGATAAATCATTAGTAAGAGATTGTTGCACAATAGTGATCTGCATATTCTGGCTCACACAGTAAATGTATTTCAGTCCAACTAATCAAAGATGCATTTAAGTACTAAATGTAATTGCATGAGGCTAAAATCTTATTAGGATACAATCCAGATACTAGTCTCATGAAGGGACCAGGTGTAAACAAGGCACAGTCCAGAATAATGGACTCAACATCTCAGAGTCCAGTCCTCAACATCACTGAATGTGTTTGGGATTATGTGGATGGTGAAAAGCAGAAAATCATTACTTTTTATTTTTCATTTTATAAGGTTTTGAAATAATAAAACAGGCAAAGGCAAAAGAATGCAAAAGTTTAGGAACCCTACATGGCCAATAGATTCATCCATTCCTTCTTGCTAAAAAAAAAAGCTTCAAGTTCTTTGAGATTTCTGGTCTTCTGTGGGTTTAGTCCGGGAGACTGTGGTGACCATAGCAAATCCTTTATCTTGAGTACTTTGAGGAAGATCATTGTGGATTTTGAGGTGTGTTTAGGATCATTATCTTCTTTTCATCTTCAGCATTTTACTTACTGTGTGATGTTTACTTGCAGAATTTGCTGGTATTTAAGTGAATCCATTCTTCGGTCTACCAGTGAAATGTTCTCTGTACCACTGGCTGCAACATGACCCAAAACTTGATGGACCCACAGCTTTGCTTAACAGATTTAGAGATTTTTTATGTTCTGCTCTTTTCTTCCCCCCCAAACATACCTGCTACTGGCAAAATGTTCATCTGATGACTCTTCCATGAAGATCATATTCAAACAGTGCACCAACTCTCCAGAGTCTGCTAAATCTTCTTGAAGGTCTTTTATAGTCAAACTGGGGTTTTGATCAGCTTATCCAGCAAAAGCAGTTCTCTCAGAGAGTTTTCTTAACTTAGCTTGACAGCAAATAGAAGGCCGCTTATTTAGTGATAGTAAAAAGATCTTGTTGCCAGAAATAGCCAGAAACAGCAATTATGAGTGATGTTCTCTCTTGCATTGGCTCACTGAGACTTATTAGCTCATGTTGGTGAAAGCATGCTGAAAAGAGTGATACATGGCCTTTGTATATCATTGTCAATAATTCATAAAAACTAACTTGACAGAGATCTTTAAGAGTTGTAGCTCTATTGACGATGTTCTGGGAGCTGATGATTTGATGTAGCTAACCAATAGAAAACCTGTAAAACCGCGAATCCCATTAACTGTTCGAGCTAAGCAAGCTGGAAGCCCGTTTTGTTTCACTTCCTTTTAAATTGCGAATAATCCCATCCTACAGACCGAACATCCAATGACAGCCGGAAGGACTCCTCCACTGCCAAGCCTTAACACGCACCAAAACAGAGAAAATACGGCAGGCTGTGAAAAAGCTTTGGGGATTGAGATTACTGGCGGTAGCCGAAGGATAAAAAAAAAAAATGAATACGCCTGCGTACGTTTGTTAGAGATTAACATCACTTTAAAACCTATTTGCTCCTTTTGTGTGAAACGGCTGCCTCATTTCTCTGGTTCTCAGATAATCTGCCTGATATCATTGAAAGAAAACCACGTGCTTTGATCTTCAAAGATCTCGCCTTCTCCTTTAAACTTCAGAGAAGGAAAATCTTAGTGCATTGGAGCCAAATATCCGTTCAAGGGAACCGAATGGAGGTTTAGCATTTCATTTCTTAGAGGAAGAGTTCACACAGAAGCGCTGATGTTGTAGGTGTGTGAAACTGCCTACAAATCCATGCGGGTCATGATTCACTGGTTTGCAATTAAATTTGGTAAATGATTTGATTCGACTCACCAAGCAATTTGATTCAGACTTGTCTTTTATTCCCTACCTTTATTTTTTTGGTCCCCCATAGAATGCATTTGTTGATTTGCTGATGAGTGTTACAGATTCCACTCAATTTTAGCTGTTACTATGTTTGAAATTAATATATACAATATGGCTGAGGAACCTAATCTCAAATTATTAGAACATATGTAAATAATACAATGAATCAATACAATGCAAAGTAACATGAATATCTTATTGTAAAATAAGTAGATCATATCTTGAGGTCCAGTCTGAAGAACAAAGTGTAGTTCCAGATTTCTCCTGGACGCCCCAGACATTGTATGAGTGTATTCAGTTCCTTCAGCAGCAATCTTGATTTAGTTTAATGAAGTACTGAGCAGTCAAAGGAGGTATTAGATGAGAACTGTAAATAATTCTGGGTTGTTTCCACAAGGAGAAGATTGGAAAGGGGTTACATAAACACACTGACGTATGTAAAAGCACTAATTATTGTACCAATACTCTTTTAATATTTAAAAAAGCTTAAAAAACAGCTTTTAAAATATAATGATGCCCCCAAGTGCCTAAAACCTTTGCACAGTACTATATATTGATGCACAGTCATATGTTTCTGGTTTACTTATGATGAATCAGTATTCTTAGCAGACTCAAAAAAGTGATATCTTGGCAAATGAAACCATCCTGAATATATATATATATATATATATATATATATATATATATATATATATATATATATATATATATATATATATATATATATATAGTCAAGAAAAATTAGTATCTTTAAAAATGGCAACTTTACAGGAGAGAAGAAAAACTGCTTTTAGTTTAAAAAGTCAATGGAACCAGAATTTCTCATCAAGCCATTAATAATAAAGTTCTCACACAATGTAAACGGCAGTTGCTGCATTCAAATGACGCAGAAACATTAAAATCTACAGTGACGATATGCAACACATTTTATATTTTGTATAAAGATAAAAAGATGATTAAAAGATTGGCATAATATTAATCAACTTATAAATGTTGTTAATAATCACACCAGCTCAACTGAAATAGAGATAGTTATGTGCCAGAACATTAAAAAATATCTCAATAATATATTGTATTCTATAGTTATTAAATACAGATTTATCTGTAGAACTGTATGTTATATATAACTACACTGTTAACTAAATATAATAATGACTATGCCGTTATTATTATACTATGCCTATTATATTATACACCATATATACAGTCAATACATCTATCCATCATAACTCATTTCAAACAATCCTAGAAATTGATTCCATAATCCCACAAGAACATATACAACAAACATTTCACAGCATCCATATTGTTGTCACTTTTAGCTCAATACTTGTTTTTTCTGCAGTGAGATCACTAACCCAGCGTCCCAACAAGTCCGCAGTTGCACAAACTATTACGCTCATGTCTGCGGGCAGCCTCAAGGAAAGACAGAGCTTGAGAACAAACATGCTCGCTCAGATGTTCTACATGCGAGAACAGAGGGACCGCAAACCCATTCTGACAGGTTTTGTGCCCCAAACCGTTCCCTGTATATCCGCACTAGCCCCAGAGAGACTGCTGCGCTCCCCCCCCGCTGCCATCCCCTCTCAAAGTCAGAGAAGCCTCTTTTTTAAACGGGCAGAAAACTTTGGATGTGTATGCGGAGTGACTAGGAAGGAAGAGGACGAGAAACTTTCATGCCATCTGGTATTTTTAGACACCGGCCGTGATGCAGTGATCCTGGCTTGGGCGAAAAGTGCCACGTTCGATAGCGAGGGTCCAAGCTTTCCGGCGGCGCTTGACAAGACTGACCTTCGCGGCTTGGTGCTTGGTGAGAGTTTGCACTTTATGCCGTGTGACGGTGCCATGTGCGCTCACGTCTCTCCGAGAAAACCAGTGCAGCATTTGGTCAGGTATCATGTTAACTGTGATTTTCTTCCCCCCAGAGAGGATACTCATTCCTCTCATCCGCTTTTCGGTCATGTGTCTTCTCCCTTGCTTTATTTACCATGAGGTCATGGTGCAGATCTGTTAGCCAGCCATTCCTTGTCACTTTTCCTGTAAGTAGAACTCTCTGGCTCGACTCGAATGCCTCTAGAACTGAAGCTTTGGAACAAGCATGCAGACCACGGTGGCTCAGTAAAGCTCTACAGGATGCAGCTCTGCCTTTAGACATGCATGCTTCTATTCATCACCCTTAATTATCTTATTATCCACAGATAACAACCAGGTCTGGAGATGAGTTCCTCCTGCAGTCAGATGACTACGCCACAATCAGCAAATGGCATGACGCCATCAAAAAAGCAGTGGACAGATCGGTGAGTGGGTTTCAAGCTGCTGGTATTAAAGTCTATGCTCTAATAGCACCTTCATTACAGGAACTGATATCAAACCTATGTAAATCATCATATGAGCAAGCGAGCCCAAGTGAAACTTGAGCCCAATGTGATTGTGTATAGGTTTGAGTAGGCAGCCTATCAATTCAGCTCATGATTCATTGTCTTCATGACTCATTCAGCAATTTTCACATATGAATCAAACAGTTCCATGAAAAATCACATTTACACAGTTTCCACTTACCCCAGATGTAGTCGATCAGCTGAGACATCTTTGGTGCCCAAGTTTTGCTTCCTTGGTCCAGTGCTGCCTAACAGTAACAACAAACTCTAGAAGCGTATGGGTTTTATACAAAGTGGTGCAGAAATGTTGGTGCAGCTTATGAAACACAACCCTTTAGCTAAACGCAGACATTTTAGACCGTAGGCCAGGGGTGTCCAAAGTTCGGCTCTCAGGTCAAATGCGGCACACAAAAAGATTTTTAATGGCCATGCATGTGTCTCTTATGCCAAGATGAAGGATAAAGGAATTAAATATGAAGAGACCAAGCATGGATATTATAGTAAATACTGTACTAAAACGTTTGACTGGTAGTGTACTAAAACGTTTCGCTGGTAGTGTACTAAAACGTTTGACTAGTAGTGTACTAAAACGTTTGGCTGGTAGTGTATCTAAAACGTTTGACTGGTAGTGTACTAAAACGTTTGACTGGTAGTGTACTAAAACGTTTGGCTGGTAGTGTACTAAAACGTTTGGCTGGTAGTGTACTAAGATGTTTGGCTGGTAGTGTACTGAAACGTTTGACTGGTAGTGTATTAAAACGTTTGACTGGTAGTGTACTAAAACGTTTGGCTGGTAGTGTACTAAAACATTTAGCTGGTAGTGTATCTAAAACGTTTGACTAGTAGTGTACTAAAATGTTTGACTGGTAGTGTACTAAGACGTTTGGCTGGTAGTGTACTAAGACGTTTGGCTGGAAGTGTACTAAGACGTTTGGCTGGTAGTGTACTAAGACGTTTGACTGGTAGTGTACTAAGACGTTTGACGGGTAGTGTACTAAAACGTTTGGCTGGTAGTGTACTAAAACATTTGGCTGGTAGTGTACTAAGACGTTTGGCTAGTAGTGTACTAAGACGTTTGGCTGGTAGTGTATTAAGATGTTTGGCTGATAGTGATCTAAAATGTTTGGCTGGTAGGGTACTAAGACGTTTGGCTGGTAGTGTACTAAGACGTTTGACTGGTAGTGTTCTAAAACGTTTGACTGGTAGTGATCTAAAACGTTTGACTGGTAGTGTACTAAGATGTTTGGTTGGTAGTGTACTAAGACGTTTGACTGGTAGTGTACTAAGACGTTTGACTGGTAGTGTTCTAAAACGTTTGACTGGTAGTGATCTAAAACGTTTGACTGGTAGTGTACTAAGATGTTTGGTTGGTAGTGTACTAAGACGTTTGACTGGTAGTGTACTAAGACGTTTGACTGGTAGTGTTCTAAAACGTTTGACTGGTAGTGTACTAAAACGTTTGACTGGTAGTGTACTAAAACGTTTGACTGGTAGTGATCTAAAACGTTTGACTAGTAGTGTACTAAAACGTTTGACTGGTAGTGTACTAAAACATTTAGCTGGTAGTGTACTAAGACGTTTGGCTGGTAGTGTACTAAGACGTTTGGCTGGTAGTGTACTAAGACGTTTGACTGGTAGTGTACTAAGACGTTTGGCTGTTAGTGTACTAAGACGTTTGGCTGGTAGTGTACTAAGACGTTTGACTGGTAGTGTACTAAGACGTTTGACTGGTAGTGTACTAAAACGTTTGGCTGGTAGTGTACTAAAACGTTTGGCTGGTAGTGTACTAAGACGTTTGGCTAGTAGTGTACTAAGACGTTTGGCTGGTAGTGTATTAAGATGTTTGGCTGGTAGTGATCTAAAACGTTTGGCTGGTAGGGTACTAAGACGTTTGGCTGGTAGTGTACTAAGACGTTTGACTGGTAGTGTTCTAAAACGTTTGACTGCTAGTGATCTAAAACGTTTGACTGGTAGTGTACTAAGATGTTTGGTTGGTAGTGTACTAAGACGTTTGACTGGTAGTGTACTAAGACGTTTGACTGGTAGTGTTCTAAAAGGTTTGACTGGTAGTGTACTAAAACGTTTGACTGGTAGTGTACTAAAACGTTTGACTGGTAGTGATCTAAAACGTTTGACTGGTAGTGTACTAAGATGTTTGGCTGGTAGTGTACTAAAACGTTTGGCTGATAGGGTACTAAGACGTTTGGCTGGTAGTGTACTAAGACGTTTGACTGGTAGTGTTCTAAAACGTTTGACTGGTAGTGATCTAAAACATTTGGCTGGTAGGGTACTAAGACGTTTGGCTGGTAGTGTACTAAGACGTTTGACTTGTAGTGTTCTAAAACGTTTGACTGGTAGTGATCTAAGATGTTTGGCTGGTAGTGTACTAAAACGTTTGGCTGGTAGGGTACTAAGACGTTTGGCTTTTAGTGTACTAAGACGTTTGGCTGGTAGTGTACTAAGACGTTTTACTGGTAGTGTTCTAAAACGTTTGACTGGTTGTGATCTAAAACGTTTGGCTGGTAGTGTACTAAGACATTTGGCAGGTAATGTACTAAGACGTTTGACTGGTAGTGTACATATTAGGCCAGCTAAGAATTACAGTACAGGCTATTTATGACAGGCTATTTAGACTCACTATTAGCAAAGAGTTACGTATGCCATATATGTAATTGACACAAAGGTTCTTGAGAACAGTCAGCAACTGAAACGCTGACGTGCACAAATACGCACAGGGGTGGAATTCAGTGAAAGTTCTATTTTGTTCTTTAATGAAACTACCACCCCTCACAGATCCTAATCTCAATGAGAACACACAGCAAACCTGGTCAGAGCTGAGCATAAAAGGCCAAAGCTCCACCACCACCGGGAGGCTGAGTGAAATTGTGAGTGAGGGGGTGAGCTACACTGATGAGTCATTTTTGACCGATAACATTTGCTTTCTTTCAACAGTCTAGTGGAGATGCAAGGCCTGGCGGAGGGAAAGCCACCATAGTGAGGTCCAACAGTACAGAGTGCCTGGCCAGACGTGCCTCTGACTCAACAAAAACCAAAGCCAAAGAGTCAAAGCCTGAGAACAGACGTTCTATCAGTGAGTGACGTGCATCACAAAATATCAAGACATTTCGAAATGAGGCAATGAAGGAGCCTGGGAATGTTTTTGCTGTATTCCATCTGGGGTTTTAATATCAGTCCACAGATTTATTGGTAATAGTGAGAACTTCAATACTTTATTTTGATTGTAAGTCAGTGGAAGCACACATTCATGGTCCATTTCTTTTTGGACATTCTTCTTCAAATTAAGGCCTGATATTATCAGATATCCACACTGTTAGCGTCATAATCTTGCTATCGGTAGGCTATTAGTGACGAAATATCTCAATATCTGAATATCAGAGTTCAGAGAAGGGACATAAAAACGTTTAATGCATCCACATGTAGTATCTCTTAACATTTAAGCACCATCTAGAAACATTCCCAGGTGATTCAACCAATAGACCAGTTTAAGAAATGAGTATGTCATCACAGAAGACAAAAGGCAAAGTGCACCCAATGTCAATCAAGACTAGCACTAGATATCATTAAAAATGTTCAATATTGGTATCAATACAGATACCTTGATCCATCAGTCAACACTGACAGTCTTTAAATTCTTTTTTTAAGGCAAAATGTACCCCTAACTGGTGGGTATGTGCAAATTTATATAACTTAAACTATGTTACTTGCAACTGGTTCAATTCTAGTAGCTTATAAACTTGAATGTACTGGCAGTTTAGGTAAGAATCGAACTTACGTTCAGCTGGTAGAACTGGTGGCAGGTACATTAGCTGCGATAACTTATCATGAGGATTTGTCTGCTCATCTAAAAGGTGTAAATTTGAAGCCACATGTGGTCTATCACAACGTTCTGTGATCTCAGTACGGCTTTAATTCAATATAATTTCAACAAACGTTGGGAAGCACACTAAGACCAACTGAGAAACTCAACAGTGCTTGGAGTCAACGCTGGTGTGCATACTTTAGTTAATAACTAAATTTTGCAGTGATTGCAACATGTTCCATAAGACTGGCTGCTGATGTCTGTACTGAAAGTAAGTATTTTAGAATTATCTTTTAAAAAATTAAGAAATTGAAATATTGTAGAATTCAAACAATTCAAACAAGACATTACATTTCTATATCCAGCCTTAATCAGATACGAATTTAATGTACACTTTTGACGCCCTAGTGTTAATATCCCCTCATCATTATAGTTAATATATAATCAAAGTTATTATATTATATTATATTATATTATATTATATTATATTATATTATATTATATTATATTATATTATATTATAATATATTATATTTTATTATATTATATTATATTATATTATAGTTTTTAACAATTATGCTACTGGCTTTCTGTTCACTGATAGTAAAAGGTCACTGAAGGTGCACTTCTTTTATTAAATATGCAGATCTGAAACTGAATTTTTGGTTTGATTTGGTGTGATTGATATTCATTTATCAATTTATTTCAGAATTTTTTAAAAATGTTCTGTTTAACTGATTTTTTCTGTTAACAAAAATTTGAATTTGTATAGCCAGGCTTAATCAGATACTAATTTAATATACGATTTTGCTAGATTTTCTTAATGAAGCCCCAGTGTTAATATCCTAAAACTAATATAGTTAATATATTATATTATAGCTTTCAACGTTTATGCTCTTAGCTTTTTTGTCCACTGATAATAAACAGTCACTGAAATATTTAATAGCCTAACAAGCACTTTTATTAAATATGCAGATCCGAAACCAAATTTTTGGTGTGACTGCAGCATGTCTCCTAAGATCTCTATACTCAAATTAGATATTCAATTTCAGAATTTTTTCAAAAATATTTTTTTCTGTATAATTGAAGCAATTTAAACAAGACATTGAATTTGCATAGCCAGGCTTAATCAGATACTAATTTAATATACAATTTTGATAGATTTTCTCAATGAAACCCCAGTCTTAATATCCCAAAATCATGATAGTTAATGTATAATCAAAGTTATTATATTATATTATATTATATTATATTATATTATATTATATTATATTATATTATATTATATTATATTATATTATATTATAGTTTTCAAAGTTTGTGCTTCTGGCATTTTTTTTAAATTGATAACAAACAGTCAATGAAGATATTTAACAGCCTAACAATCACTTTTAGTATTAATACTAATTAAATATGCAGATATGAAACAGAATTTTTGGTGCTATTAAGCATTTCTCTTAAGATTGACTGCTGATGTCTATACTTACATTACATATTCAATTTTGAAAAAATGTTTTTTCTGTAGAACTAAATGTGAATGGATTTAATGACTTAATGAAGCCCCAGTGTTAATACCCCACATCTCTATAGGTAGTATATAATCAAAGTTATTATATTATATTATATTATAGTTTTCAAAGTTTGTGCTTCTGGCTTTTTGTCCACCGATAATAAAAGATATTTGTTGAAAATATTTAACAGCCTAACAAGCACTTTTATTCAATATGAAGATCTGAAACTATCTAAAACTCTCTCTCTCTCTCTCTCTCTCTCTCTATATATATATATATATATATATATATATATATATATATATTTTTTTTTTTTTTTTTTTTTTTTTTTTCGTCAGATGTTTGCATAATATAAAAAAACTCCCAGGCATTTTTTAAAGAAAACTACTGAAAAACTTGGCATGCTTTCTTTCCTGTGGTCTGTGCAGTGTTCAAGCTGAACTATAGTGCCTCCGACAGCGCAGATAAGAACGGCGTGAAGAGCAGGCTGAAGAAGTTCATCTCCAGACGGCCCTCCATGAAAACACTACAGGAGAAAGGCCTCATTAAGGGTAACACGCCTTGTCTAGACCCCTACATGTGCCCAAACAGTGGCTGCTCCAGTATATAAGAACAATGTAACCGCTGAACGTAACTTATTTCAAGTGAACGCAGCCACACATGTCTAGCAGGAGCTGCAACAGCAGCTGTCAATGAAGAGGTGTATGACGGGAACGTGGGATATTAGCTAATTGATTTTTTTTTTCTCGGTATTTTCACAATACAGACCTTCTTTTCCCAGAACAAATCAATTCCCAGATCCAACAAGCAAGTGCACATGCCTCTGCTTGAGCCTGTAACTAATGCAGCATGCGCAAGGCTGTGCTACAGCGCAGCATTAAAGGATTTCTGAAGCACGGCTGAAATTCTTAGATGAAGTGGTGATATTTGTAATTTCCTCTGGTGTCTAACAGGGCCCTTTTAATGTTGCGTCTACGGCGGCGGAGATGGGGGGAGGCGGGTACGAGATCAAAGAGGACAGCGTTGACGGGATAAATAAAAGTATTCTGGGATTAAGAAATAGCGCAGGTGGCCCCTCCAACTGATAGCGCTGGCAGAGCTCCAAGGCAAGCTAGTTAGCAGAACATCCTTCTCAATATTACTCTTCTCCTCTTCTCTTCATATCGCAAGTACACCATTAAAGGGTAATTTATTTCAAAAAGGTTCCCTCCCTCCATATATTTCTCCAGGAAGTGGCGCGGATAGGAATTTTGTATGCAAAGGTGGCTTGCTCGCAGTCATTTATGCATTTAGCACAGTCCCCCCCCCCCCCAACCACCGCCACCCCACCCCTCCCTTCCTCCCCTTTCCCGAGTGCTCAAACGAGAGCAGGCCATCTTTGATGTTCCATAAGCCTTAGGGAGAGCTCGGCTGGCCCCATATTAGTTCAAACGCCAAACGGCGAGGAAGTTAATAGACTGTGAGTAACTCCATATCGACAGTCACAGTTTGATAGAACTGTGTCACACGACTGCGGGTTGTGACCGTCTGATGATTGTTTCAGGAAATCGCTCAGCTTGAGGAAAGTGGAAGCGTACAGCCGACGAGGAAAAATAGGCTGTTATATTTACAGGGGGGCTTGGTGGGGTCTGAAAATGAGACTGTGATTGTATTTTCGCAGACTGTGTGTTTGGCTGTCACATGTTGACTCTGTGTCAGCGTGAAGGGACCACGGTGCCCAGGTTCGTCCAGCTGTGTGTGACGGAAGTGGAAAAACGAGGTAGGTTGGTTTAGGTACGGTTCATTTATTCTTTTTTTAAAAGAATAAAGGGTCTGGCTGACCTTCTCTCCTTTGTCTTAGGCCTGGATGCTGATGGTATTTACAGAGTGAGCGGCAACCTGTCCACCATACAGAAACTACGCTTCCTGGTGGACCAAGGTAACGTTTGGCAACACTGTATTTAAAGGCTGCCTATACAAAGGCTTGATAACATTCAGAGCATCGCCATCCCAAGAAAAACATGCATCTCAAATTTGGTCGATTTTTATTTTTCTACATCGTTTCAAGGCAGCAGCCGCCGTTTATATTGTCTGAAAATTTCGTGATGAATGGACCAATAGGAATGCTCCAAAATAGCTTGGGAAAAATTCTGGTTCCATTGACTTTCATTGAAAGTAAGGACAGTTTTTGGGCTCTACTGTAAAGTTGACATTTTATGAGATACTCGTTTTTCATTGGACAGCGACGATAAGCATTGGACAATATATTTCAGAAGCTGTACTCGAGCAGTTGAGGAGCTTTTTATCTTCTTTTTATCACATAATTGTAGACTGTCCATCCATTTTTAACAAAGAATTATTCCATCCCACAATTATTCCACCCAATTAATATATTAGTTCTAGGAACAATCCCCTCTAACTAGGGTGGAGAGAATATGTCACAACAAAATCTTTCACAGAGCGACGGTGTTCTTAACTAGGTCTCATAATACTTCACATTATGGTCGAACTTCATGAACAGATCCAAGGTCACTAACATCAGCTGTTACCTAATACTTATAATAGGTGCCATAGAATGCATTTACTTTGCATTTGAAACGATTCGCTGTAACCACCATAGAAGGTATGTGCCTGTGGTTGAATAATAAGATGAGCTCTGCTTTAATTGGCTGGTTTTCAGCGAGACATTGTGAAAATCACACAGGAGCAACATATAAACCTCCCTGTAAATAAGCTCCTCCCTCATGCTATTCAGTTAGCTATGCCTGTTACTCAGAGCTGCTAGTATCTAACATTACACATACTGGCTACTCCCTTTCATCTCCACATCAACCCAAAGTAGATTAAAGGTGTCTCTGTGAAACTTCCAGTTTAACATGATCTGCTTCAACCAGCACACAGTGATACACTCACATAGCATGGCTGCTACTTACAGGTCACTGTTGGGGTTGTGATGCTAATGAAGGTGGAGCTGCTCATCTCTTTAGTCTCTTCAGTGTTAAATGCTGAGCTGAAGCTGCTAAGCACTGTTTAAGTGTTTGACAAACTGTCTGGAGAGAAAACTGACAGAAGATTGAAGGAAGTTCGTATTCGCCAGCATTGTTTGTGAATTTCCTGTTTCATCTTAAATGGTGTTGTAGTTACATTCAAGGGTCTTAAAGGATTTGAGATAGAACAGAACGTTTGATTAAGAAACTGTAGAAACTGTTTAGAACTGAACATCAACCATGTAGTGCTGAGAGTTGGGTTTGTTGGGAAGGATATGAAAAGTGCCAACGTCTCCTTCACAGCCTGGAACAGTAGATTTCTCCACATCGTCCACAATTTTCACTGCTGTTGGTTTTTTTGATGCCGTATGTAAATTTTGGACATGTAAATATTAATGAGACTGTTATGTAACAGTTTTGGAAGTGGCCTGTTTTATCGTCCCTCTTTAGTAAACGCGGGATTTGTATTTGAAGAAGGACCAACAGTGTTTGAGGTTCAGGGTACATCAGTTAGATGCTTCAAAATGTTCTTACGCAACTAAAACTTTTAGGTTTTGAGTCTATGGCTGCTACTGTTAACATAGCGCCTGCATTGTACTCTGCACCTATTGTCGCGCAATGACATTCGAATATGTTTTCATTACATATGAAAGGCTGAGGAAACAATGTTTCACAGCTCTCGGGGGGCAAATTAACAGTTTGCTGTTGTACTGCAACAACAACAAAAAAAAGCCACACAACAACAACAAAAAGAGATTGACATAATGATTAGCATTCTCTAATTTCCCCATCAAAAGACTGATGTTTTGATTCTCTTCCCTAACCCCTCCTTCTGTTCTCCTCTCTGTTTTTGTCCCCAGAGGAGGAGCTGAATTTGGGCGACAGCCAATGGGAGGACATCCATGTCATCACCGGAGCGCTAAAGATGTTTTTCCGCGAACTGCCAGAGCCCCTGTTTCCCTTTCGCTTTTTCGACCCCTTCGTGGAAGCCATAAGTAAGCAACAGCAGGTCACATCAGTTCTATTGTTTGAAACTCTTACAGGGATCCGATCGCGAGGTTCTGGGATTGCGGTAAAAGCTTCATTGGGGGCCAAATCTGTATTTCAATGCTAAGGCTGGATTCCATGCGGTACCTCATGCTTCACACGTGAAGGAACTTAAAATAAACTTGAACAGATGTCCTAAAGACAATGACCAATGGTGCACTAATCTGGGACCAGTTTTGACATTACTGATAATTGCCAAGGCTGCGATTTAGATTGATAGAAGTGGCCCAATTTCAGAGTTAGATGGAGGATAGGACTGGCCCAATAACAGCAATAGATGGTAACCTGTAAGCCTGGCTCATATTAAGTCATTTCAAATATTTAAAACTCATTTAATTGAAACTTTTAATAAGATTTAAACACCAGACTCATCCTTGATGGCCGTTCTGACATGCCTGTTAGCCAAAAGGGGTCGCTCTTTGACAGGGAGGTGGTTCTCCCAAACCCTGAGCTGCTCCCCTCTTCTGGGAGTGGGGGAATTCCTCAGGCCAGAGGGCATAGCCAAGGCCTGCGGTCCAGACAGAAACTGTCACCAGATCAGCTTTAATGTCACATGGAACCCCCGCCTCCACTGCCACAGCAGGCCAAACTCTGGGCCCCATATTAGCAGGCCAACTGACGCCATACTGTTTCTCTTGGGCACTCCGTCTCTTAAGATGCCATGTTCTTATTTCAGTGAAGCGTATTTATTTATTTATTTATTTATTTATTCATTTATTTTTTTACAACGGATGTTATTTCAGTTAAGAAAAAAAGATTAGTAATGTTTTAAACAGTCAGCAATTACTATTACATTACATATGACCTCATGCTAATTGGCGGCTGCTGGTTTCAATTCATTGTCAGCCACTTTAATCAGAGTATATAATAAAAAATTGAACCTGGCAGCAAGTACAACACTGGTTGTCTGTAGAAACATGACTCACTTTATGTAAGTCTGAATGCATCTATATAAAGTAACTATGAATAATAAGAATCATATATCAAGAAAGGATAACATAGGGCTGGTTGCAGTTTCAGTAGTCACTTTCAATTGGTAAATTCTTCGTAGTCTAAGACTAGGCTTATAACAGAGGGCAGAGGGTTTTTTTTAGAGAAAGCTGGTTGTGATTTTAAAGTAAGGGTGAATTCCACCCTTTGTGTTACCCTCTTGTGCAGGGATGAGCAAGACACAGAACAGGAACGAGCCTGCGGTGATGTTGTAATTCAGTTATAAATATTTACTCGCACCTGCACGTAGGCCGGCGTTCTGCAAACTGCTTCCATCCACTAAAGCAGTGGCGGCGCTTGATCACATACAGATAACGTTTAGTCAACTAATTAATACGGCCCCAGTCCCCTCAGAGCGGGAGATATAATTAGCTCAACCTGCAACACATTCTGTGTGAATTACCATCGGGAGATTTGGGGGAAGCCTGCAAGACCCTGGAGAGACAAACTGGTCGGGAGACAGCACGGGAGACGTATAGTAGGTTTATGAGATGTAGATGGTAGTACAATGGTAGAAGCAATCGTAGGCTTTTGTGCATATCTCCATTTTTTCTATTGTTTACTTTTTCTGCGTAATTAGAAAGCATTTGTTACTCTTTGCATTGAGTTACAATTTCACAATGAACAGTCCAACAGAATTTCCCCAATATACATAACAAATTAAGGATGTTTGGTAACACTTCCTGTGAATCCTGTATTAATAATGCATTATAAATGCATGGCATTTGTAATACCTTTAGTACCTTGTAATATCATGTGGTATATATATATATATATATATATATATATATATATATATATATATATATATATATATATATATATATATATATATATGCTCTGTTAAAGCTTGTAATAGTATTTTTTAATGTAATTTTATTTATAATTTTATTTTATTATGTGTTATGAAACCTGACATTTCAAAGTCATATACTCACATTTTACAAAGCGTTATGCATGTCATTATAACTGCTTATAACCACTTATACAGGTTCATTATAAATGCATTAAGAAATCATTGTGTATACATGATTCAAAGGAAGTGTTATCAAATGTATCTTTTACCATTAATAGGGTTTGTTATGACAGCAGCAATACATTGCATTATATTTCTATTAACTATATGAAGTCTAATGTGTGCACATTGTCTAATAAGATATAGGGTTATATATTTTTGATGCTTAATGAGACATATATATTTACTGAATTACTACAGCTAAATTACAGTGGTTCCAATTAAGCCCAAAACTGTGGACCTCTGCCTATATGGAGACTAAATAAATACATGCATATGCACAGAATAACATATTTATGAAGCAGTATGAGTTTATATAACCAGTTTATTCTAGTCATGTTATACATAGATGACATTGTATTCACATTAACGTTCATAATTATGAAGATCATTCCCAATCAAAGGAGCTTAGAAAGAAGAACTAGTTTAGATGAGTCCTATGTTCGGTTCAGAGTGACCTGCATGTTAGTTTAATGTCATTTACTTCATTGTCAGGCATCTTGCGAATTCTGGCATATGCTGTTCACAGATACTTGACTAATGCTTATTAATATTAATATGTAATTTAATGCTTACACATGTTCTATGATGTCCTTATGTAGATGGCCTTCAAATAAAGTACTACCAACAATTCTTAACTTTCAATACAAGTTAATGTAACAACATAAAGTCATTTGGACTATTTCTTTTGTTCTATGTGCCATATAATTATGGCATGGACATATTATGTAAAGGATAAATGAATAAAAAATACATAAATATCTAAATAAATCATAGAGATTTGTTCTAACAGTGATAAGTAAACCTACATGTATTAACAGTAGTTTTTACTTATGTAATTCATTACACAATTAACATTACACAAGACACGTTTGTGTAATTACATACAGTAGTAACTAAAGTGAACACAAGTACTATATTTACATAAGCTGTACAGCTGTAATGCATCCGTAATAGTAAGTGTATTAAATGCAGTGCATGGTTTTGGCATGTGTTGTTAATGTGTAGGCCCCAGTTTTCACTTAAAAAAACAACAACACTGCTGTCCAAACTTGTATTTGGCTGTATTTCCACATATTTTTACACTGATATTAATTATAAGTTTAGGCCTTTTTTGCTGACTGTCACTAAGTTGGCAGCTTATGGTCATCCATTAGAGTATAGCTATGTTATGCACTGTGACACCAGCCAGACAGAATAATTATACTGGCTAACTCCTAACCATGACTGCCCTTTAAATGGGTGGCATTAGCTAAAGGTCCTTGGAAGCACTCTTTGGACAAGGACTGGTTCAATTAGGAGCGCTGCCCAATAACACATTGCTATTGGAACCAGTCACGGCTGCACTTTTCCCCAACTTGCTACTAGAATTGTTTTTAGAACAGGCTTAGCCCTTGGGAGCCACAGTTTTTTTATTTATTTGTGATATTAAAATACACATTAAAAGCCTAATATTGCACAAGTATCTCCAAAATAACAACTTTATAGTAGAGGACAAAAACTGTCTTTACCTTCAATAATAAGAATAATAACAATGAATACTGAATACTTACTTTGCTGTTCCTCACCAGTAGATAAAGATAACAAAAAAGAAAATAAAAAAAATAATTAATTAAATAAATATTTATATATACAAAATATGTAAAGTATAATAATATAAGTTGAAGTAAATAAAATTAAAGTATTTTTTTTTCTTTTTTATAACTAAAAATAAAAAACAAAAATAAAAGTTACATGTGCTTTTATGTGCAAGTATGAAGAGCAGGAGCCATAAAGTGCAAGTAATAAATGTAAACAATAGTGTTTTTGTGCAAGTAGTGAATGTAAACAGTATTCTGACAGCAGCAGTACTGTGAGTGTAAGTTAAAATCAGACCAGTTAAAAAAACTGTACCATAGAAGTAAACCTAGGGGGAAGCCAGGTAGCCAATGTTAGTGCTAGAAAGCCATGTGCATTAATTAGTCTGTCCATTAGTGCATCATTTCTTTGTCACTGAGGGTGGGATTCCCTACGGTGGTATGATATTTTTGCATAATGTATGCTGGGTACTGAAGTAGGAGAACATTAATGGAGAACAGATTCCAAGTTGTGATGAGGCTGATGAGTGCTACATAGAATATTACATAATATTAATTGAAGCAAAGAAATCAAAACTTCTAATCAACATGATATTAATGTCTGTCAATAGAAGAGGAGATACAAAGTCATATGCAAAATGTGTTATTAGGCTTATTGGGTACAAGTAATACCTCCTGGTATTTGGTGGGGACCTATGTTAGGTTGTTACTCCGGCACTGTCTTGCTGCTAACTCACTCACCATAGCCACTTTAATCAGTGGCAACAAAATGTTTGGTTTAATAGTTCATCTTCTGAAAAAGCTTGTTTCAGTTTTACACCAAACACCAGCTTTTCAGATTTACTAATATGATATGGCATATTTCAAAGTTCTTCAGAGGCATCCCAGGTGTCCTTGGCTGTGTTTGGCTATAAAGGACTAATTCAGAAGCCATTTATTGTATATTTTATCATCTCCACTGACTATATAGAAGCACTCTGTAGTAAAACCATAAATATTCATCCATTAGTCTCATTATTAGCCACCTTTTTACCCTGTTCTTTAGTGGTCAGGACCACCACAGAGCAGGTATTGTTTTGGTAGTGGGTCATTCTCAGCACTGCAGTGACACTGAAGTGATGGTGGCGTGTTAGTGTGCTGGCGTGAGTAGATCAGACACAGCGGTGCTGCTGGATTTTTCAAACATTGCGTCCACTCACTGTCCACTCTATTAGACACTCTTACTTTGTGGGTCCACTGTGTAGAGACGAAAGTTCATCTGCTGCTGCACAGTTTGTAGTATTGGGTGGGTGGACTATTCTCAGTCCAGCAATGACACTAAGGTGTTTAAACACTCCAGCAGCACGGATGTTTTCTGATCCACTCACACCAGCACAACACATGTCAGTGTTACTGCAGTGCTGGGAATGATCCACCGTCCCAGTAGTACCTGCTCAGTGGTGGTCCTGTGGGGGTCCTGACCATTGAAGAACAGGGTATCAAAGTATACAGAGAAACAGATGAACCACAGTCTATAGGTGTAGAACCACAAAGTGCTCCTATATGGTCAGTAGAGCTGATAAAACAGACAATCAATGTAGATACTGTGTAGGTGTACTGTTTTAAGTACAATAAACTGAGCTCTTAGTGTATGTGAGTGTATGTGTGTGTGTAATGTCTTTGAGGGTTAGTGAAAGTCCTTTGTGACATCATTCATGGCAGACAAATAGTTAATCACATAATTATGTAATTGCATTCAAACTATACAGCAAAAGAACAATAACAGCTATTTTTACGGTTTAATAAGATCTCTGAACATATTTAAGACCCACTACTACACAATGACCTAAATACAATTTCAAATACAATTTTAAGTACCATATGTTTTTTATGAATTATCCCCCCCTTCTCCTTTTTTTATGGTCCACCACTTGGACTTTCCGAAGTCCTCAGGTAGACAGTTGGCCTAATTTTCCATTCGCTCATTCTGTGCATGGTCTGGAGTGCAGAGGATGGCAGGAACCAGCTCTTGGCTCGCAACAGCCCAAATCTATTATTCATATTGCCTGGTGTCTTAGCGACATTGTCCCACCACCTGTCTCGCTCACAAGCGTTTCTTGTTGTTCCCAGCGAATCGCATACATGCTGACAAATTGAGGTTTTGTTCTTTGAGTTGACATGCAGAGAATCCCACTAACAGAGTGCCTGCCCACTTCTACTCCAGAGCTCCCTTTGATCCCTTTGTTGTTGAAAACTACGATCGCCGGCGATAGCACAACAAAAAAATTCGTAGCATGTGATTCCATACGGCCTCATGACGAATTCACATCGACTGCCAATGTGAGACCATCTCGCTGCTTGTGCTGAATTCATTAAACCCTATTTCTCACCCCCCCACCAACCACCATCTATAATCTACAGCTCTGTTAACGACAGTAAGTATGTCACAGAATGTAAGTGCTCGTAACAATCGCTCCCATTTTTCCCCGCTCTCGGTGCAAGGACTTCAACCCTCCAGTCTCGGAATCGATGCCTTCTACGAAGCCTGCTTAATTTCTCTGGCGTGGCCTCATTGGCATGCAAAGCTAGCGTGCAGAAAGAGTTTCAAACGCATAAAAACGCTTCCCAGTCTCTATATTTCATCAAGGAGTTTTTCATGTTTAATAAATTACAGCGGCCGATCCGCTAAGACTTTGTTATTCATAAAGCAAAGCATTCAATTGGGATACATTTAAAATCTTAATCATAACCTGCAGGACTATTTGCAGTGTGCTAATATTTGCCTTGACGGGGCTTAAGGAAGTCAGTAGACAAAAGCCCCGAAATGAGCTTGGGCTGCGAAGTGAGCTTTGTTTGAATAAAGTAGGTCTCAGTTGTTTGTAATTGGATTACACTGGCAGTTTAGAAACTGAACGTGTGCCTACTTAGCACGTTCATCACAACTGCAAACAAACCGGCCACGCCGTTCTCTTATAGGACGCCTCAGCCTTGTTAACGCAAACGATGATGTGATTTCCATGCGCAAGCAGACCTCGGCGAGGCCCCATTGATTTGAAATCATCAATGAAATCAGGCTGTTTATAGAAAATTTCATGCAGAGATGCAAACACTGTACACACCTTTGTGTAATATCTGCGTGGGTGAAGTTTGTAAAGCAAAGGTTAGCTTGGTGAATCAGCACATGCCCATTTAGGCACAGGCATTTTTAGTCTGTTATATATTAATGACACTGTCCGCACCATCTGTCCAGAATGCACAACGAAGGACCATCTCCAATATGCTCGCTACCAAAGGCAAAGTAATTAATGACAGCAATAATGCCAGCAATAATGACTAGATTAAATATTTTACAGGCCGACTGCCATGCGCTCGTCACAGCCAAAAGAGTGTCATGGGCTTCTGCTGATCAGCTAAAGGCAGAATTGTCTAAAGCCTTTTGTTTTAGTAGTGGAATACGACTTGAGCTAAGTTATGGTGATGGAAGTAATGGCAAGAAAATGGTGAGGAAGATCTGATTGCATAACGCTATGATAACATCCAATGTAATGGTTGAAGTGCCTGTAGAGCAATCACGATCAATTATCTAACCATTATTGTGTCGATTATTGAGTTTTTGAAGGAATGGCTAGTTGAAAAGTCAAATTTACACAAATTTACACTCACCCAAGATGTGCTCCATTAACCAATACACATTTACTGTCACAATGTTGCCTTGGCATTAAGTGAATATTACTAATAAATACTAGAAATCAATAGTCACACTGAAAATACATCCCCAAAACTTCTCTCAACACCCTCATACTGCATCCAGATATTCTTTAAGTTTGCAAAGGTTTGTTGCTAGTGTTTAGCACCTGGTATTCCATAGCTAACAGTAAATCAAAAAGGGTCCTCAACTACTTTAACAAGTTATTGCAACCCTAATGAAGACCTGGATATGGTTTAAGTTGGTCGAGAGAAGGTTTAGGTCTGTATTGTCAGAAAAATTGGGGTGACTATTGGCGTTAGAGTTAAGTTAGCCACATTAGCCTCATAGCTAGGCTAAAAAAAGCTACATTTAGACATCTAGCATGTGTTGGCTGAGCATTTACATCAGACCAGTTACACCAGACCAGTTCCCATAGCTAAGAGTAAATCATACTGCATCCTCAACTGCTTCAACAAGTCCGCGCAACCTTAATGAAGACCTGGATGTGGTTTAAGTTGGTCGAGAGAAGGTTTATTGGCTGTAGCGTTAAGTTAGCAACATTAGCCTCATAGCTAGGCTAAAAAAAGCTACATTTAGACACCCAGCATGTGTTGGCTGACCAGTTACACCAGACCAGTTACATTAGCATGTGGTATCCCATAGCTCACAGTAAATCATACTGCATCCTCGACTGCTTCAACAAGTCTGTTCAACCCTAATGAAGACCTGGATGTGGTCTAAGTTGGTTGAGAGAAGGTTTAGGCCTGCATTTTCAAAAAGATTTGGGTGACCCTTGGTTTCTAGTGTTAAGTTAGCAACATTAGCCTCACAGCTGGGCTAATAAAGCTCAATTCAGACACCCAACATGTCTTAGCTGACCAGATACATCTGGGAAAAGTGAAATATGTATGTATGTTTCCTAAAACAAGGTTTCTTATCGTAATCTAAGCATGGTTGATGACTGGAGAAGGTGTATCTGAATTCATGGCTATAATCATGTAATCGCATAACTGTGACAGTCCTAATTTGGTAGAATAAAGACTATAAAACCCAACTGGTTTGCTACTGCCACCTATAGCAGCAGGTCAGGGCTGCTCTCTGTCCTAGAACATGTTCCCTGTCTGCACTCAATTGGCAAACCTGGCATCTGATAGGGGCATCTGCTAGCAACGGCCGTGCCAGCACGGTGAATACACGCAGACATCTGCTCCATTAGTGCCCAGGGGGCATCCTGGGCAGTACAGTAGACCAGCGCCATGAACACTGCCAGCTCCTTTCCATGGGAGTGAAAAGCATGAACGAATATCGTTAGCCTGGCCCCCCAATCACTAGTGCACAATTACAAGTGCACACAAAGTTCCAAAGGTGTTTTCAGGTGAAAGAGTATTTGAGTATGGATGTAAATCAAGCTCTATTTTTTTTCTAAATTGCTCACATTATCCTTCTGCTGTGAGAAAACAAGTACAAGCCATGGGTCTGAAAGGATGTGTAGCTGGATACTGAGGGAAAAAAATATTAATGGCAAAAGAACCTCTGCAAATGAAGGCCAAACCTGAACATCTGAGATGTTGAGTAAGGTTTTCCGAGCAGATTATTTGGTGGAGAATCAGTGCTATGCCTATTCTTATGTATATATCTAGTGTACGTTTTGTATATTCCCATATATATTTTAGTTATTACTAAATCTATATATTCTAGCTTATTTTTACTTTACTATTGTCTATTTTTTTGTATGTTTGCACTGTTTTTACTACATATATATAATTGCTGCCCTGCTGTAGAGTTATTATCTGAGTCTTACCCCAAACATTTCAATGCATGTTATGTCCTGACATGATGTGCAAATGACAAATAAACTTGAAACTTAAAACTTGAAACTAATTTAGTACCTTCTGAAAAATGTTTGGGAACAGTCTATAGTAAGATGATGACCCCAAGCACACTACTAGTGATGGGTCTAGTGTAGTGGGTTACACCTCCATGCTGTAGATTACACCTCCTTCACCTACCTGTGTACATGTAAGCTGTATGTCACTCTGGAACATAAGAGCATCTGCCAAATACCATGAATGTAAATGTACTAAGAAGACCTAGACGTACAATAGACTGGCCACCCAAGCATCCAAACTAAAGGTCAATGCAGGACCTAATGTCTGGACCTAATGTTTGTCCTGCTCCCGCCCGCAGTCCCGTACAAGACTAAATAATATGCAGTATTTGTCACTATATTCACAAATAAAATATACAGTGGCGAGAAGACTCTCGGCCACCGCTGCAGATTCACAAACGCGCTGCAAACAACACAACGGAAGTGTTTCCGGAGGACACTTAAAGGACGTGGGACCACATACAGCAATGCAATGTAAACAGAACCATGCGTAGCCGCGGTAGTATCTAATAGTGATGGGCAAATAATACCGATACTTCGGATCTTGTGTTTATGAAGGGCATATGGAGGCTTGCTTGGTTAAGAGTGACGTCACTGATGACGTTTGGAGCCTCGCTGGTTAAGGACATGGTTCGAGTGTTGGCGTGATTTATTGTTTCTTAATAAAAATTAAAGTCACCATCACCCCACAGTCACTGTCCCATCTCTTAAAACCACTGCAACAGTTTTAACATCAATATCTCACGTCCTATTGGATTTGTTCCCATGCTGCCAACGTTGCAAGAGGCCATCGCAAATAGTTGAAATGACAATAAAGGTTTTGGCCAACAGGGGGAGTTCGTGTGCACATGAAGCTTCAAGTACCTTTTTTTGAACCATCTGGAGGGAAAGCTTCAACGCTTCAAGAGGCTTGATCTGGCCATCACTAGCGTCTAATGAGAAGTAAGTCTGGATAGTTAGTAAATGTAGCCAAACTTACTTCTCATTAGACGCTACCGCGGCTCCACCTATTTCTGTTTACACTGCGTCGCCGTATGTGGTCCAACATCCTTTAAAGGTCCTCCAGAAACACTTTCGTTGTGTTGTGGACGGTTTTGCAGCGCATTCGTGTTTTTGCAGCGTGTTTGTTAAATGTAGTGTCCAGGTTGCTGTTTTGATGAAAGTGTTTTCTGTTTGCAGTGCGTCTGTAAATTGGCAGCATGTTAGGTCTTCTCGGCCACCGTAGAAACAACTAAGAATGAAAATGACTAGCATATGTCAGACTTGCCCTTAATGAGCTTGACTCTTTCATGCCAACTCGAGTCAAAGGTGACCCAACTAAGATTTTATTTTCTATATCTTAATATCTTAATTTCACCATTCAAGCTTCTATGAAATCCTCAATTTACTTGTTTTAGATCACCACAAATCTTAATTTCAGTATCCACAACAGGGGTCAAAATGAACCCTTGTATATTCACTATAGAAACTGATCGACATTCGTAAACATTGATAGTCGGAAACACATTTACAAAAGCTATTGTTGCTCATGAAGTTAATAAATAAGAATAAATAATGATTTAAGGTCATCAAACAAGATTATTAATAAACACTTGGAACATTAAATAATTAAATCAATTGATTTTAATAGATTTACCAAAGAGACACTCGTAATGTTGTGCATTAGAAAGGGTTTGTTTAGCTTGTGTGTCAAAGGGTTAACTGTAGTGCACATGTCTTACTTTCCACAGCTGAGGTTTTACGACTGTCTAAGGGCTCCACAGTTTCTGTAGCCTGATAATGCAGTTTATATGTTGTTCACATGATTGGTTAATTCTTCCTTATTAAATATATGGCTGTTAATTATGCATACTAATCATTAATACGTTCATTTATCTTCTGCACCGCTTGTCCTTTTGGGTCATGGGGAGGTGGGGGCAGGGGGTTGGGTGCTGTAATCTATCCCAACAATCATTGGAAGCAAGGCAGGAAACACCCTGGACAGGCCACCAGTACATTGCAGGACTGCACGTTTAATTATTGGATAATTATTATCATTTATATAAACTATTTATTTATTTGCTGGGTTTGTCAACATGTAAACGTTGTTCCTCTTCCAGTGTACTGGTTAGGTTAACCACAGATAACATTTCAATGTAGTCCTGCACTGCAAGGCACTTTGGTGGGACCACAGATCTCTAGTCCAGGCCTCAACATCACTGAATGAGGTCAGGATGGCCTGGATTACTTAAATTAGACACTGTATAACCAACTTCCTAGACTGAACTTGAATTTACCTGTGATTAGCATACAGCAAAAACACTGTTTGATTTGGTATCACAATAGTATCACATAGTGTCAGTTTTACAATAACCACAAACAAAGGATTTGTCGTGACAAACTAAATATATAAAACACTTAAAAAATAAAAAGTTAATGTGATGCAGCCGGCTGACCTGGACATAAGCGGCTATGCATGTCTGTGTACACACATACACGCACTTCTCATTAAAGAAAAGCTGTTCCCAAACATCTGCTGGGGGATCACATGTCCCCTGATCGAAACGTACGCTGCAGTGATATTAGATATTAAACTGAACACAGTAATTAGTCCTAACACTCCAACGTTTTCACCAGCTGTGCGACTTACATCATGTATTTACAGCGTGCGTCTCTTTCAAACGAAGGAAAAACACAATTAAGGAAGAAAGAAAATGAATTCAATAAGAACTGCACGAGCTGAGCACATGGCAGGCTCAGAAAAAAAGGGTCAAAGGCCTGTCATTTGTTTGGGGCAGCGTGGTTGCCGCACAGGTTGGCCTCCCTCAGGACTTTTTCATGAGGTCACCAGCCATCTGACATGCCAGGAGTGGCAGGGTCGAAAGGTGAACATTTAGGGCTAGTGTTACAAGTGCAGCGGCTCTTAAGAGCCATTAACCAACCTCGGTGCGTCAGCGCAGAGATCTATCGCACGCCCACCAAGCACAGAGGTAACGATCGTTTGTCATTCTCTCCTATGAATATTTGCAACAATAGATACAGCAGGCTTTGCTGAGAATCTATATATTTCCCAACCAGCAGCTTGTTCAAATGTTAATGCCCTCAATTTGAATACCATTGAGAGGAAAAACCATTCATTATTCATATATATATGAATTTTGAACCAAACCGAGTTTGAGATACTAAAGGGTCTAAAACGGAGGTGAATGATGCTTGTGAACTTTTCTTTCTCCCAGAAACAAAGGAGCCAAAGCCGAAGGTCCAGGCGCTGAAGAAGCTGGTCCAACAGCTTCCTAGACCCAACCACAACACCATGAAACTGCTGTTCCATCATCTGCAGAGGTATGTAAATGAGCAATGTAACTCTTAAAGAATAGGGCCGCCAAGGGTTCTTTAGGCAATGCTATCAACTGTTGGGTCCCTAAAGAACTACATCTGAACAAAAGAGACCTGTGGATGTGAAGAACTTTTTGAGGGTGGTTGTCAACGACCGTCAGTCAGACTTCATATTAAGTGCCTGTAGTAACTGTGTAGTTACAGATGTAGTTACATGTGCAACAACTAATGATGGATTACAACTGTACAGCTTATATAATTACACATGTACCAATCTCTTTCAGTCACATGCAATTACCTAAGAGTATCTTTATAGCCAGAACAGCCAATTTTTTCTTGTGTTAGTTTGCTAATAACTATTAAATAAAATAACTACCAAATATTTGCAGTGTAAATATTGTCTTAATGTAAGTTATTACAAACGTCCTTATAAAACTGAAGAAAAAAATTGGTTGGTAACTATCAAGATACTCTTATGTAATTACATGAGGCAAAAAACTAATTGCTACACATGTAATTACAGTAGCTGTTCTGCTGTAATCTGTCTGTAACAGTGGCTACATCACTAGTAGTTACATTGTTGTTGCATGTGTTGTTCATGTGTAACTACACAGGTATTACAAGCACTTAATAAAGAGTGGTACCCTGCAGTCCTGGGTACTCTCTGTCCTGGACTGTTTCAGGTGGTCTGTGCACACCTATTGAGTATTTACAAAGCAGGACAAATAAACACCTGGATCAGACTATATGGCATTTTAATCTTTTATGATGCTCTTATGACTGTGTCTTGGTCAGAGCAATGTAACTCTTAACTCTGCACAGATCATCATTGAGGAGGGTCAAGAAACATGTCAATCATGGCTACAGAAGCACTATGTGTGATGCTGTTGGTTTTGTGTTACCAAACAATATATATATATATATATATATATATATATATATATATATATATATATATATATATATATATATATATATATATATTGTAGAGCTGTTCCAGAGTGTTACATAGTGGACAGCCTGGACTGTCCATCCTTCAAAGAGAACTTGAGGTAATGAGTGTGTTAATGTATGAAGCTTTCACTGAAGTGGGTTAAATTGTGATTGTTGAGATTATTTTACAATAGGTGGTTAGCGCTTAGCCACTGGCATTTTTGCTAAACATGTTTATTCAAATTTAAAATTATGAGTGGACGTTATTACAATGTATGTGATCTGTTGCTTGTTCAATCTGAAAATTGCAACAGCAGCATCCCTCTTTCTCTTCACCACGTTTACATGTGTGCACTATTTCTCCTACTGGTGAATGTCAATGAACATGTTGTATATCTCTATATATATACTCACCCTACAAGGCCCAGTCCACATTCCCATTGCTCATATTCGGGCCTAATGCTGGAAATTTGCAAGCTATTACAAAATTGTATTGAGATTGTGTAGTCTGATCCTGGCTTATTCTAAAACTGAGGAGTGTTCAATAGGAATTTCCCTCAGCTTTATTTCTATTGGCCAGGCTTGAATTGAGTCTTAAGTTAGCTGGCTAAACTTTGTAAACTTTGTAAAATTCCCACCTGATCCAGTTCAATTAAGAATTTGAATAATTGGCTTATGAGTTGGATCAGAATAGTTAAAACAATGCAGGGCAGTGAGGTGAAGACCAGCGGTTTAGAGAACTTACACATATGTAGAAGCCCTATGCCAATTTAAGAGTTCTTCCTAGAACCTTTACATTATTTGAAGAAAGTTCAATCGTTTAAGGGTTCAATTGCAAAAAATGGTTCGCTAAACCATCATCCACTGAAAGCCTGTTTAGAGAACCAACAGTGGTTCTTTCACAGCATTGTGCAAAGAACCTTTTGTATAGTTTTAAAGCTAGATTTGAGTCGACCTTCCTAAAGTTTGAGGCAACAGATCAATGTAACTACCAAAGATATGGATAAAGAAGTTACGGTAGGTCATGGTGGAAAAGCCTAAAGTAGAAGCAACATGCACAGAGAAACTCAGCATGAACTGCAGCGGGAGTGTTTTTTTTTATGTGACAGTGCTTGAGTCCCTGTCCATGCTAACATAGCTGGCACAGCCAGTAGGCCATATGGCTAGTCTCCATCTCCCAGGAGGGGTGTTCCATCCCACTTTACCCTTCTGCACATTTACCACCCCGCACAGGAGGGCCAGAAGACTCATCTCAGATTGATGAGCCCCCCCTCCATCCGCATCCCCCAATGGAACATGCCCTTTGGCTCTAGTGCTAAAGTCTGTTTGGTTGCGTATGCCAGGTCTCCCCAATCAGACAGCGCCAATGAGACCGAGGCAGTCAGTAAATGCTTACTTCACGACATAAACGGATAAATATGTGGATCACATTCATTAATTTCACATTCCTTCATCACTGAGTAAAATCCTTCTCATCATGGTGTAACACCGTATTGTAGAATAAGCTGGCATTAAGAAAATTATGTAACAACAAAGCGATGCGTCCTATCACAACCTTATTTATATTGATCCTTTAGACTACTTTACATGAGGGGAGTGTTGTAGTCAAAACTGCTAGAGCCGAGTCTGAGTTAAGACCAAGACCTGGACACATTGAGTCAAGACCAAGACTTTCAGCACCAGATCTTTTTCAGAGAATAAAAATAAACTATGATATATTTTGTAGTATAATATTATAATTATATATATAGATATAAAATTATATTTTCTAATACCACTAATACACTGCCATTCAAAAGATTGATCGCTAATTCCATCTATGTAAATTCCATCTATGTAAAGCCAATTTCTTTAAAGTTATGTGCATAAAATGAGGAAACTTTTGTAAAAAGTTGTAAAAATCAAGAGGTTTTGGATAAAATGGATAAATGGAGCTGCAAGTAATTTCATGATGATTGAGTACAGCACTCAGGATGAACTTGTAAAGAAAGTGATGTCCTCAACGCCTCTCATTGATACAGAGAAAGGACTATGGCGACTGCTTACCAAGAACTTCAGCCTCATTGTGCTTACTCTTTCTTTCATTGGCTACCTGTTCTTAAACGAACAGGAGCAGAACCTTCAACATTTTAGAATATGCCACCAGGGCAGCAGCACTGCTTCTTCATCCTCTCGTGTTGGACTAATTCAGCTTGACTCTACAGTGAGTCACCGTGGCCTTCAGTAGAACTTCAGTAGATACCACTGCAACACAATACATAGACGTCTTTGATATACAATTATTTTTTCCTATTCTGTTGGCGGGCTGCACGTTCAATAGCTGCTCTGATTTAAAACTACTGTATATGTTCAAATGTGAATGTGCATACTGACAGATATACACAGTTGTAGGGCTGCACCTAACGATTAATTTCATAATTTTAGCCCTACAAAGTTGAATCACATTATTAAGCTAATATCCAGAGTAACCACCGTGTGCAGCACAGACTTGATAAGGTCCTGGTAGGTTGTCACAGGTATCTGGAGCCATGCTCACTGCAGTGCATCCCACAGCCGCTTGAGGGAACGTGGGGAAGAATCTATAGAGCCAACACTACAATCCAGGTTGTCCCACAGATGCTCAATCAGGCTCAAGTCTGGGGAATTAGAGGTCCAGGACAGTATTTGGAAGTCTCGGTCAACCAATGTGGGACATTTCCAGCTGTGTGAAGATCCAATCCGCCCCAGGGAAGCCAATCAGCATGTATGGTGTATGTACTGGATTCATACCCAAACCAGTTGAGATGGATGAACGGGCCACAAAAACATTCCCCTAGACCACAACACTCCGCTGCCATCCACAGTAGGAAGTGGTCATAATGATGTGACTTGACTGTGTATGAAAAAAGATTCATCCCCTGACCAACTGCACCAAGATGTGTCCACTCGCTGTATTTGTAGCCCAACGTTATTATGTTCTAATGAAGAGCGCAAAAGGCCCATTAGGAAACACAACTTGCATTCCAAATCCCTCCAGTCATACAAGAGCACACGCAAAAATCATTACCATAAATTCTTTGAATGGCGACCTTAGATAATCCATTGAACTTTTATTTTGCTGACTGAAAGCCCGTTAAAGTGGAACTTGTGGTGACACTGAAAATCCCTGCAGTGCCACCAAGTCTGTCCCATCTCTTTAGCCTCAGTCTCCCAGCCCTCTCCACCACTGCTGGAGAAAGTGAGGAACCCTGTGCTTTATGAGGCCACACCCAGAGCGACTGATGTGGTCTAGTTTATACATCACTCTCACTTCTGGAGTTTTGTTCTTCTCGCTGGTCTTTCTCTCTCTCACTCTCTCTCTCTCTCTCTCTCTCTGGGTTTGAGGACAGCTTTCACATGAGTAAGCCTGAGGAATGTGTGGTTAATCAAGGACTGTATGCAGATACACAGTAATTGTGCAGAAGTGCATTCTCTCTAGCGGATGTGTCGGCTTATTTACCAATAATCAACAACAAGATGTAAATTGACCAGGAGCGTCCAAACTTTTGCACACGACTTCATAACCCAGTTAAACCGTTTCAGCTGTTGAGACCTGTTTTTTTGTGAGTTAACAGTGGCTTATAATTGAAGAACGCTGCTTCCCTGTTAATAAGAACCATATTTTATAACTTAAGCACTTTAAGGGAACATCGTTAGTGTGCATTGCTCTGCTTGTATGCAGCATTATCTGCACTCATCTGTTACTAATACCCAGAGGTGTCAGGTAATGAACTACAAATACTTGTTGGTTGAAATGTTGGTTATTTATACTTTACTGGAGTAATTATTATTTTCAGATTAATTTTACTTTTACTCCTTACATTTACACTCCATTATCAGTACTTTCTACTCCTTACATTTACACTCCATTATCTGTACTTTCTACTCCTTACATTTACACTCCATTATCTGTACTTTCTACTCCTTACATTTACACTCCATTATCAGTACTTTCTACTCCTTACATTTACACTCCATTATCAGTACTTTCTACTCCTTACATTTACATTCCATTATCAGTATTTTCTACTCCTTACATTTACACTCCATTATCTGTACTTTCTACTCCTTACATTTACACTCCATTATCAGTACTTTCTACTCCTTACATTTACACTCCATTATCAGTACTTTCTACTCCTTACATTTACACTCCATTATCAGTACTTTCTACTCCTTACATTTACACTCCATTATCAGTACTTACTACTCCTTACATTTACACTCCATTATCAGTACTTTCTACTCCTTACATTTACATTCCATTATCAGTATTTTCTACTCCTTACATTTACACTCCATTATCAGTATTTTCTACTCCTTACATTTACACTCCATTATCAGTACTTTCTACTCCTTACATTTACACTCCACTATCAGTACTTTCTACTCCTTACATTTACACTCCATTATCAGTACTTTCTACTCCTTACATTTTAAACAGTCTCGTTACTCCTATTTCATTTCAGCTTGTTTTCATTCATGTACATTTACATCCCAGTAAAGATTATTGATACCATGCCTTTGAAGCTTGACTACACCATTATAATACTAGTCATCATATCTTCTGCTCCATGAAACACATGTTAATGCTCAGTAGTACACAGATATGCTTCTTTAATATATTTACATTGTACTAAAATACATTCATGTTCAATGGGCGTATATGCGGCTGAAACAGGAAGCCTAGCGCATCCCAAATTTATCAACATTAACATTTTAATATAACATTACAGTCATTATGACTTTTAGAAGAATGGGTTTTTTTGGGAGGTGGACTAGTGCGCTATAGACCCCTGTGGTGTGGTCTAAGCTTTTGTCCTTAATAGCATTTTTTTCCTTACATTACTTTTACTTTTATATTTTAAGTAGTTTTGAAAGCAGTATTTTTACACTTTTACTGGAGTAAAAAGCTTGAGTTGTTACTTCAACTTCTACAGAAGTATTTTTAAGCCCTAGTATCTATACTTGAGTAATGAATGTGAGTACTTTTGACACCTTTGCTAATACCTCAAAAAGACGACCACGAGCGCCTCTTTTCAGAATATTGGTGTTATATATATTTTTAACTAATGCTTGCTTTCAAAGTGAACTAATTCAAGAACGCTAAGGTTCATCTAATAGCCAGCCTGAGTGATAGTGTATCCAAAATAGCTTTGATGTCTATTACTGATGCTGTACGAAAGTGCCAGTATCACCACCGATACTGCTATAGTATCGTATTGCTAAACACTAATTAATGGTATTTTGTTTACGTCATGCAACTGCACAGCTGCCCTTTTGGAAGGTGACTCAGCAACACAACGGCAACCTGTTTACTCGAGTGTTTTATACTTAAATAATATGTTTTATTTTTGTTGCTATAGTGAGAACCGATTAAATCTGACATCCAAATGGCTGAGAATTCCCTCTGCCTGATTATTGCTGTGTCCGGAGCTGCATACTGGCACACTAAATAGTACGCAAGAATGATGAATATACAATTAGTAGGCAAGGTGTGTTGATTCGACACTCCAACAGCTGCTCTGCTGTGCTGCTCGTTAGCTGCTCATTTAACATCTCCAGGCCGAAGTGTCAGGTGTTTCCTGATTAATGGTCATTTATCAAGGTAACGATGTTGCCGTTGCATTTGCCAGATTCTTGTTTGAAATTAGTTCTATGTTTAAGGCACCTGAATGTAACTGCAGTATTATTTGGTGATACTATATATATATATATATATATATATATATATATATATATATATATATATATATATATATATATATACATGTTTTTTGTTGGTCTTTCTGGTATATTTTACTTTAGTGCCCTAAATCGGTGACAGGGTCTTTTTAATGATGCAGAATCCAAGTTGGTTGCTAATGTGGTGCTAGTGCACTGGTATGGTATCCCAGGTGGTTGTCAAAGTTGTACTAGTGCACTGGTATGGTATACCAGGTGGTTGTCAAAGTTGTATTAGTGCACTGGTATGGTATACCAGGTGGTTGTCAAAGTTGTACTAGTGCACTGGTACGGTATAGCAGGTGGTTGTCAAAGTGGTGCTAGTGCACTGGTATGGTATACCAGGTGGTTGTCAAAGTTGTACTAGTGCACTGGTAAAGTATCTCAGGTGGTTGCTAATGTGGTGCAAGGCTGTTGGTACGGTATCCCAGGTGGTTGCTAATATGGTGCTAGTGCACTGGTACGGGATCACAGATGGTTGACAAAGTGGTGCTAGTGCACTGGTACGATATAGCAGGTGGTTGTCAAAGTGGTGCCAGTGCACAGGCATGGTATACTAGGTAGTTGTCAAAATGATGCTAGTGCACTGGTACAGTATCTCAAGTGGTTGCTAATGTGGTGGTAGTGCACTGGTACGGTATACCAGGTGGTTGCTAATGTGGTGCAAGGATGTTGGAACAGTATCCCAGGTGGTTGCTAAAGTGGTGCTAGTGCACTGGTACAGTATAGCAGGTGTTTGTCAAAGTTGTGCTAGTGCACTGGTATGGTATACCAGGTGGTTGCTAAAATGGTGCAAGTGCAATGGTACGGTATCCCAGGTGGTTACTAAAGTGGTGCTAGTGCACTGGTATGGTATCCCGGGTGGTTGTCAAAGTTCTGCTAGTGCACTGGTACATTATCCCAGGTGGTTGTCAAAGTGGTGCTAGTGCACTGGTACGGTATCCCAGGTGGTTACTAAAGTGGTGCTAGTGCACTGGTATGGTATACCAGGTGGTTGTTAAAGTGGGGCTAGTGCACTGGTACATTATCCCAGGTGGTTGCTAATGTGGTGCAAGGCTATTGGTCCAGTATCACAAATGGTTGCCAAAGTGGTGCTAGTGCACTGGTACAGTATCCCAGGTGGTTGTCAAAGTGGTGCTAGTGCACTGGTACAGTATCCCAGGTGGTTGCTAATGCGGTGCTAGCTACAGAATCACAAATGGTTACCAAAGTGGTGCTAGTGCACTGGTATGGTATACCAGGTGGTTGCTAATATGTGCTAGTAATAATATGAGTCTGTGTGTAACCTCTATGAAGGCCAGTGCGAGGGATGTGAGACATGTGCACTGTTCCAATACTGGCTCTACAATTCTGCGTTTCTTTTGGTTCTAGCTTAAAAACTGCAACCGAAGGGAAAAAAAATGGTCAAGCCAACAGCTTAAGCTTACTTGTTTTCATTAGTTATTCGGCTGGCATGTCACCCTTCCAAGCATAACTGTCGTTACAGATGTAAAATTTTCAGTGATTTGTGAACCTTTAAATGCTGAACTGGTTTCACTACAATTACAAACACACATAAACAAAAACAGCCCCCAACAGTCTATAAAGCTTGTTGCTAAATCAAAACAAATTATCTGAGAATCTGAACTCTGCTGCGCTTCAAGATGGTTTTAAGCCCAAAAACACAAATGCAGATAATAGAGATAAGCAAGTTCATGCTATCTGCTACTGGTTAGCTTTCACTCATTATTAACCACACCAGACGTTTGAGCGACGTTTTCCTTTAACGCAACAGGTAAACCGAAGCTAACAAAAGAGTCCTTGCAGACACGCCTGCCTCGCGGGCTACATTTTCTCTTCGGCTGGAGCCGTCGAGGAGTGGCGGAGAGGCTTGTGAAGTCGGAGGCTCTTTGTTGTGGGCACACGGTATGCCCGTGTGGAACCAATGTTCCTTTTTCCTCTGGCCCGTGGGGCCTGTATTCAATAAAGCAGTTGTGTACTTGCATTGTGATGATGTGGTCAAGGCAACCGGCTTTCTCAAGCCTACATTCACTCAGCCATGCTATTTACGTCTCTTTTTGTGGGTGTTTTTGTCACCACCACTCATATTTCCCATTTGCCGCAAGTGATTTAAAAGACGGTAGGTTTTGGCTTTTTCGCCGGTAATTCAAGGTTCCCCTCGCTCTGGAGTGGAAAAGAAACCTGGAGCGACCTCTGCGGTGAGAGTTAGCTGATCAGGAAAGCCAAAATAAAACGTTCTCCTCTCATCTGCGTCTGGTGTCTCAAACACGGAAGGACCAGCGCCAGCAAACGACGAGTCGAGGAGATCACAGCGTTTGTTAGAATAAGGATGTGATAATGGAGGTCGTGCATTCCTTTGAAGGGCTGATTCTTGATGGCGAATGTAACAGAATTGCTGGTCTTCGTCCACGAGTGGATTTTGATCCCTGATCCTTCCGCATTGAGATATTTACTGAAGCACGTTGGACGCTAAACATATACTTTGCTTCTAAATCTGTATGAACTAACCTCCGAGGATAATGAAAGCAGCGCTGAAAGAATATTAAAGAAGTGTAATTGGCCGTTTGTTATGGAATTATCTCCGGCAGGCCTGCGCCTAAACATAGCCTTGAACAGTCACAGTAAGCTTTTATTTAAAGCCTGTGTTTTCTTTTCTTTCACAGTGATCAGTACAGTATCAGGACACTACACCTGTTTGCATTTACTCTGACAAATTGAGGTGCAAACAGCATTCAGATTAGTGTCTGACTGATAAAGAAATTTTAAGATCAACACCAATTTTCAATTATTGGGAATTTAAAAAAAAACAATCAAAGAAAACAATACCAGTCATGTTCTTTGTTTATCCTTCAGAAATACATAACATAAACAAATATACCCAAGCACACCAATGCACTATGCTGCATTGGGCCAATACAACATATATATCATCGCTGTCCAATGAAAAACAAGTATTTCCAACTTCCTATTGGAAGTTCATTGGTTCATATGTCCTATTGGTTCATACTTCCTATTGGTTTATACTTCATGAACCTTTCACGGGATATAAAGATCAGCTGTTGTGTTCAAATAATATAGAAAAACAAAACAACAAAAATGGAGATATATGTTTTCTTTGGACATTGCTATTTGAGCTAGATGACTGTGTTTAGCTACCAACCCACCTCTCTGGCTGAAAGGGGACCTATTATTATCATTTGTTCAATAATCTTATGTTTGGGGGTCTACTATGATAGATTTACATGCTTAAATTGTCCCAGAACACAATATTTTCCTCATACTGTACATCTGTACTCGCCCTCTGTCTGAAACATTCTGTCAGAGCTCCTTTGTCTTTAAGCTCCGCCTCCTGATGAGCCTATTGTGCTCTGTTCTGACTGGTCAATCCTGCTGCGAGTTCTGCCCTCACATCACTGTGGCTGTTCTTACAAAGGGGTCCTATCAGTTTGAGCCAGAGTCCAAACCTGAAAGTCAGGCAGAACAAGCCGGTAGATTAACCCTTGCAAGCTAGACTGGAGCAGGACATTCCAGAGTGGTCAGTTAGCTGTCTGTGTTCGTGGCAAGTGGATAAAAGGACTGTGTTATGTGATGATGTCACCTTGTAACAGAGAAAAGGACTAGAACTCCAATGGGGTGGAAAGACTGTGCAACGATAACGCTCATATCATGGTTCCAAAAATCCATGGTTCTTTTTTTTTAATCGCCATTTCGTTATCATCATTAAAGCTGATACCAATTTACTTTTTTAATTTTACTAATTTACTAATTTACTAATTTAATTAGCTTACATCATGGTAGCGAGGTATCGGTCAGGCTCTATTTTAGATGGTGACTTATGTTTGTAAAACCACCATTAACATTTAAATGATTACTTTCTTCATAGGAAAAATAACATATCGTTGCTGTCCAATGAAAAATGAGTATCTCCAAAATAGCAACTTTACAGGAAAGGACTTTCAATGTAAGTCAATGGGACTTCTATTGGTCCATTCATCAAAACATTTTCCCACAATAAAAACATCGGCTGCTGCATTTAATTGACATAGAACAATAGAAATTAACAAAAATGCAGATACAGGTTTTTCTATGGACAGCAATGATATATAGTACTTAACAAAGGTAAAGAAATTATATTCAAAAACATATTTAACAGTATGTACATACTCAAAAAAATACTATTTTATTAAACAAAACTAGCATTTATACAATAAACAGTCATATATTTAATTATGTAGATGTCCAAATCTCTCCTCAGTCTTATTTGTTGTTATCATTCAGTACCTGGTTAATGTTATCAGTGTGCTGCATGTGGCGACGGAGCATGTAAGCAAAGTTTCCTCTTCAGACTAGCTCACAGGATATCAACTACTTGTTTTCCTGTTACATTTTTATTTACTGTATTTAAATTTATAAATACTGTATTCAGTATTTTACTGATATAGTGTGTGCACTGGCCAAAACTTACTGCTGTTTTAAATATATTGTCGCTGTCAAATGAAAAACATGTATCTTTTTGCATCACTTTTGTCGATTTCTGTTTTTCTACATCAATTAAATGCAGCAGCTGCTGTTTACATTGTGAGAAAAGTTTATGATGAATGAACCCATAGAAATGCTCCAGAATAGCTTGGAAAAAAGTCTGGTTCCATTGAGTTTCCAAGACAGTTTTTGCCTTCTCCTGTAAAGGTGTCATTTTGGAGATACCTGTTTTTCATTGGACAGTGATGATAAATTCATATTATTATTGTGTATATATATATATAAAAAATAAGTGTGGACAGTTTGGGGGTAGTCTCGGTGGTCTACCAGGTCATCCAGACAGTTGTTTGGAATCCCATTTTTTGGTAGCTTTGCAATTTCATTTGGTGTTGCTCCCTTACATAGGCAGATTGTTTCCTAAGCATCAAATCTTGTCAGAAATAATATCTAGGGGAAAACATCTACCAAAAAAAAAAACCCAAAACAAAACAGGTTGTACTTAACTGCCTGCTGGAAATGACATAAATAATAAAAAAGAGTGGTCTCTGACTTTTGCCCAGTGCCATATGTCTGTAAATGTATCCCCCGTTAAAGAGCCAAAGGAACTGAACATTCTACACTTGTATATTTTTGTATATATCTTGTATATATTCTTTTTTACTATTGGAATTCTTTATTCTTTATATACCTTATTGTTTTTGATCTATCTATCTATCTATCTATCTATCTATCTATCTATCTATCTATCTATCTATCTATCTATCACATAGATGCAAATGCTACATAAAACCATACAAGTTCACGCTGCAGTCTCCACTGCGGCAGGAGCTGGTCTTTCTCTCGGCTGAGGCCATTTTCCAACAACATGATGAAAACGACACAGTTTAAACCTTGGAGCCATGCCCCCTTCCCCGTGCCCCATCCCACCTCAATTTATTATTCGTCCCATCCTTAAGGACCAACGCAGCTGACCCAATTAGCAGTAGCCTCCTAGGCGGGTGTGGGGTGGGAGGGGGACCGGGCATTGTGCGCCATTCCTCCATTTCATGTCAAGCCTTGCTCACAAACGAGATGCTAATTAATAACCATTGGCATCTTGAGTCGCGCACGTCGGCTTATGTACAGGGTATCCGCAATTTGTCGGATTCGGCCGAGCATGGCGCATGCCGAGATAGCCGGCGGCCGAGCCTAGTACTGACTCCGCCACCAGAGTTTGTTCTCTGGGCTCGCTGTCGACTGATATGGTCTAATGAGCTCATGTTGCTGTAGCTTTACTGCTTCACGTGTACGAGGAAAACGAATGCAGATGCTTTTAGCTTCGAGTTGAAAGAAACAGGGACGCATATATCGAGTATATTAATCGCAATTGTTTCAACGGTCAATTCAATAGTAGTAGAGTCATTAGAGCTTCACCGCCATCTGACTTTATACCCCAGTTAATTTGATTACAAATCCTGGTTGGGACCATGACGATAGTGGTACTGTAATGAAATAATTCCCAAAGAATACTACAGGATTAGGCGGGCAGGAAGAGAAGGCTTCATTTTTTAACGTTTTAAAAAATCGCTTCGGAAATGAAGCCTCTCTCTCTTTAAGATCATTAGCGAACCATTAGCAATGGCAGCAGAGATCCTTACATCACGGCCTGCTAATTAGGTTAAAATGCTGGTGGCAGGACGAGTGTCTGGCTGTGATGTACAGGGGAAACCAAATGGCCGAGGTTAATTACACACATCAAGCGGGGAATTATTGGGAGTGCTCGGCTCGGCCTTTTAGGTTAGGTTGCTCCGATTAAATGGGTCTCTATGGCATATAAACATGGCGCAGCTTGTAACTTGTAGCACTGTTATTCTTTGCTCTTTAGCAGATACCACTGATTGATCGCCCTCTCTTAATGACGAGGGAAGATGTGTATCACTGTTTAACCCTTTTCCGGAGCAATGTATGAAATGGACGGGATATATATATATATATATATATATATATATATATATATATATATATATATATATATAAACAGCAAGCGAACAACATTCTGAAGAAGGGTTTCAACTCTCATTGCTCACTAGCAGCTCAACATAGATTCACAACATCGTATACACAGACAGTCAACAGTGTCCTAGTTCATTTAAGTTATGGGGAAATAATATTTTACTTGCTTATATTAATTAAAAACTTCAAAACCGATTTCCATTCTGTTGGAAGAGTGGCCACTGGGGCAATGGCTTCCAAGCTGGATATATGGGTCCTTTAGAAAGTCCATATTTTTTGGTTTAACCCAACCAGCACATTGGGGTAGGTCAAAAATGTGGACTATCCAATCCTCAAGGATCAGGATTAAGAATCGCTGCCCAACTGGTCAATCCGAATGGGAATCAACTCACTCAGGACTGGTTTGAGAACCACTGTAGTAACTACTTAACTCATAGGGAAGCTAGTAAACTCATGCAAGCAATAATTACCACCGAGACGCAAACACTCATGACCTACACAAGATTGCTTCGGAGTGCTAAACAGCCCAGTTATGCTTTTAAATCAGTACCTTTCACAGCTTCACCACTGCAAAGAAACATCTCTCTGAATGTTAAAGCTCCATCCCACCTCAGAGCTCTTAGTCATGATCCCATTGACAACTTGGCCCACCGCCCTCCACCACAATCCCTCCCTCTCTTTCCAGGCCTCAACCCATAACACAGCCTGAGGGCTCCATCCTGGCTCCTCCTAAGAGTCCTCCAATACCCCAGTATTGATTGTCTCCTGCCCTGGCCAAACCTCAACTCGCAGAGATCCTGCTAAAAGCCCCCTTAGATGCCTCCAAAACAGAACAGACCGAACTCAAGTCCTCAAGTACACCCTGCCCTCCGGCCATCCCAGATGCCCCGGGCAGATTTTACGGCAGGATATACAGCACATTAGCAAATGAACGAAGAAACCAATAACAGTTCGGTCCTACTGAGTAATCATATTACACTATTGTTGGAAATCAGTAGGGAAAAAAAAAGAAACAGGAACAGCTTTAACAACAAGGCAGTAAATAGTTGGTGAGTATCGCTAACATGCCCCCCTCCCCTCCCTTTCTATTCTCTTTGCAGAGTTCTAGCAAAGTCACGGCAAAACCTCATGTCAAGCCAGGGCATCAGTATTGTTTTTGGACCCACTCTGATGTGGCCGGAGCTGGACGCCGGGAACATGGCTGTCAACATGGTGTACCAGAATCAAATTGTGGAGTTCATGCTCATCGAGTGTCTGGAGATCTTTGGACCAGAGGGCAAGTAACAAGTGCTTAAAAATAAAAACGGACTGCACGGAAGGTTTAAATAAAGAGGAGACCAGGGATAGAAGGAGTTGGCAGGGTCCTCGCGCTCTAAGCAACTGCATTTCCTTTGCAGTTTTAAAGAAAATGTAAAAATCGGAAACTTTGCAGATGTTCAGTGCCATGTGACATACCAACAATGTCGCATCACTCTTTTAAATAATAGCCAAGTAACAAACATGACCATGTGCATGTAAATGTGTTCATATTCCAATGTATATGTACATGTACTCAATAAAAAAAAAAAATCTGGAATTGTACACGGTGAGCTGTGTATAAATTGGTACGTTGAAGAATATTGTATTTGAGTTCTTGAGATCTTGGGACATCAGCAGTCTTACATTTTAAAGATGTCTAAATAGTTAGTTTGCATTACTTGTTCCACCAAAGGAGTGATGCAGTCTCATTTTCTCAGTGTTGTGATAATGGTATATATAGTACTGTGTGAAAGTCAGAGATCACCCTTCATTTATAGGACTGCCAGGCAAAATGGCTATTAAGCAAATGAAAAACTTATATTTAACAGTAAAATAAACAGAAAAGTTAAATATAATATCATCTGTTTGAGTGCTTTGTGTTTCTACTCTTCGTGACAGCTTCCATTCAACTCAAGGAGCCACAAGTTCAGTCTTAGAAGTTGGTTGCGTTTTTTTCCTATGCTCTAATAAGGGTGTAAAAAAATATTAAAATACCTGATTAGAGCATTATTATGCTTACTTTTAATATTTTTTTAAAGTTTAACATAAAAATAGGTGGTTCACTTACTGTTCTGTTTAAACACCTGATTGATATACTGTATGTGAGTGTTATAATCTATCTTAAGCATAAGGGTGTTATAACACATAATGTTAGCATTAGCAACATCAATATGAATATGGTGGTGTGTTATTTCTTATAGTTTTATTTTATTTATGTATTATAGAGCTGGTGCAAATCTAGCAATTCAATATATTATGATACAGTATATATTGTCGCTGACCAATGAAAAACATGCATCATGTTGTTGTTTTTTTGCCAATTTTCAGTTTTCTATATCATTTGAAGATGTAAACTGTCATTTACATTGTGTGAAAATTTCATGAATGGACCAATAAAAATGCTCCTAAATTACTTGGAAAAAATTCTGGTTCCATTGACTCACATTGAAAGAAAGGAATGTTTTTGGTCTCTCCTGTAAAGTTGCAATTTTGGAGATTTGTTTTTCAATGGACAGCAATGATCAATAATCATAATATCATAATATACTGAACCGCTAGATTTTTACCAGCCCTATAATCCTAGTAATAATCTAATTCAAGAGGCTACACAACATCTAACACTTGACACGTTATTCATTAATATTACTTATTAAAATATTAAAATAGAATGTAATTTGGAAATGTCCTGAAAACTGGAACAAGGTATTTAAATGCAATTTTGACTGGAACTTAAACAAATGCAAGGTGGTCTCTGACTTTAGTGCAGTGCTGTATATAGAATAATACCTTTTATTGCATTGTGTGGAAAAAGACTTTGTGTGAACTCATGTAAATAAAGAATATAGAAGCCTTTTTTTTCCTGACTGTTTTGTTTTAGACTCGTTTACATGCACCTCACATCGGCTCTGTGTTTACACTCCAATCAGACGATCCTACCAGACCCTTTATTCGTCAGTCGGCGATTCTACATACTGCACGTTTGCATCATTGCTCCTAAAGCCTGCCGTGCTGGTTGACCGAGTCAAGAACCACACGGGTTCTTCGTCTGGTTACATGTACTTCCTCTGTGTCAGTGCCCTATACCGCCTTTCGCGAAGGCTGCCGTCCCGAACGCTAAGCTTCAGAGCTGCCACAGCGAGCTTTCAGCGGCCGCCATCACATCGGTTTCTAATCAAACTACCAAAGTGCTCTCCAATTCCCTAACAGCAGTGTCTTTTTATTTGCTCTCCGCAGGCCAACGCTGAGACTGTCTGCGTGGAATGTGTTTTTTATTCCGTCCCAGAGATAAGAGAGAGTCTGTAATTACGTGGAGAGCCATCTCTTCTCGCTGCTTTCGCTCTAAATCAGACGCCTCGTGTTTTGGCATGGCGACTAGTAAGGATGAAGGGGTACAGTGGGGAGGAGGTGGGGGGGATTTGAAAGGGGAGAGTGACACAAACCAGATATGTGGGTTTGCGAGGCTCAGAAAAAAATCTGTGATGGAAATAAAGGGGAGAAATGAGCTGTAGCTCGTAGTGACCTTCTTGGCACCAGCACGCTTCTCTCTTCAAGGCAACCTCCACTGCTGCACTTCCCTCAACACTAAGCTCCTGAAAGGAAAGAAAGGCGAGATCGGATTTTAGCAAATGCAGTCAATTGTTGTTGCTGTTCGGGACGAGAACTTCAGAAGAAACTGGGAGTTGGTGAAATGCTAGAACGGCTGCACTGTGCAACACTCAGAGACCACCGTCCATTTGTGTCACTTCCAGTCAAATATATAATGCAAAAATATTTAGTATTTAGTATCTAGAATTTCCAGTTTCGGCACTGTTTATAGGTTCTATCGAATTCAGGAGGCTTTTTGGTGGTCCATCAGGTGTTGCACAGTTATACAGAATCCCATATATATTTATATATATCTCGTCGCTGTCCAATGAAAAACATGTTACTCAATTATTTTATCTTTTTTCCATTGTGTACAATTTCCATGGGGAATGGACCGATAGAAATGCTTCAAAATCACTCAGAAAAAATTTAAATTCTGGTTCCATTGACTTACATTAAAGGTAAAGACTATTTATGGTCTCTCCTATAAAGCTGACATTTTGGAGATACTTATTTTTTATTGGACAGTGACGATATATTCTATATATATATATATATATGCTTCTATTGATTTTAGTAGGACATTTTTTGGTGGTCCACCAGGTCTTGCACAGCCATACATAATCCCATTTACTATATATCTGTTCTTTATTCCAGTTATTCACTCATGCAAGTGGCTTATCTCCCATTTAATTTTTTGCATTCAAAATCTAGACATAAATAATTAATAAAAAATACTGTAATGTTAAATCTGAAGGACCTGTTCATATATCTGTAAAACATTTGATTGGACTGTGTTCAAATGCAGGTTCTCACTTAACTTCATTGAAAGGTTACAAACTGCCCAAAATAAGAGTTTAGATAAAGCCTCAAACACTTAAACATGAATATCAAATCATACACACGGCATAAAGTGAATTTCCACATTTTATTTTCCATTAAAAGAAACCTGCCTATCAAAGTTGCGTCTTCACTTTCCATCAAATCAGACAATATCATGGTCAGCTATAACCCTGAGGACCACTTTCCCATTTCCTGCTCTTGGGTGATGCAATAATAGGACACTTGGTCTGGTAAGTTGTCAATTTTATGATGTTTTCATTGAATATGTTATCTGCTCGTTATATTCTGTGAAAATTTCTTGATGAATGGACCAATAGGAACGCTCCAAAATAACTTCTTTATTTTAACTTACTATTAACTATTTTGGAGATTCTTGATTCGTGAAGATTTGTAAATACTTTTCTTTTGTAAACCAGTTTTCATCTCCATCAGTTTTTTGTCCACACCGTCAGTAATTTTCAAATTTTTAACAGTTTTTTTTTACTCTTTGTACAATTTATAGAACTTATATATTCAAATACCAGCTTATCTACACTTCTTTTCTTGCAATTATTGATTATATGTGCTTAATGATAAAAATAAATATACAAAATGAAAGAATTAAAAAATTGGATTTTTCAAAATAGTGTGAAATCAGAACAAGTTTGTCTATAATGCATTTCATTACTTAACTCTGTTACAGCATGCCATGACTAGATACTTGAGGACCTAAGAGTCTTGTTGGAACTGATCAAGTCGACCCAAATCAAGTTATGAAATCCATATTTAACACTTGTCTTACTACATACAGACTTATACTGTATATGGTCGCTGTCCATAGAAAAACATGCATTTGCATTTTTCATTTTTCTATATCATTTAAACATAACAGCTGCTCTTTCCTGTTAAAGGTCTATAATGAATAGACCAATAGAAATGCTCCAAAACCACTTATAATAAAACCTCTTTGTATCAACTTACATTGAAACTTAAGAATGTTTTTGTCCTCATATGTAAAGTTACTATTACATGGAGGTACATGTTATTCTTTGGACAGCGTTGGTATGTTAACGCTAATACAACAAGACTGTAAGACATTATGGTTCCCCTGCTGTTCCATCATGTTCTACTAATATTCTCCATGCTCTGTGTTCCTGAGCTGAGCACAGAGCATGGAGAATATCAGTCTTCACGTATGTTATTCTGGCGTAAATCCTGGCCTTGGAGATTCTGCAAGTGCTGACCAAGGGAGCTTTTTCATTTCCTTCTCTTCTACAATGTTTTGAATATGCAACGTACACTATGTGACATTCGGGATGTAACAATTGGATGGATGGATGGATGGATGGATGGATGGATGGATGGATGGATGGATGGATGGATGGATGGATGGATGGATGGATGGATGGATGGATGGATGGATGGATGGATGGATGGATGGATGGATGGATGGATGGATGGATGGATGGATGGATGGATGGATGGTTTATTGATCCCAGAGGAAAATTCGAGGTGTGCTTGTTCTGAAAATATATGACCACTGATTACAGAATAATCAATACAGTCTGTGCAGCAACAGATGAGCAGCGGTGGACAAACAAGGTAGGAGTGTCTAATTCTCTGGACAATGAGTGGACACAGTGTTCAAAAGCTTCACTCACACCAGCACAACACATACTTACACAACACCACCATGTCAGTGTGACTAGACTGCTGAGAATGACCCACCACTCAAATAATATCTGTAATGTGGTGGCCCTCTGAGGGTCCTGATCATTGAAGAACAGGAGGAAGAACATAAGAAACAACGTATACAGAGTAACAGATGGCCTACAATCTGTAAGTGTAGAACTACTAAGAGCTATACTATTGTTTAAGTTTCTGAAAGTAGGATAACGTAGTGTTGTTTGCTCTTCCAAGGCAGCACGAGCTACTTCGTCTACATGGTATGTATTCTCTGGAACGTGACCGACCGTTAAGCCTCCCTTTTCTGGCCAACGATCTGCTTGTGGGTCAAAAGCAGCGCTCATCCCGAGAATGCAAAACATGAGCGCACAAGCATGGCGGTGACATCCTCTCCCATGTGGCTAAGGAATACGTATACGTCATAAATCCAGCGGCAGTAAAAGCGAATCGGATTCTGGTGTCCTCTAAAGCGGCGGGGCTGGTGCGAAAGGCCCCGTTGACGCCATGCGGTCGGTGGGCTGGGAGCGCGGAGCGCGAGATCGAGACTGCGGGCTTCGTGTTTTCCCAACTCGGGCCAAGACGTTCCACGTCTAATGATTTCATGTAATAACTGGAGACCACTGTGCCTTGGAGAACCCCCACCCTGCACCTCGCGTGCACGCGCACACACACATACATACACACACAGGCACGCACACACACTTTTGTTTTCCCATCCCATCTTGGCAGCACTTCATGGAAACGAGTGTCTTTGCAGGCCCCCAAAAAGAGGGCTAAACGAAAAAGGACCGAAAAAGTAAATGAAAGCATAACAATACAGTGTCCCTGTGAAGCGCCTGCCATGTTCTAACCACCGGGCCCCATTAAAAGAGAGACTGCGCTCCAAGAGAACATGGCAGCATATTGATAGCATATGACTGTGTCACACAAGGACAGGGCTCGCTCGCTCACGCTCACTCACTCTCTCTCTCTCTCTCTCTCTCTCCGCCTTGTTTTTAAATCAGGAAAGCTGGCACCGTTGAACGAAGCATGCCTACATTCGCTACTACCTGCAATAGCTCAGCTAGTATACAACGCACAGCACATCATCACTGTCATGACGATGCATACGTATCACCAACATGGCAACTTCATAAAAAGTTGAAACATTAACAAAAGAAAATCTGGAAAATCTCCATCCACTGATCCTGAGAAGTTCACAGGCAGCAGACTTCACTGTAACATACAATAGTGTACTGGCAGCAGGGTTGCCAGGTACCTTAAATTAATGTTTATAATACATCTATTTCTGCACAACTAAACAGTAACAGTCGTATATTTCCACAATATTCAACAATATCCTCTGTTCTGTATGTTACATATGTGTATACATGATTTAAGAAATGAAAGGGTTAACTCGGTTAAGACTGCAGTTTGTATCTTATAGTTTTTTCAGGTTTTTAAAAATTCAAACGCTATTTTTCTTTTTGTTCTTTCAAACGCTAACAGGCTCGACCAATAACATTCAGCAGTTATGATGAAGTACTTAGTAAAGAATTCTTTGGAAAACTGCAAAGTGAACATATGCTATATGCAGGCTAGTGTTTAAGATAAGGCTGTTTGGTATCAGACTCAATGTAGGACAGTCGATGTCTGTCAGTCAGTAACTCAGTACATGAGTCAATCGGTCAGTGATTCAGTCAGTGATTCAGCTAGTAAGTAATATAGACAGTCGGCGAATCGGTCAGTCAGTCAGTCATTGTCAGTCAGACAGTCAGTATCTCAGTCAGTTAGTAAAGCAGCCAGATTCAGTCAGTGACTTTCAGATTCAGTCAGTAATTCAATCAGTCAGTGAATCACTAATCACTAAGTCAGTAATTCTGTCAGCTAGTCCGTGATTCAGTCAGCCAGTAACTCAGTCAGACAGTGAATCAGTCAGTCAGTAACTAACTCAGTCAGCCAGTGATGGTCAATCAGTCAGTGATTGTTTGTCAGTCAGTCAGTAACTCAGTCATTTGGTGAATCAGTCAGTGATTATTGATCAGTCAGTCAGTGAACCAGCTAGAGTCAGTCAGTAATCCAGTCAGTGAGTAACTCGGTCAGCCAGTGAATCAGTCAGTCAGTAACTCAGTCAGTCAGTCAGTAATTGTTAATCAGTCAGTGATTGTTTGTCAGTCAGTAACTTAGTCAGTCAATGATTGTCTGTCAGTCAGTAAATCAGATTTTGATAAATCAGTCAGTGATTGTCAGTCAGTCAGTAACTCAGTCAGTCAGTCAGTAATTGTCAATCAGTCAGTGATTGTCAGGCATTCAGTAACTCAGTCAGTCAGTCAGTAATTGTCAATCAGTCAGTGATTGTCAGGCAGTCAGTAACTCAGTTTTTTGGTAAATCAGTCAGTGATTGTTTATCAGTCAGTAACTCAGTCAGTCAGTCAGTAACTCAGTTATTTGGTAAATCAATCAGTGATTGTCAGTCAGTCACTCCATGTACAAAAGATCTGTGGCTATATTCCAAGTGTTGGAGGTTCTGTGAAGAGGGCATTAACTGTACCCCAATTCTTCTGTCTCACATGATTCAATGCTTCAACTGTAACGGTAAAAATACACAGCACCTTGCTGTCCATCAAATTAGACACAACCTGGACGAATAAAAAGTAGTAAAAAGAGAAATTTGGATTCGGAAAAGAAAGCAAACTCAACGCAAACCCACTCACACATTTCATGTACAATCTAGCTTCGACAGAGCTATTTCACAGAAACACTCGCCGCCCTCCCTCCCTCACACGAACTAAAAACTGAAGGTATTTTTCCATTCTATTACTTTCAGTCTCAGGTTTAGAATAACAGCCAAACAGAACCAGGCTCGCTGCTGGTGCGTGAAATTAATGCCACTGTTTTGTGTTGATAATCCAGTTTAAAATGCCCCCAATCAACACCTTTCTGTCTAACTTGAGGCATCTTTGTTTTTCTTTAAGCGCAGCCGTCTTGCTTAAACTGGGTAGTAATTTTCTGAATTAGACTCTTAATCCGGAGCCCTATGAAAGGTAAAAGAGGGCATGAGCGAGATAAACACATTTTCAAAGACTGACTGGTTAATCTTTTGTTTAAGAGTGAAAATCTGTGAGGTGACTGCCAAATATTAAGTGCAGACGAGGAAAAGCAGTTAATGTTCAACGACTGTCACAGAAGTCTTTGTAGGTGCCACTTGGTTGATTGCTGAAATTCTAATTTTGCCATTCGTAGATGTATTAGAGGCAGACAAAAGAATCAAGAATGACAACAAATATTATGGTATTAAAGAGGAATTCCACAGATTTTTTCAAAAGTTCTGTATAATTCCAACGTTGTGATGTAGTTTAGAGAACTAGCCTCGTGAAAGCATCATAAAACAATGTCTCAGTCGTCGGACAAAGAACTTGTAATAATTTTCTGTGAGAATTTTTTTTTTGAGACGTTAAACTCTTCAGACGTCTGGTTCCAATCACCACCACTCAAAAAGGATCCTCTCTAGGATGGATCGTTTCACATCAAACCACTCTGAATGACTTTGTTTACATTTTGACCATTTAATTACACCCCCTCTGCCCCACCAAAGGGTTTCCACAAATTAAGTCAATCAGTAAAGACATGTTTGGTGTCTGAAGTTTGCTTCTTTAGTTTTGGGATGGAACTTTAAGCCTAATGAAGCAAACAAGTAATGAAGACTTGAAGACAACATATTAGTCAACCACATGCCTAGACAATTACACAGCTCCTCAAACTCTGTCCCATTTTCAAAAATTCAGTATAACTACACAGTTAATATGTCATTCACAGTGGCTTGATGTAAAGGATGGAAACAGAAAATTAAGTGGAGTTCTGCTTTTATCTCAAATTGGGAGATAAGCCCCCGCATCCCCCCTCAACCCACAGGAACACGCAGCTTAAACGAATTAATGAATAAATGAATGAATGAATGAACAAAGTAACAAACACGTATCTATACAAATGGACAAACTTAAATTAAGTTGGCTTGACAAAGCAACGCCCAAGCAACACTGGGGATAACTAGTAACACATTAGCAACCACCTGGGATACCTCCTTGGACAATTTAGTAATTGCCTGGTATACCATAACAGTAGCTTAGCAACCACTTGGAATACCACAGCAATAGCCTAGTAATGCCATAGCATCCATCTATAGGATACCACAGCTATTGCCTATCAACACCTTAGCAACCACCTGGGATATCACAGCAATAGCCTAGCAACACCTTACCATCTACATAGGATACCACATCAATAGCTTAGCAACTGTATAACACTATAACAACTTCCTAAGAACACTTTAGCAAGTGCCTTAGATAAAACTGCAGTAGCTTAGCAACCACCTGGGATAGTACAGCAATGGTCTAGCAACACCTTTAGCAACCACCTGGAATATTATAGCAACTGCCTAGTAACACATTAGCAACCACCTGGGATACTACAGCAATGGCCAAGCAACATCTTAGAAACCACCTGGGATACCACAGTAATAGCTTAGCAACACATTAGCAACCACCTGGGATACTACAGCAATGGCCTAGCAACACCTTTATCAACTACCTGGAATATTATAGTAATGGCCTAGTAACAAATTAGCAACCACCTGGGATATTATAACAGCTGCCTAGCAACACACAAGCAACCACCTGGGATACCACAGCAATGGTCCAATTACCAACCACCTGGAATATTATAGCAACATCTTAGCCACCGCCTGGGATACAACAGCAATAGCCCAGCAACACATTAGCAACCACCTGGGATATTACAGCAACAGCCTTGTAACACATTAGCAACCACTTGGAATATTATAGCAACAGCCTGGCAACATCTTAGAAACCACCTGGGATACCACAGTAATAGCTTTGCAACACATTAGCAACCACCTGGGATATGACAGCAATGGCCTAGCAACACTTTTATCAACCACCAGGGATACAACAGCAATAGTCCAGCAATACATTAGCAACCACCTAGGATATTACAACAGCCTATCACCACACTAGTAACCACCTGGGAAACCACAGCAATAGCCTGGCAACACATTAGCAACCACCTGGGATATGACAGCAATGGCCAAGCAACACCTTTATCAACCACCTGGGATATGACAGCAATGGCCTAACAACACCTTAGCATCCACCTGGAATATTATAGCAATGGCCTAGTAACAAATTAGTAACCACCTGGGAAACCACAGCAATAGCCTGACAACAAATTAGTAACCACCTGCAATACCACAGCAATGTAAAGCTCCATGGTTACAGATACAGGAGGTAACAGGAGGTCATACAGTGTCAGAAACAGAAGCAGCTCATTTTGAAGTGAAGTGATTCTCCAGGCAGAGCCCTGGACTCCCAGATCTCCGCTCCTGGAGTAATTAGTGCAAATAAAAAAGAGTGAAGGCCACACGTCTCTCTCGACACCGCGTCACGACACCGCGTGTGTTTACATCGTAGTAATATCTCAGCGTGAGGCCCGGCTCAGGGCTCGGGCCCTCCGACAGCATGAGCGCGAGGCAGAGAAACATGAATTAAAAAGGCCAATGAAAAAGGGCTTAATGTGCACTCGTTTTTATAGAGGTTGCTATTAAGTTTTTATACGTGGGGTGACATTTCGCGACTGCAGGAACGGCAGCGTTATAAGCTTTATGGCGTCATTAGGTCCTGACCTCAGGTCAGCCCGGCAGCCCAGAGAGCTCTGGCAGACACATCTAAAACACCAGGAGAGCTTTCTCAATGGGTCCGGCTGGGTCACAGGTCAAAGCGATCCCCACTCCGGCCCTAACACGCCACGGCAAGACGCGGTGTCGGCTTTCAGCAGCCTGAAAAAGCCGGATAAATCAAGTCACCTCCGTTAAAAGCCCAGCGCGCCGGCCCCGACTGAGTAAGACGTATAAGAGGCTAGGTAACCACATTAATGCACAACTCTGGCAAAACATCTCTCCTTCTTCTGGACCAAGTTTGGATCAAAGATATTAGGAGCCATTTCTCAGCGAGAGGTGGCCGAGGTCCTGCAAGAAAAGCTAGAGTGATGGGCCCAATTTCGCTCCTGGGAAATAAGGTGCCATATAACAGTCTGATTTCATTTCTTCCAATCTCCCATCTGCTGCACCTGAATTATCAACGGATTTGTAATAATTGCGCACGAGGGCGGAGAGGTGCTAGTTTATGGAGGGAAATATTGCAATCATTTTTCGTCTGCAATTACGGTTTCAGTATCATAGATTAAAGGGGAGGAGTGTTCAAAGAAGCCAAGCGCTTATGACAGCATTCCGGCATGCGTGAGCAAACCGACAGAAGACTCCTCGCCCTTCTTGCAACATGGAAAAAGAATCTCTCTCTTATATGGAAATATGTGTTATTTTACATTTCTCAACTACTTATAAATACCTAGCTCCTATACACTAACCCCCCCTCACCCCCACCCCACCAACCCCTCCTTTAATTACGCAGTGGTTCATTTCCAAATGCAAAGAAAACAGGAGGGCCGTATTTAGACGGCAACCACAGCGCAGGGAAAGCCTCCCATTAACCTTTTCTCGGCCTCGGGGGACTTTGTCACAACCTGGCAACCCCAGGTGGAGCGGGAGCCCACAGCACTTCAAGCCGCAACTTGGCTGCCACTCTGTCGGAGTGGGAACCGAAGATTCCAGCACATCCAGCAGTCCTCCAGCACAAAGGATAAAAATGGATATGAACCGAAATATGAGGTGGCACCGCCTATGAGAAACACGAAAAGCGGTCACAGGTTTCTAGGTTGTTTATTTTTACTTCTCTCTCTCTCTCACTCTCTCTTTTTTTCTCTCCTCCCCGAAAACCATGCTTGTAAAACGACTCCGAGCTTGGATGTTGTTTTAGTGGAGAGGTGGTGAGTTCGAGACAGGTTTGTGGCTCTGTCTGTTATGAAAGACATGAGTAACACTTTATTTTAGTAGTCTGTGGAGGGGGATTTTCGATAGTTGCCCTCAGGCTGCTTTGTAATTTGCTTTGTATTCTGAACTACCTGAGTTAATTATGTCTAGTTCACACCACACGATTTTAGCTGGTTTATCAGTCGCCGACTGTGTTTTGTACGATGGCCAAGAAGACCCAACGCACTGCAAACAGAAAATACTTTCAACCTGGGCACTACATTTAACAAACGTGCTGCAAAACCATCCACAACACAACAGAAGAGTTTCCGGAGGACCCTTAAAGGACGTGAGACCACAAACAGACGCAATGTAAACAGAACCACACAGAGCCGCGGTAGCGTCTAATGAGAAGTAAGTTTGGCTATATTTACTACGTTTACTATCCAGACTAACTTCTCATTAGACGCTAGTGATGGCCAGAGCAAGCCTCTTGTAGCGTTGAAGCTTTTCCTTCAGATGGTTCAAAACAAGGTTCATTACTGGAAGCTTCATGTGCACACGAACCCCCCTGCTGGCCAAAACTTTTATTGTGATTTCAACTATTGAGATGTTGATGTTAAAACTGTTGCAGTGGTTTTAAGAGATGGGACAGTGATTGTGGGGTGATGATGGCTTTAATTTTTATTAAGAAACAATAAATCACACCAATCATGGAACCATGTCCTGAACCCGTGAGGCTTCAGATGTCATCAGTGAGGTCACTCGCCCTTAACGAAGCAAACCTCCATACGAGCTTCATAAACGACTTCCTGGATTTCACAACACAAGCTCCGAAACATCGGTATCATTCGCCCATCACTATGGTTCTGTTTACATTGCGTAGCCGTATGTGGTCCCGGGTCCCTGAAGTGTCCTCCGGAAACACTACTGTTGTGTTGCGGATGGTTTTGTAGCCCGTTCGTGTTTTTGCAGCGCGTTTGTGAATCTGCAGCGTGTTGAGTCTTCTCGGCCACCTCGGCTGAGAGGCATCACTCAGCGCTCTCTCAGTCGTGTAGTGTAAATGGCTGAAAGACGCTCGCCGACCTGTCGCGGAGTGGTCGCCGACTAATCACAGACGCCCAGCAAATATCTAGCATGTTTAATATCTAGGCCAGTCGGCGACTGTAAGTCAACAGCAGTGTCTAGCTACAACTAATAGGATCACGTAGAGAGAGAACCACGTACACGCAATCTCTCTGCGGCTGCGGACGACACGTACGTTTTCATTGATAAAATATTAAATATTTACCTCCAGCTCTCTCTGCAGTACAGACAGACCCTGCTGATCCCTGTCTTTATCCATTTCGTAACTTTTTCTTCTTTCTTGCAGATCAGCGCAGTAACAACTAGAGATCAATCGGCTATGTATCGGTATCGGCCCATTTTTAATCAAAATATGTGACCGGTGATTGTCCGATATTTCTCCAATGTAGCCGATCCAGAGAGCCGATCGAAGGCGTTAAACAAATGAGCCTAATTTCTGTATTTCCAGCTAGCGTTTCATCCAAGAAGAGGAGAACCCCTCCGACCAGCTCCCCGCAATTCCTATCTGAACCACTAGGTGGAAATACACACCCTTTCATTTTCCACAGACTGACTAAAGCAGCGGCGTCGCAAAAAAGGAAGTGTTCATAGAAAACATGTCCGTCTGGCAGTGTTTACCGTATGTGACGCAGACTCATCCATGATGTTTTTAAAATTAGTAAAATCAGCGGAAACCAAGACAAAGACATTTAACACTACTAATCTGATATGACACTACATGCAGCTGAATACAGTGAGTATCAGCAAACAGCAAAGCTAGCACGCACAGCTAGCACAAAACTAACAACCCAGAAAACCGTGCAGACCAGATCTGACCGGTACGAACAAAACAGCAGCAACAATTCAAGATCTACATTTAATGACTGCAGATTGTTGTTTAAAATAACCAGAGTCTGCGTTTAATGACTGGAGTTTTTACTGTATTTATTTAATTATCTTTTTTAGTTTTAAACTAAGGGTCTAAATGTAATGATTGTAGTATTGGGGATATTTGTTTGATTTACTTTGTTTATTTACTGATCATTTTGGTAAAAATATCAGTATCAGTTTCATATGAGCTTGTTAAAAATAGTAATAAATAAGTTTAGACCATGTTTCATGACTTGCTTGCGCTAAAATAACTACATGTAGCCCTGCCTTGGCGTATACTCCGCCCTCAATCGGTATCGGCTATTAGCCGATCGTGCTGAAAGGTGATCGACGTGAATCGGCCTCAAAAATACTGATCGGTCCATCTCTAATAACAACTCTCATTACTGGTTTGTTGACGTCCATTTTGAAAATAGTGTATGTTCTACATGGTATCGCTAGCTCTCACATGTGTTTAGTTCTCGTGTGTTCTCATGACAAAAACGTGTTTTTGGACTGAAGCCAGATGAGTTGTTGATTCTCCAGAGTGAAAGTGGTGTAATTGGTGACCCCGTGTTGCAGATCAGTCATGTAGTGTGAAAACCACACCAACTGAGAGACTTGCAATTACAGCTCAACCAGTCACGTAGTATGAATGGCACAAAAACCTGACCACTCAAACAGTCGTGTAGTGTGAACCAGGCATTAGTCGCTCATAATCTGCATTGAAACTTACCACCGTCAACAGATTACGTGCTAGTAAGACTGGACCAATCCCCATTCAAGTTTTTTTTCTTAGTTGTGTTCATGCATTTGGTTTCTTTATGATCTTGAGCTAGTGATACCACGTAGAACATACACCATTTCCAAAACAGACGTCAACAAACCAGCGATACGAGTTGTTACTGATCTGCAAGAAAGAAGAAAAAGTTACGAAGACGGATAAAGACAGGGATCAGCAGGGACTGTCTGTTCTGCAGAGAGAGTTGGAGGTAAATATTTAATATTTTATCAATGAAAACGTACGTGTCGCCCGCAGTCGCAGAGAGATTGCGTGAACGATGATCCTATTGGCTGTAGCTGGACGCTGCTGTTGACTCACAGTCGCCGACTGGCCTAGATAAGTTTTTGTCGCTAATCTGCAAAAAACAGTCAGCGACTGAAAAACCAGACTAAAATCATGTAGTGTGAACCAGACATTAGTCTCTTTAGTCTTTCATATATACTTATACTTTATTATATATACAGTTAGGCCCAGTTCTCTGTTTACTAAACCACATTCAAGATACGGTTATATAATTATTATGGGCTTAAAGTGCACACTCTCAGCTTTAATTTAAGGCTATTCACATCCTAACTGGAGGAAGCTTTAGGAATGACAGCTCTTTAATATGTAGTTGCCTCTTTTGCAAGGGACCAAAAGTAATTGGACAACTATCTTAAAAGCTATTTCATGGGTTTTTTCCTTCATTAACCCATCATCAATTAAGCAGGAAAAAGTCTGAAATTGATTCCTGGACGTCCTCGGAAGACATCAGCGGTGGATGATTGCAGAATCCTTTGAAGAAAAGTCCCATCACAACATCCACCCAAGTGAAGAGCACTCTCTGGAGAAAGCTTGGAATGGCTCATGATCCAAAGCATATTACATCCTTTGTAAAACATGGTGGAAGATATGTAATGGCATGAGCATGCATGGCTTCCAATGGCACTGGGTCACTGGTGTTAACTGACGATTGAAAGAAGACAGAAGCAGAAGATAGATGAATGTCTGAATCTGAAGTGAACAGAGATATACTTTATGTTCAGATTCAGCCTTAATTGATTGGGGTTGCCCGTCTCCTGACCAATACATGGCAAGAATGTATGGCATGGCGAAGACAAAAAACATTGAACAATCTGATCCTGACTTTAATGCTTGTTTAATCTGTGGCTTGCAGTTAGTTTAGCTCTGAATGGTGAGATTTCAACACTGAGATTTTTGTTCTGAGGTTTGAATGTATAGCCCAAACTGTAAGTTTGTAAAATTGTGGTCACTAGCTATTTGGACACTGCACTAGTAGAGCCAAAAATTGGTAACAACAACCAAATGAATTTTTATTTATTTATTATTTCCCATTCCTTACTGCACCAAGGAAAGATGACTAATTACACTGTCTTTGCAATGAAGCATGCAGCTGGTCAGTATTTTTTGAGTACTCAGAGAAAAGCACACTACGAAATAATACTTTGTTGGATCCCTGCTACATTACATTGAAATAACCCTAACCCAACCATTACTATCCAACATTGCAGCATCACAGGACAGTGTATGACATGGTTATAGCGATGTTACATCGCGGGCTTCAAGCTTTTATTTATTTATTTATTTATTAATTTCATTTTTGTCATTTTTCCCCACCTCTAGAGCTCAGCCTAAGTACAGTATTGCATTCAGGACCAAAATGGTGAGAGCCCATTTTAAAAAAAGTCTAAAATGTGTGTCAATAAGAAATATCCTTCCATGCCTCTTGAAAGAGGGTGCCTTAGTAGTGACTGAGGTTCCTTCAAGATGTTGTGGCATCTCGAGTCGCTTATGTCTGTCATGAAGTGCTGCTGGAGTCTGCCATTAGCAGGGATCTGTATTCCTCCCCCAAAGAGTTCCAGGAAAATGCACCAGTGTCCACCTAGAATGGAGAGAAGAGTAATCAATGCTGCAGCCCTACGAAGCATCCAGTACAAAGCAAGCCCGTGTAGCCATCATCATCATCATCATCATCATCATCAATAACCCCATGTGAACGAAGACCACAGCTTACATACCTGGACGACATGTCGTCTAACTAGATGTGGATGCTTACAGAAACTCTGAAGCTTCTTACAGAGTTGTTCAGGTGTTGAGTACAGATAGGAACCTACATGAAAGAAGTGAGAAATACATATTTGATTACAAAAGAAAAAAAAAATCCCCCTCAAAGCATCATTAAAAATTCACTCAACTCCATGCTGGGTTGTGTTTTACATTATTGAACTGTGGTTGGTTTTATTTATTAATATAAATTGCCAGTATGCTTTATTTCCAATGCTTAGATTGTGCTTTAAGATGAATTACTCATCACAGCAGACATAATTTAAAGCGTTGTCTATGGCAATTAATTAATCTGCAGGATGAAGGTGGTTCGAAACGGTGTATGATCTTTCTCTTCAGATACCATTGTCAATGCCAAAAAAAGAAAAAAAAAAGTCTTACCAGGGAATATCTCTGGGTAGACGAGAGCTTTCGGGCACAGAGGGTAGCAACCACAGTGGACTGCTTCTAACCTGCAACACCAGGTATGTGTCAGATGACGATATGATCCATTTAGAATTAAACACTTTGCGTATGGGCCTGGATGGCTCAGTCGGTAGAACATCAGACTTTTAATCTGAGGGTCCAGGGTTCAAGTGTGGGCTGAAGAATAGGGATCTGGTCTTGTGGCTGGAAGGTTGCCGGTTCGATCCCTGGGACCAGCAGGCCACGACTGAAGTGCCCTTGAGCAAGGCACCTAACCCCCAACTGCTTCCCGGGCGCCGTGGATAGGGCCACCCACCGCTCCTGGCACGTGTAATCACAGCCCCCTAGTGTGTGTATATGTGGGTGTTTCACTGCACGGAAATTTGGAAGAGAAATTTTGCTGTGTGCAAACACAAGGGACTGAAATACTTCTAAATTCTATATTTAAGAAAATTCTAACACTCAATATGGCCAACATGCTTCTGTTATAGACTGGTGGTGGACAGCATGAGCAAACATTTATATCAGGTTATGAGTAACATTTCTGGCAGCTTTGTTATATAAAAAGGAACATATATATTGTCGCTGTCCAATGAAAAACAAGTATCTCAAAAAATGCAGCTTTCCAGGAGAGACCAAAAACATACTTCACTTTCAATGTAAGTCAAGGGAACCATAATTTTTTTTTCAAGCCATTTTGGAGCATTTCTATTGGTCCATTCGTCATGAAATTGTCACACAATGACTAGAATAAACTTAAAATGAACAAAAATGGGTATACAGGTTTTTCATTGGACAGCGAAGATATATATAAATGAAACCATTGTAGATGAGTAGGTAAAGCCAGTAATTCATTAGTACTGGCTTGTCATTCCAGTGATGGGACATCCATGCTTCAGTACCAGCTGGTCAACTGATTCTTGATTCCATACCCAGGACTGATTTTAGCCTTGTTTTGGGGGAGGGGTGCATTATAGCTGGGTTGATTTCGGACGCAAGGACCATCTGAACTGTAGATCCACTGCGACAATTCCATGCATCACTTTCCTGCATTGATGGTTTGCAAAACAGCTTAGTCTGTTGGCTGCTTTTCATTATTTTTGTTGGACGCAAAGCACCCAAGTGGTGAAGAACAGTGTCCACAACAAGCCTTTCCCTGCTATCATGAAGCTTAAAAGGCAAGTGACACAATACATTGAAGCAGTCATGGTACAAACTCCACATGTGGCATTAAGAGAGGAGCAAATCAGAATTCGCAAACTCCAGACCACTGAAGTCAGGAGGACAAAAGACCGGTTCCCTGGATTGCTCCCATGTCCAGAGCTTTCCAGACCTACCAAACTAAAGATAGGCAGATTCATAGGCAGCAAACACACTGGTGTTCAAGTTAAGCTAAGGGTGATCCCTCATTTATGTATGTCCAAAAACAAAGTCTACTTCTTTCCATACTCATACCTTTACTGGTATGCTGCCCATTTTTATTGCAGACATCAACAAAGAAGGAGATATCTTGTCTGTTGTTGGTAGATGCAGAATTTACAGAATTCATCCAAATAATCTAAACTTCAAAGTACAAACGTAATTGACAATAAAGTCCATCCAATATTAAAACTCTAAAGAGCGAGACCTCTTTTTAAGGAGCTAACGATTCTAATAATAATAATATTGGATGATAGGATCTAATAAGGTGAAACTGTATTAATTATTAATTATTAATAAATAATGTATTAATTACAGTCATATCAGTGACAATCAGCCTACCAATATTATCAATTTTAATATAAGCTGATGGTATCAGTCCACTGAAGCTGTTTTTCCCTGCATGGTAATGGATCACCTCGATTTTTTGGGTCAAGGAAATTTGTCAGTCTAAGCACTTTTCCACCCTAAACATACATGCTTACACAAGCTACCAGGTTAGCGTTCCCTCTGATGTCATATTTGAGCAACAAGAATAGCCTCTTTATCAGAACTTTGATGACTTGCTGCCAGAATTAGCCTCCTATACATCAAAGCAGTTTCATGTGGTGGCTCTATGATGACCAGCGATAAAGATGAATTACTATAGCTTGGTGGTGGCAAAGCGAGTAGCGCCACAGCTTAACAACGCTACTGCCCAATTTCCATGGCCGTCCGCGATCCTTACATCTCTGGGGGCAGCCATGAGCTGGAGGATAGGGTCGCCGGTTCGAACCCCTGCACCGACAGGACACGACTGAAGTGCCCTAACCCCCAGCAGCTCCCTGGGTGCTGTGGATAGGGTTGCCCACCACTCTGGGTAAGTGTACTCACTGCTTCCCTGGTGAGTATGTTCACTAGTGTGTGTGAATGTGGGTGTTTTTCACTGCACGGATGGGTTAAATATGGTGGTCGAATTGCTCTGGCAAGTAGTTCTAAATACTAAAATTCTAATATCTGCGGTGGAAAAGGAAGGAAGTAGCTGCTACCAGAAGCAAATAGATGAGATTAAAAAGCAACTCTATTCACCGTATTTGGCCACACCCACTTTCAAGCGTGTGTTTGTTCCGCCTTTGTGTTAGAACTTCCAGTCAGCTAACCAAAATGAATACAGTTACATGCGAGGAGACCAGAGAGACAGTAAGAAGGTTGAATGGGACAACACTGTCTGATCCGAGGTTAATAACACAGTGGGTGGATTATATGAAAAGGTGGTCTGAGGTTACTTATGGAAATATGTTTATTTACTCTGTACTCTCGGAAGGTGTAGACGGTTAGGCAATGAAAAACTATAAAAGTAGTGAAGCGTATCAGTACCTGCACAGTGGGAAGGTCGGCCGTGTACTCCTACACACAGACGGTGAGTTTATATTTCTGAAAGCCGGTTAAACCCAAGTCAAACCAGCTGCCCGAGCCACTCTGCGTGGGTGTTAGTTACAGTCCAGATAGCCTAGCGCGATGGACACTGATCAGAAAACAGTTACTGAACTTGCAAAGCGAGACATTTCTCTGGATAAGGAAGCCCTGGTGCTGGTTCTCCTCCACAGAATGGTAAGAGCAGACATACGGAGGTTTGGGTGGATGTTTTAAATTTAGTGCCTTCAGTCATAGACGCAGGTCCTCTTCTCTGAAAGGCGGACCCACAACACTCTGACTTTAAGTGTTGTGTTCATAACGCTGTTGTTCAAGCCAAGTTTTCCTCTTCTTCCAATTATATTAGAACATATTATGCTAGTCATTGTCGTTTTGCTCGTAATTAGTATGAAAGTATTCGCAGGCACACCGGAAGTTCTAACACAAAGTAAACAAAGATGGCCCCCCAGTGCTGTCATGGAAAATAGCATGAATATATCAGTCAGGCTGCATATACAGCCAGGTCAAGAGTATTTTATCTATATTTAACATTTATACAACAGTCGAGCAGCATCTTGAGAGGAAAAAACCAACCGACCCCCACTGAGCAGCAAGTAAAACCCTCTTGAAAAAGGAGAAACCTTGAAAGGAGCCGAGATTCAAAAGGAAAACTCCTCCTCTGGGCGGCTCGGGGTAGTTATCCTCAAAGTTTTAAGCAAAGAAGACATGGATGAAATTTACATTTTACCATGTCAAACTCCAAAATACTCAGCGAATAGTTTAATCTGGGGCAAAACTTCACTCCCAACTGACTCAACTCATCTGAACCCTGCGTTGCTGCCAGTGGAGAATGACCGGCTGTTTAAATATTTTGTAGAATGAGCGTTAATATTTCATAAGTCCATCCATCACTCCCCTCGCTATCAGATCACCATCTCATTCCCCATGCTAAAGCCATGCATATTTTAATATACGATTAGCTCGCTGCCATTCAACTTTGCATTTCGGTGGTTTTGATTGAGCGACTAGTCTTCTCAAAGGGGCTTTCGTCCTAATGGTGATCACAATCGAGTTTGTAGTGGGCTCTTATCTTTGGGGTCACTCGACACCACAAAGCTGTTGGATCCGTGGTCAGGGTCAGAAGTTAGTCCTGGTTTGACACGTTTGTCACGGAGTTATCAGCAGTCATCACCGATTTGATGTGCGTTATACAGCATGTGTTCTGGACGTGGCAGCGACGGTCATCTGACCAGTCCGTGCTAAATGCTAAGAAGCAGCTACACTCGTATAAAAGGCTGCCAGCCTTGCTGCTGAGTTATATCAGCACAGTTGCTCCTGAAATGTTTGACAGGAAGCTGGGAATTACTGGGAGAAGCACAATCTGATGCTTTGTTCAGCTTTTCTCTGTGACGTGAGCATCTTCACCATCAACAGATTATAATAAAGAGGGCGTCTGGATGAATCATGCAGTCCAAAAATAATGTTTTCAGCTCAAAATAATACAGACCAACCAAAATAGCACAGCCTGTATAAGTTCTGATTGGTTGATAGTCACTAACCCTCCTCCTGGAGACCCACGTTCCTGGAGGCTTCACCTCCAATTAAAATCTAACATACCTCTTAGCTAATCAAGGTGTTCTGAAGGCTGTAATTACATGAATCAAGGTGGGATCAAAGAGGGTTGGAGCTGAAGACTGCAGAAGGAGTTGGTGACCACTGATTTGGGCAGATGTGGCACTGAGGAACCAGATATGAAGCACCACCTGCTTAACCTAAACCAGAAGTGGCCAGGTGTGCCCTATGTACTATGTGGTGAGCATCTCCTGGTAGTATCTGCTGCCAACCACATAGTATCCAGTGCTCACCTGATAGTAGGTGTTTCTTTATCTTAGGTAAGCAAATAAATAAATAATAAATCAATCAATAAAGCCACATGCCTTCAGAGGCAACCATCACAACCATCACAGAAGACTGAACCATTTCAGATGTGATGAAATGTGCCACAGGCAGGACAAGTGGATTTTCTGCCTCATATAAACAATCTGATTGGTCGATGCTCAGCTGTACTGTTTAAAGTTCATCCAGAAAGAGAGGGGACAGAAAGCAGGGTGAGCATCAGCAGATGTGGGTCATCTGTGTGTATCTTTGTTGTTGCCACTCATCACTAAGATACATTCTGTTTAATGTTATTTAAACAATTCAAAGAAAAAAATGAAAACAGAACACAATATTTACCACAACGTCACATCGTTTCCTTTACGCTGACAAAGATTTCAGCACAGCCACCCTAAACCACCTGCCCACGTCCCTGTGTATATATGTTGCATGTGTGGCTTATTATTTAAAAAAAATAAATAAAAACAATAAACATAAACCATTCCATTAGCTAATAAGAGTGTATAGATACCTGGTTTGTTTTGCTTGTGTTGTTTATTGGAACCCAACATTAAAAATGCAGCAAACTGTCTCCATATTGTACCTGTGTGTGTACAGGTAAACTGTTACACTACCTTCACCTACCTGTGTACAGGTAAACTGTTACACTACCTTCACTTACCTGTGTACAGGTATACTGTAACACTACCTTCACCTACCTGTGTACAGGTAAACTGTAACACCACCTTCACCTACCTGTGTTCAGGTAAACTGTAACACCACCTTCACCTACCTGTGTTCAGGTAAACTGTAACACTACTTTCACCTACCTGTGTACAGGTAAACTGTAACACTACCTTCACCTACCTGTGTACAGGTAAACTGTAATCTGCTCTGTATGTGAGTATCTGCCCAATGTTGTAAATGTTAATCTACTGAAAAAAAAAAAAATAATAATAATTATAATTATAATAACTATGATGATTGAGAATGGACAATCATGTCAGCTCTACTGGACTAAAACAATTAGATTCTAAATTTAATAATTAGTCAATATAATAAAAATGATTATATTGGCCACAGAAATCTCATACCTCACATCATTTTGTCCAGGTCTGGTGTAAATCAGTGCTCCACACTAATGATCACATCTGTAGAGTAAATGTTTTATTACAGGCAAAGCCATTAAGCATGATTACTGAAGCACAGCTATACAGATTCTACACGTAGACTACGTCGTACTATGAGCGGCCGTCTCTGATCTAATGCAGTGTGAACGTGGAAGCTCACAGGCGCTCAGGCTTTGGTCTCGGGCAGCTCGTCTTATGAAACTGATTAAGGTCAGTTCCATGTCAATGCAGTTAATGTGTGAGCGTGCAAATGCTTATCAGGCTTTTCATCTCAAATATAATTAGCCGATCATTCTGCTTGGCTGCCTTACTGTTTTTCTTCGGGGCATGGATGGGCGTCTGCTGACAATTAATTAGATTAAGCTAATTTCCACAATAACGAGGACAGAGCGCGGCGGAGAAAAGTCCCTCCGCGTGGGCACCGACTCGCGGCTTTCTGCTGTGCGCTGCGGTGCCGAGCGAAGGAGGGAATCGGACACTGGGCGTCATGTAAGCAGGTGAGGTTACGAGGTTTCTAGATTTACAGTAAGACACAATACAGACAGCTCTGGGGGTCAGCTGCTGTTGAAATGAAAGAAATACGGGGGTTGGACAATGAAACTGAAACACCTGGTTTTAGACCACAATAATTTATTAGTATGGTGTAGGGCCTCCTTTTGCGGCCAATGCAGCATCAATTCATCTTGGGAATGACATACAAATCCTGCACAGTGGTCAGAGGGATTTAAAGCCGCAGGATAGTGACCAGGTCACTACGTGATGCTGGTGGAGGAAAACGTTTCCTGACTCGCTCCTCCAAAACACCCCAAAGTGGCTCAATAATATTTAGATCTGGTGACTGTGCAGGACATTGGAGATGTTCAACTTAAATTTTTTATGTTCATCAAACCAATCTTTCACCAGTCTTGCTGTGTGTATTGGTGCATTGTCATCCTGATACACAGCACCGCCTTCAGGATACAATGTTTGAACCATTGGATGCACATGGTCCTCCAGAATGGTTCGGTAGTCCTTGGCAGTGACGCGCCCATCTAGCACAAGTATTGGGCCAAGGGAATGCCATGATATGGCAGCCCAAACCATCACTGATCCACCCCCATGCTTCACTCTGGGCATGCAACAGTCTGTGTGGTACGCTTCTTTGGAGCTTCTCCACACCGTAACTCTCCCGGATGTGGGGAAAACAGTGAAGGTGGACTCATCAGAGAACAATACATGTTTCACATTGTCCACAGCCCAAGATTTGCACTCCTTGCACCATTGAAACCGACGTTTGGCATTGGCACAAGTGACCAAAGGTTTGGCTATAGCAGCCCAGCCGTGTATGTTGACCCTGTGGAGCTCCAGACAGACAGTTCTGGTGGAAACAGGAGAGTTAAGGTGCACATTTAATTCTGCTGTGATTTGGGCAGCCGTGGTTTTATGTTTTTTTGGATACAATCCGGGTTACAATCCCAACATCTCTTTCAGACAGCTTCCTCTTGTGTCCACAGTTAATCCTGTTGGATGTGGTTCATCCTTCTTGGTGGTATACTGACATTACCCTGGATACCGTGGCTCTTGATACATCACAAAGACTTGCTGTCTTGGTCACAGATGAGCCAGCAAGACGTGCACCAACAGTTTGTCCTCTTTTGAACTCTGGTATGTCCCATAATGTTGTGTTATTGCAATATTTGGAGCTAAACTGTGCTCTTACCTGCTAACTGAACTTCACACTCTGATCTTACTGGTGCAATGTGCAGTTAATGAAGATTGGCCACCAGACTGGTCCAATTTAGCCACTAACACTAAAGATAATAACACTTTGACACAATGTGCTGGACTGAGCATCTGCGGTCCATCCTCAAAACAAAATATGGAGGCACCAAGGTCTCTAACATCCATCAGCTCCGTGATGTCGTCATGGAAGTGTAGAAGAGGATTCCAGTGGGAACCTGCAAAGCTCTAGTGAACTTCATGCCCAAGAGAGTTAAGGTAGTGCTGGAAAATAATGGTGGCGACACAAAATATTGACACGTTGGGCACCATTGGGCCATTTTCACTTAGGGATGTACTCACTTTTGTTGCTAGTGGTTTACATATTAATGTCTGTGTGTTGAGTTATTTTGAGGGCAAAAGCAGCTTTACACTGTTCTACAAGCTGTACACTGACTACTTTACACAGTTCTACAAGCTGTACACTGACTACTTTACACAGTTCTACAAGCTGTACACTGACTACTTTACATTATATCAAAGTCTCATATCTTCAGTGTTGTCCCATGAAAAGATAATACATTGGGTCTGTCTCAAAACCTAGCGAGTGTCTAAGTAGGCTGTCCGATGCTTCCTTAAAATCAGGCCAAAATAAGGCTCCTCAGTAGAAAGCATATTTAAGGTATGTAAGATTTGGGACAGCCTACATGTCGGGAGCACATACTATGATGTAAAATGCTGCCTATGCAGACCCTCACTAGGTTTTGAGACAGACCCGATATTTACAACTATGTGAGAGGAGTACTCACTTTTGTGAGATACTTTGTTATACCACATATAACTATCTAACTACACTATCCTAGATCGCACTAATATACGTTATACAACATCTACCCAGAGTTTTGGGAACCATCATAGATGGTAGCATTGAGTGCAGAAGATCTAGAGCACTCAAACATTCCCAATATGCACTGGAATAGGCTTACAGCTATGGGTAAAGGTAAAACTCAAATTTAAGCATATTTAAGGTATGTAAGATTTGGGACAGCCTACATGTCGGGAGCACATACTATGATGTAAAATGCTGCCTATGCAGACCCTCACTAGGTTTTGAGACAGACCCGATATTTACAACAATGTGAGAGGAGTACTCACTTTTGTGAGATACTTTGTTATACCACATATAACTATCTAACTACACTATCCTAGATTGTAGTATCCAAAAACATAGTGCAGAAGATCCAGGGCACAATCCCACTATGCACTGCCATAAGCTTATAGCTCCAACTCCACAAACTTTCTTCAGACCTGTTACGGATGTTAGTAAGCTCCTCTCCTGTTTACGGTCTGACTCATTGGCAATGGAGATTTTAGGAATCGTCTTAACACTATCCTAGAATGTAGTATCCAAAACCATAGTGCAGAAGATACAGCACCCTCAAACAATCCCACTATGCACTGGAATAGGCTTACAGCTAAACCTTTCTTCAGACCTCTTCTCGTGTATGTGGTCAGACTCAGTGGCGGCGGAATGTGCTGTCACACAGTAATAATCCAACCCGTATGACGTTGTGTCCGAGATTGTTTGCGGCCATGACTAATTCTGTTTTCTATAATAAAGTTCTATACAGTGAACCAGATATTCAAATACAGGATATAGTGATTATGGGACTAATTCACACGCCCACCCAGTTCCCATTTATCTCCTTCAATCACCCCTCAGAGTAGTTGGTGAGCATGCATGTCCTCACTGGTCACACTAAACTGTAATAGAATTATATTTACAGTGTTTTGTATCACTGTGTGGAAGAAGCTCCATTATGTACTGTGTACTGATTGCACTAATATACGCTGTATCATATCTAACCAGAGAATTTAGGAACCGTCAAACACTATCCTAGAATGTACTAGTACTTGGGCGATATATCGAGTATTACACTTGTAGATCCACCAGTTCGCCTCTCTCTCTCTCCCAGATTGTCTCAACTTCACACTGCCCCGCTTCTCTCCCTCACAAAACTCACCCCTCCCCACCGCTTCACCCGTAAACGCAGGCAGCGACAACATGGAGACGGATACAGAAACGAAAGAAGCTATCGAAGAGGATGCCTGTTGAAAGTAGGGCTGGGTATCGCAATTCTATAGCAAAAAGGTACCGACCGAAACGTCTCGGTACTACCAAGTACCAAAAAGTAAACAAAAATTTGGTGCCTATTTTCGGTACTTTGTGTACGCAAAATAACACACTAGTTAAACATGTCGAAGTTTGGCTCTACTTCGAAAGAGTCTGTCTAAGAGCAGATGCAGCAAATGCTTCAAGATGTTTCAGTGGTTTAAGGAACAGCAGTACGGCGCTGCCGACGACGCGAGAATCTGAGCTAAATACGCTAAACGGCTGTTTCCAGTGATATAATATCATCAGGCAGGTTAACAGTTTACTGTGCTGCTTTCTTGCTTTACGAGAGAAGCTAACACTCTTACTGTGTCTGTTAGCGCTGAACGGCAGTTACGATTCAGCTAACGTTAGCACAACACCAGCACATATTAGCTAGCTAGCTAGCTAGCAACATGGCTAAAATTGAGCCACCATATGAATATACCTGTATCACTGTTGGGTATCGCTTGAGTTCTGTAAGTATGACATTAACTAACAGTTACTTGCATATCGATTTCATAGAGAAACCACCCCTTTCACTGTAGCAGAAAAGCTGAGGATGTCGGCTGAGAGAAGGGATGAATGCCACAGAGCAGTAACCAATTATTGTTAAAGAATTGCCAAGTTTAAGCATAAGTAATGCTAATGTTTCATCTTAATAAAGCAGCAAAGATGCTCATTGTTTGAACAAGATACAAATAAAAAGATAAAAAATAAAAAGGTAGCGTCTTATGGTGACAGTATGAGACTGACTCATGTTTTCTGTTACATACATTTTTGTATTTTTTGTTACAGTTCAGAAAAAAAGGTATCGTATCGATATCAAAAAATTTCAAATGATACCCAGCCCTAGTCAAAACTGCCTGTATGACATCTGGGACATGTAGCTTTGACACAGAAGTGCATTTTTGTTATCACCTTATGGGAAGAAAAATTATCGAGATATTATTTCTGGCCTTATCGCCCAGCCCTAGAATGTAGCGTCCAAAAAAAACATAGTGCAGAAGATCCAGGGCACAATTGTAGCTCTAACTCCATAGACGTTTCTTCAGACCGGACGGATGTTAGTAAGCTCTTCCCATGTGTGCGGTCAGACTCAGTGGCGACAGAATCTGCTGTCGCACAGTAATGAGCAAACCCGTATGACATTGTGAGCGAAATCGTTCACTAACAAGACCAATTCCGTTCCCTATTATAGTGTTCTATACGGTAGACCAGATATTTAAATACAGGATATGGTGATTATGGGATTATTTCACCCCCCCGTCCACTTATCTCTTTCAGTTGCCCCTCAGAGTAGTTGGTGAGCATGCATGTCCATGGTCACACTAAAATGTAAATGTAATTACATCTACAGTGTTTTGTATTACTGTGTAAAAGAAGCTCTATGCTCCCTTTGTATACTGTTTACTGATCGCACTAATATACATTATACAACATCTACCCAGAGTTTTGGGAACCATCATAGATGGTAGCATTGAGTGCAGAAGATCTAGAGCACTCAAACATTCCCAATATGCACTGGAATAGGCTTACAGCTATGGGTAAAGGTAAAACTCAAATTCACGCCGGAGAGAAAAACTCTCTCCAAAGAAACCTTATTTTCCAGCTGCCTGATATGCCTTGTTGGCCAGCCCTTACAAGGTGATGTCATCACGTAACACACTGCCTGTCACACTATTATTCTAAAAAAATATTCTAAAAAAAGTGTGGTGTGGGGGCAAAATGCTGCTCTGTTGATTGACCAATCACAGCAGAGTGGGTGAGCTTAAGTCAGGGTTTGAACACACAGGAGCTCTAACAGAGACTTTCAGACAGAGGGGGATGTAAGGTATGAAAATAATATGGTGTTTTGGGAAAACGGAAGAGTGTTCATTTATTCTAGTAGTCCCCAAAAATAAATTCTGAACAATGAAAATGTTCCAAAGCCATTAGAGCCATTAGTCCTCTTATTTGTGCCATAAACTCTTTGCTGTTGTTATTTATAGACTATATTGCCAAAAGTATATTTCGCTCATCAGCCTTAATATGTAAATAAACTTAAGTGACGCCCCCTCTTAATTCATAGGGTTTAATATGATGCCGGCCCACCCTTTGCAGCTATACCAGCTTCAACTTTTCTGGGAAGGCTCTCCACACAGATTTTTGATCGTTCTTCCAGTAGCGCATTTGTGAGGTCAGACAATGATGTTGGCCGAGAAGGCCTGGCTCACAGTTTCCGCTCTACTTCATCCCAAAGGTGTTCTATCAGGTTGAGGTCAGGACTCAGGTCAGACCAGTCAAGTTCTTCCACGCCAAACTTGCTCATCCATGTTCTTATGAAGCTTTCTTTGTGCACTGGTGTGCATTCATGTTGGAACAGGAAGGGGCCGTCTCCATACTGTCCAAAATATCTTGATCTGCTGAAGCACTAAGAGTTCCTTTCACTGGAACTAAGGGGCCGAGCCCACCTCCTGAAACACAACCCCACACCATAATCCCCCCTCCACCAAACTTAACACCTGGCACAAAGCAGTCAGACAAGTACCGTTCTCCTAGCAATCGCCAAACCCAGACTCATCCAATGGATTGCCAGATAAAGAAGCGGCGAACACGTCTCCATTGCTCTAGAGTCCAGTGGTGATGTGCTTTACACCACTGCATCTGACGCTTTGCATTGCTCTTGGTGATATAAGACTCGGATGCAGCTGCTCGGCCAAGGAGACCCATTCCATAAAGCTCTCTACACTCTGTTCTGTTCAGACATGAAGGCCAAATTTGGAGGTCTGCAGAAAGTTGATGTATGCGCTCATTTTACGTGGCTACCACTTCGTAGACGAGACTTCATGATTGGGCTTGCTGCACAGGTGGCGTCCTATCATGGTACTAGACTGGAATTTATTGAGCTCCTGAGAGAGACCCATTTTTACACTAATGTGTGTAAAAGCAGTCTGCATGACTAGGTGCTCGGTTTTATACACCTGTGGCCATGAAAGTTACTGGAACTCCTGAATTTTTTTTTTCACTACCACGGCTGTAAAATGAGAATGCCAGTGATTTTTTCTATTACTGTTCTTATTATTTTACTGAGCCAGCTGATATGTGCACTAATCATTTACATTCCTGTAAAATTTACAGTAACATGAGGGGAAAAGAAGTCACTCCTGAAGGTCAGTAATGGGAATATCGTTGCTGTCCAATGAAAAATATGTATCTCCATTTTTGTCGATTTCTATTTTTCTGCATCAATTAAATGCAGCAGCTGCCGTTCACATTGTGGGAGAATTTCAGGATTTATGGACCAATAGAAATGCTACAAAATAGCTTGGAAAGAATTCTGGTTCCATTGACTTCCATTGCAAGTGAAGACAGTTTTTAGCCTCTCCTGTAAAGTTGCCATTTTGGAAATTAGACAGCGACGATATGTTTTAGTATCCCATACGACAGGAGCCCAAATTAAAATTCTAATAATGCCAGATAATTTTTTTTTGCTGTTGTCATCAAACAAGCAAGCTTTTTTTCAATCAGTGATCTGATTCGAGAGTAAACATAGCAAACCACATCCAGTTGTTCTGACAGCACATGCATTTTACCCTGTAGCAAATAAGAACAACACAACTGAGATAATGATATTTGCTTCTTGTAGAAACACATACTGTTACAGACTCACTGTGGGAACATTTGGATTAAATGTCTTCCACTGGCAGACAGCAGGGTTGACTTACATGGCCACGCCGAAGAACTCGTGCTTGGCCGTAGAAACGACGACATCTGCTTGGCTCAGCGCTCTGAGGTAGTCCTCCTTACTGGGCATGAAACCCCAGTGCCGGATGTGGCTGACCAACTGTTCTTTGGCTTCGGCGAAGACGTCTACAAAGGACAGGGACAGAACACGAGTGTGAGACGTCAACATCAGCGGAGGGGCAATTAGAGGAGAGAGGCAAGTTTCTACTTTGGCCAGTTTGTGGGGGGGAAATGAAAAACATGAGGCCGTCATAACTTCGGACATATAAAATGGGAAAGGGCAAAACTAATCAATAGTGATCCTATTAGCAAAATCAAAGTGGATTAAAAGAGTTTCAGCATGATTGCCTTCCGAGCAGCCGTAAACATCCTTGCGAAATATGAGTAACGTTTATGGCCTTTTTTCCCTCCGTGTTGCTGTTTATGCTACCATAAAAGCGTAGATCTCAATAGAAGAGACGGTGATTCCTGTGTGCTTCTCTTTGCCAAGGCTGCTCTGTGCGGATAAATTAACTTAAGACAACACTATAAATATCAAAGTCTGTGCAAATGATATTAAAGCATAATCATCTACTAATGGAAGTGTATTATACCAATGAAAACGCTCTAAGCTCTAGTCATACAGGTCTAATGGATGATCTCTGAACTTAGAGGCTGTGTATTTAACAAACTAGCCTTGGTGCAGCGCTGATTCATTTCCAGTCAAAACACCTATTAAGTGCACAAGTTCCTCCAAAGTTCAATCATAAGGTGTGTCTCAAAACCTAGTGAGTGTCTAAGTAGGCTGTCTAGGTAGCAGCTGTTTAAGTAGCAGCGTTCTCTCCTCATCTCTCCTCATAAAACAGATTACCGAGACGCTCTAGTTAGAGAGAGAGACTGCGTCACGACTTATTCCCGCACACTGCAGCACGCCACCGGTGGTTTAGCTGGTTGCTAAGTTACTAGCCGGCATCCAAAACAATAGCCCGAGGCTTAAAAATCTGCTAGCATAAATGCTAATGGCTCGAGTATAAAACTGCAAAATGGTGAAGGACTCGTTACAGAGTAAAATACTGTTTGTGTGATTATATGACCAGAAATACATTAAAACTCCAGAGAGAATTAAAATAACTCACAATTTAAAACCACTTCACTGCTCGTAGATTAGCCTGCGCTACATCATGGGATTGTCTTAGCGGCTGAGGAAGCGTTCGATGCTTCCTTAAAATCAGGCCAAAATAAGGTTCCTCAGTGGACAACATGTTTAAGGTATCTAAGAATTGGGACAGCTTACATGTTGGGAGCGCATACTATGACGTAAAATGCTGCCTATGTAGACCCTCACCAGGTTTTGAGACACACCCTTAGAAGTTGGTTTAGCACTTTCTGGTTCTTACTATACAAATAATCTCAAACACATTCAGTGACATTGTTCTGAGAACACCAGCAGCTTATTTGTTTGATGTGTCTGTGTCTCCTTTTTCTCAGTGAGGAGTTTCTTGAACAGCTACACATTGGGAGTGTCTCAAAACCTAGTGAGCAGCCTACATAGACAGCATTTCACTTCATAATATGCGCACTCCCGACATGTAGACTGTCCCAATTCTTACATACCTTAAACATGCTGTGTCTACTGAGGAACCTTATTTTGGCCTGATTTTAAAGAAGCACTGAACGCTTCCTCAGCCGCTAAGACAATCCCATGATTCAACGTTATCAAGTTATTTTGATTCTCTCTGGTGTTTTAATGTGTTTCTTGTCATATAATCACAAAAAACAGTTTTTATTATCAACTCTGTAATGAGTCGTTGACCATTTTGCAGTTTTATACTCGCGCCATTAGCATTTATGCTAGCAGATTTTTAAGCCTCGGGCTATTGTTTTGGAGCTTAGCAACTAGCTAAACCACTGGTCGCGTACCGCAGTGGGCGGGATTAAGCCGTCACACAGTCTCTCTCTAACTAGAGCGTCTCAGTAATCTGTTTTATGAGGAGAGATGAGGAGAGAACACTGCTACTTAAACAGCTGCTACCTAGACAGCCTACTTAGACACTCACTAGGTTTTGAGACACACCCATCCTTTCAAAACCAGAGTGCTGAGGTGTCTTCTCACAGTGGAAGGATGGACAGAAACACCTGTGGCTGTTTTCAGATCTGAAGCAAGAGTAGAGCTTGATGTTCTACTAGACCTCGAAGATTAAAGCTTTAAGTGCAGTTTATCTGATGGGCAGGGTTTTGGTGGTCTACCTGGTCTTCTAGGTGGTTATTAGGAATTTCATTTTTCTCTGAAGCTTTTGATCTTATAGCTTGTTTTCTTTCCCTTGACTTTTTCTTCTTTTCTTTCTTCCTTATTCTAATGGGGTTTCTTATATCATCGCTGTCCAAAGGAAAACATGTATCTTTATTTTTGTTGGTTTCTATTTTCCTTTTTTCTATTTTAATTTGAACCAGACATCTGCTCTATATATCCTGTGAAAGTTTTCTGATGAATGGACCAATAGAAAAGCTCCAAAATAACTTGGAAAATATTCTGGTTTCATGTATTTACATTAACAGTAAAGTAAGTTTTTGGCCTCTGCTGTAAAGTTGCCATTTTACGATATCTGACGATATCTAATCTCCTAAAAAAATTAATTACTTGTACTTGTACTACTGAATCTACAGTAGTTTTAGGCATTTTGGGACATTTGTATATTTAAAAAGCTATTTTTCCAGACCGGAAGCTTTTATTTTTACTGTTAATTCTTCAAACAGAATTAATAGAGTGAGTAGTGCTTTTACATACGTCAGTGTGTTTATTTAACTCTTTCCAAGCTTCTACTTGTGGAAACAACCCAGTATTATTTACAGTTCTCATCTAATACCTGCTTTGACTGCTCAGTACTTCATTAAGCTAAATCAAGATTGCTGCTGAAGGAACTGAATACATTCATACAATGTCTGGGGCGTCCAGGAGAAATCTGGAACTACACTTTGTTCTTCAAACTGGAGCTCAAGATCTGATCTACTTCTTTCACAATAAGATATTCATATTACTTTGTATTGTATGTATGATTATTTACATCTGTTCTAATCATATCTGGTGTTCTTAGTGGTGAAAATACACTTATTGATCAGATAAAGGCTTTTAAACAATCAGCTCATGTGCTAACTAAGATGTAGTAATTTAACCTAGTCTAATTAAGTTAATCTTGTTTTATGAACAGCCAAACCATAGTTTACAGATACACTTCAGTCCTCTCTGGGTAAACATGGCAGTGCTAATCTTCTGCTTCCGTAATCATTCCCCTGACCAATGACAAGGCTGACGTCTCTCTGGCCCCGCCCACACAAAACAGCTAGAAAGCTAGACCTCTTGACTACGGTTGCCTGGTCACCCCATCATTCCTTTATCCATACATCGTTCCTTCATTCATGCATTCCACTGTCCATGCATTTGAGTCAACAGTCTATCCAACCGCATGTCTGCTCATCTCTCCATGTTTGTCCATCCGTCCATCTGTTTGTCCATCCTTTGTTCTATAGATCTATTTGTCTGCAACTACTTCTGTCCAGCCCACGACCCACAAAAGCTGAATAATGATGTTGGTTCTGTATGAGGGGTGGAGCATGTTGAACAGAGAGTTGTCAATCAAGCTCCTCATTAGCCACACCCACACAGTTCTCATAGCTGTGCTTTATCATATTCATGCAATGTTTTTCACTCAGGTCTTGCTGGATTTTTAATATATAAAATATAACATCATATAAACATTTGAAATAATTTAAAGGCTTTAAAGTTTTGACTAGAAATTCAATAAAAGAAGGTTGTGACTTCTGCACGGCACTATACACAGAACACTCCATGACTCCACTGACAAGGACTCGGAAACCAGAAGTAAACTTTGTGTGGCTTCGGCCCGTGTGCACGCATCGTTCTGAAGCACGTCTGCAAATGAAACCCCGCATTTCGTGCTGCCACTTCATTAGCGCCGCTGGGTGTGACCTACTTGAACCGACTCGCGTCTGCCTTTCAGTCTATGGTTTTAATGCAATATGCTCAATACAATATTAAAAATACATCTGAATGGCTTTGCATCTCATCTCCACAGGCCACAGCATACCTGGCACGTCGGTAAACGTTTCCCCGAGGACAGACACTTCAAAGTTGAGTTGCCGCTCTCTCAGCTTCAGCAAGGTCTGGAAGAACAGCTGAGGGTCTTTATCATGTTCCCTTCAAACACAGAAACAGAATATGAAAATCTCACAGCGAATACAAGCTGAAATATTAAACTAAGGTATCAAAACAGAAGAAGCGGCTTCTAAAGGCAAGAGATACCTACACAAAACCTGTACGCAGATAGACTCGAGTGCCTGTAGCATAATACATATATATAGTGCATTTGTGCTGCACCATCAATCACAGACTATGACTGCTTTAAAACACTGTTAAACTTATTCTTTGGAGTCACTTGTTATGTAAATAATTGCTGTTATTTCTTTCAATTATAACTTAGACAGTGTAGACTGAAGAAACTTTTTATTTGTAATTTATTTGACAGTGTTATGGGAACAGCAAGAACTTAAGTAACAATAAATCATACATAGTACTTATTTATTTACATACTCCAAGAACATATGCTGGTACATTAAAATTTCTTTAAGATTATTCAACCTATATACACACACACACACACATACATTCATACATACATACACACACACATATATACACTACCAATCAAATGTTTTAGAACAGTACTAAAACGTTTGACTGGTAGTGTGCTAAAACGTTTGACTGGTAGTGTCCTAAAACATTTGTCTGGTAGTGTACTAAAACGTTTGATTGGTAGTGTACTAAAACGTTTGACTGGTAGTGTACTAAAACGTTTGACTGGTAGTGTACCAAAACGTTTAACTGGTAGTGTACTAAAACGTTTGACTGGTAGTGATCTAAAAGGTTTGACTGGTAGTGTATCTAAAACGTTTTACTGGTAGTGTACTAAAACGTTTAACTGGTAGTGTACTAAAACGTTTGACTGGTAGTGTACTAAAACGTTTGACGGGTAGTGATCTAAAACGTTTGACTGGTAGTGTACCAAAATGTTTAACTGGTAGTGTACTAAAACGTTTTACTGGTAGTGATCTAAAACGTTTGGCTGGTAGTGATCTAAAACGTTTTGCTGGTAGTGATCAAAAACGTTTTGCTGGTAGTGATCTAAAACGTTTGGCTGGTAGTGTATCTAAAACGTTTTGCTGGTAGTGATCTAAAACGATTGGCTGGTAGTGATCTAAAACGTTTTGCTGGTAGTGATCAAAAACGTTTTGCTGGTAGTGATCTAAAACGTTTGACTGGTAGTGATCTAAAACGTTTTGCTGGTAGTGATCAAAAACGTTTTGCTGGTAGTGATCTAAAACGTTTTGCTGGTAGTGATCTAAAACGTTTGTCTGGTAGTGTATCTAAAACGTTTTGCTGGTAGTGATCAAAAACGTTTTGCTGGTAGTGATCTAAAACGTTTGTCTGGTAGTGTATCTAAAACGTTTTGCTGGTAGTGATCTAAAACGTTTGTCTGGTAGTGTATCTAAAACGATTGGCTGGTAGTGATCTAAAACGTTTTGCTGGTAGTGATCAAAAACGTTTTGCTGGTAGTGATCTAAAACGTTTGGCTGGTAGTGATCTAAAACGTTTGGCTGGTAGTGATCTAAAACGTTTTGCTGGTAGTGATCAAAAACGTTTTGCTGGTAGTGATGTAAAACGTTTGTCTGGTAGTGTATCTAAAACGTTTGGCTGGTAGTGATCTAAAACGTTTGACTGGTAGTGTACTAAAACGTTTGACTGGTAGTGATCTAAAACGTTTGTCTGGTAGTGTACTAAAACGTTTGACTGGTAGTGTACTAAAACTTTTGCCTGGTAGTGTACTAAAACGTTTTGCTGGTAGTGATCTAAAACGTTTTGCTGGTAGTGTATCTAAAACGTTTTGCTGGTAGTGTACTAAAACGTTTGGCTGGTAGTGTACTAAAACGTTTTGCTGGTAGTGTATCTAAAACGTATGACTGGTAGTGTTCTAAAACGTTTGTCTGGTAGTGATCTAAAACGTTTGGCTGGTAGTGATCTAAAACGTTTTGCTGGTAGTGTATCTAAAACGTTTGACTGGTAGTGTTCTAAAACGTTTTGCTGGTAGTGATCAAAAACGTTTTGCTGGTAGTGATCTAAAACGTTTGGCTGGTAGTGATCTAAAACGTTTGACTGGTAGTGTATCTAAAACGTTTGACTGGTAGTGTACTAAAACGTTTAACTGGTAGTGTACTAAAACGTTTGACTGGTAGTGTACTAAAACGTTTGACTGGTAGTGATCTAAAACGTTTGACTGGTAGTGTATCTAAAACGTTTGACTGGTAGTGTTCTAAAACGTTTGTCTGGTAGTGATCTAAAACGTTTGGCTGGTAGTGATCTAAAACGTTTTGCTGGTAGTGTATCTAAAACGTTTGACTGGAAGTGTTCTAAAACGTTTTGCTGGTAGTGATCTAAAACGTTTGGCTGGTAGTGTATCTAAAACGTTTGACTGGTAGTGTACTAAAACGTTTGGCTGGTAGTGTACTAAAACATTTGACGGGTAGTGTACCAAAACGTTTAACTGGTAGTGTACTAAAACGTTTGACTGGTAGTGATCTAAAACGTTTGACTGGTAGTGTATCTAAAACGTTTGACTGGTAGTGTACTAAAACGTTTGGCTGGTAGTGTACTAAAACATTTGACGGGTAGTGTACCAAAACGTTTAACTGGTAGTGTACTAAAACGTTTGACTGGTAGTGATCTAAAACGTTTGACTGGTAGTGAACTAAAACGTTTGACTGGTAGTGTATCTAAAACGTTTGACTGGTAGTGTACTAAAACGTTTGACTGGTAGTGTACTAAAACGTTTGACGGGTAGTGATCTAAAACATTTGACTGGTAGTGTACTAAAACTTTTGACGGGTAGTGATCTAAAACGTTTGACTGGTAGTGTATCTAAAACATTTGACTGGTAGTGTACTAAAACTTTTGACTGGTAGTGTATCTAAAACGTTTAACTGGTAGTGTACTAAAACGTTTTACTGGTAGTGATCTAAAACATTTGGCTGGTAGTGATCTAAAACGTTTTGTTGGTAGTGATCAAAAACGTTTTGCTGGTAGTGATCTAAAACGTTTGGCTGGTAGTGTATCTAAAACGTTTTGCTGGTAGTGATCTAAAACGATTGGCTGGTAGTGATCTAAAACGTTTTGCTGGTAGTGATCAAAAACGTTTTGCTGGTAGTGATCTAAAACGTTTGGCTGGTAGTGATCTAAAACGTTTGACTGGTAGTGTATCTAAAACGTTTGACTGGTAGTGTACTAAAACGTTTAACTGGTAGTGTACTAAAACGTTTGACTGGTAGTGTACTAAAACGTTTGACGGGTAGTGTACCAAAACGTTTAACTGGTAGTGTACTAAAACATTTGACTGGTAGTGATCTAAAACGTTTGACTGGTAGTGTATCTAAAACGTTTGACTGGTAGTGTACTAAAACGTTTAACTGGTAGTGTACTAAAACGTTTGACTGGTAGTGTACTAAAACGTTTGACGGGTAGTGATCTAAAACGTTTTACTGGTAGTGTATCTAAAACGTTTGACTGGTAGTGATCTAAAACGTTTGACTGGTAGTGTACCAAAATGTTTAACTGGTAGTGTACTAAAACGTTTAACTGGTAGTGTACTAAAACGTTTGGCTGGTAGTGATCTAAAACGTTTTGCTGGTAGTGATCAAAAACGTTTTGCTGGTAGTGATCTAAAACGTTTGGCTGGTAGTGTATCTAAAACGTTTTGCTGGTAGTGATCTAAAACGATTGGCTGGTAGTGATCTAAAACGTTTTGCTGGTAGTGATCAAAAACGTTTTGCTGGTAGTGATCTAAAACGTTTGGCTGGTAGTGATCTAAAACGTTTTGCTGGTAGTGATCTAAAACGTTTTGCTGGTAGTGATCTAAAACGTTTGTCTGGTAGTGTATCTAAAACGTTTTGCTGGTAGTGATCAAAAACGTTTTGCTGGTAGTGATCTAAAACGTTTGTCTGGTAGTGTATCTAAAACGTTTTGCTGGTAGTGTATCTAAAACGATTGGCTGGTAGTGATCTAAAACGTTTTGCTGGTAGTGTATCTAAAACGTTTGGCTGGTAGTGTATCTAAAACGTTTTGCTGGTAGTGATCTAAAACGTTTTGCTGGTAGTGATCTAAAACGTTTTGCTGGTAGTGATCTAAAACGTTTGGCTGGTAGTGTATCTAAAACGTTTTGCTGGTAGTGATCTAAAACGATTGGCTGGTAGTGATCTAAAACGTTTTGCTGGTAGTGATCAAAAACGTTTTGCTGGTAGTGATCTAAAACGTTTGGCTGGTAGTGATCTAAAACGTTTTGCTGGTAGTGATCTAAAACGTTTTGCTGGTAGTGATCTAAAACGTTTGTCTGGTAGTGTATCTAAAACGTTTTGCTGGTAGTGATCAAAAACGTTTTGCTGGTAGTGATCTAAAACGTTTGTCTGGTAGTGTATCTAAAACGTTTTGCTGGTAGTGTATCTAAAACGATTGGCTGGTAGTGATCTAAAACGTTTTGCTGGTAGTGTATCTAAAACGTTTGGCTGGTAGTGTATCTAAAACGTTTTGCTGGTAGTGATCTAAAACGTTTTGCTGGTAGTGATCTAAAACGTTTTGCTGGTAGTGACCTAAAACATTTGTCTGGTAGTGTATCTAAAACGTTTTGCTGGTAGTGATCTAAAATGTTTGGCTGGTAGTGATCTAAAACGTTTGACTGGTAGTGTACTAAAACGTTTGACTGGTAGTGTACTAAAACGTTTGACTGGTAGTGTACTAAAACTTTTGTCTGGTAGTGTACTAAAACGTTTTGCTGGTAGTGTATCTAAAACGTTTGGCTGGTAGTGTATCTAAAACGTTTGGCTGGTAGTGATCTAAAACGTTTTGCTGGTAGTGTATCTAAAACGTTTTGCTGGTAGTGATCTAAAACGTTTGTCTGGTAGTGTACTAAAACTTTTGACTGGTAGTGAACTAAAACGTTTTGCTGGTAGTGTATCTAAAACGTTTGGCTGGTAGTGATCTAAAACGTTTTGCTGGTAGTGTACTAAAACGTTTTGCCGGTAGTGTATCTAAAACGTTTGGCTGGTAGTGATCTAAAACGTTTGGCTGGTAGTGATTTAAAACGTTTTGCTGGTAGTGATCTAAAACGTTTGGCTGGTAGTGTATCTAAAACGTTTGACTGGTAGTGTTCTAAAACGTTTTGCTGGTAGTGATCTAAAACGTTTGGCTGGTAGTGTATCTAAAACGTTTGGTTGGTAGTGTACTAAAACGTTTGGCTGGTAGTGTACTAAAACGTTTGGCTGGTAGTGTACTAAAACGTTTGACTGGTAGTGTATCTAAAACGTTTGGCTGGTAGTGTACTAAAATGTTTGGCTGGTAGTGTTCTAAAGCGTTTGACTGGTAGTGTATCTAAAACGTTTGGTTGGTAGTGTACTAAAACGTTTGGTTGGTAGTGTACTAAAACGTTTGGCTGGTAGTGTTCTAAAACGTTTGTCTGGTAGTGTATCTAAAACGTTTGTCTGGTAGTGATCTAAAACGTTTGACTGGTAGTGTATCTAAAACGTTTGGTTGGTAGTGTACTAAAACGTTTGGTTGGTAGTGTACTAAAACGTTTGTCTGGTAGTGTATCTAAAACGTTTGACTGGTAGTGTATCTAAAACGTTTGACTGGTAGTGTATCTAAAACGTTTGGCTGGTAGTGTATCTAAAACGTTTGTCTGGTAGTTTATCTGCCTTAAGATTTGCATGCAAAATTTCAACACATGAAATGTTTTATTCCTTTTTATATCTTTATAAGTGTTTTATAGCTTTCTCAGTCCTTACAGTGGCGTTCTGGACACGTCTTCAAACTAATCACCTGACATTTTATTTACAGTGTTTGTAAATAAGTGTTTATAAATAAGTGCTTCCAAAACAACAGAAGACACAGTGATTCAAAACTCATATCAAACCTAACATGTCAACAGACTGACTCTGTCTGAGGTGAACTGGATTCTAATATGAGCAAACCCACCCATGAATGTATGTAGATCTGAGGGTCTTGCTATGATACTTGACCCGTAACGCAATGACATGTTTGATATGTATCTCAGAGCTGCGGCCACTTGCTCAGAATCGAGAAAGGAGCGAGCTGGAAATAATTCTCAAATGATGTGCGTGACGTTCCTTCCAGCGGCTGAGCTCGAAAGGCCCGTCTGAGCTGAACGGAGACGCCGTCCACGCTTCGGTCGGGGCCCGGAGAAGAGGAGCGCCGCTCATTCCGACGCCTTTCATTTCGCAGCTCATTTCCTCTTTCCAGCACCGGAGAACAGGGACGAGCTTTCCTCGCTGAAAGTGATGCTTGTTGAAGGTCGAAGGCGATTACCGGAGAGGCCAGAAGCGCTCCGACAAAAGACACCTCCCACTTGGGCCGAATCTGCTTTAGATGAGGTATTAGTGGAGGGCTTATTTATCCTCATTTCCGCTTCTTTTATGTTGCCACGTCCCCCTGTGGCTCGACGCTGATTCCCTCATTAATTTCGCAGCCTCTTTTGATTCCCCCTACATTGTGGATGTGACTCGTTACCTCCTCCGGTCTAAGACCGGTTGACCTGCGGTGAGGTGACACGGCGAACCGCGGGGATGCCTATTACCCGGCCTGTCAGCCCCGTAAATAAAAACGTTCTCCGTGACGGCAGGAAGCCTTATTCCCCGCTGACAGCCTAGCAGAGGGTTAATTAATATGTCAGTTATGTTATGCAGGGATTGCAGGGGCTCAATATGCTACTGACACATTGAGGAGTTGGGACACGAGCACGAGAATGAGCACGAGCACGAGAATGCAGCAGCACACATACCCTTAAAGTCATATAACGTCACTGCCAGTGCTGCAGATCACTGGGCTAGACACCAGGCAAAGCATGTTCCTTTAGCTTCGAGAATGTTCCCACATATTCCTGTTTGTATTTTAAGTGTTGCACAGGAGCTTCGAGATTAATGCCCAGCTATACGCAAAAGATTTTGGGGGTAAAAATGTACAACAGTATTTACATGCGCTACAGTTTGGGCAGCCTTGCATTTTGTAGAGTCTCAGAATTTAACTGGGCCCTAATTGACTCACTCAGACCTGGTCAGGTGGGTCAAGTCAGCTCATGACAATTCCGGAGTGTAATAAATTCTCTGACTCTTCAAACTTAGTGCTAACACTCAATAAACATGTGCCGAAGTATATAAAGAGGTATCAAAGGGCTTCCAGCTTGCTATCTCCACTGTTTAAAAGTCTCTAAGAAGTGGAAATCGAGGCAAGACCTCGAAGAAAACTGTGGAAATCGAGGCAAGAAGTATATTAAAAATGTGTTTGAACACATAAAAAAATGACATATATTCCTACAACATTTATATTATGAGGAAAAACAGATATACAGACTAGATTTAATAGGTTTTAGATACTTTTTTGCAATAAAGTGATTTCTTGACATCTGCCACAAGATCACAACATGAAATAATTTAAAATGCTTTTTAATGAGGATTACTCAACTGCCCACTTTGTAATAAATAATTTATATATATAATGTATCTACTGCTGTCTAAAGAAAACTTTATAGGCCTCTTTACCTTCAGTGTAAGTCAATGGAACCAGAATTTCTTCCAAGCTACTTTGGAGCATTTCTTGTTGGTCTATTCATCATGAAACCTGGCATTATATATATATATATATATATATATATATATATATATATATATATATATATATATATAACAGGTATCTTTACAAGAGAGGCCAAAAACTGTCTTCACTTTCAAAGGAAGTCAATGGAATCAGATTTTTTTCCAAGCTACTTTGGAGCATTTCTATTGGTCCATTCATCATAAAATTCCATCACAACTGAAAAGACAGCTGCTGTATTTAATTGATGTAGAAAAATAGATGGATAACAGTATCTACATTTGTTTGAGATTACCTAACAACTCAACATGGTGTGAAGCAGGTGTGCTAATTGGTGGCCTAACAGATTTTATTACTTACACTAATTAAATGCTTATTACTACTCATAAAGCTTCATAGTTTCAATGTAAATGTGAAAAATAGAAGCAAACTTTAAATAACAAGTATTTAAACCTTAAATAGATTCTTTATGCTACGCATTCCTGATACAATACGGCCCATCAAAGCAGATCAATCTAAAAACAGTCCACGCCATATTCAATCTCCTCCAATGATTATGGCTCTTATGTAACACGACCTCTGCAACCCATCAGGGCTTCTGTCTTTCTCCAAACGCTACTTTCAGCTATTCTCATAAAACAATCTTCACTCGATTGGTCACCCTTTGACCTCACAGTGCAAGCAGATAGAAACCAAATAAAACAAATCAAATCAAGAAAAGCTCATTCTGTTGGGACCCTCATTAGCAGCCATCCTTTACCACTTAAAAGAATATCATCCTCTCATTTAGACAGCTATGATTAAATATTCCCCTTTAAGTCGCACCCATGAGGTGCATTTTTTAAAAAACTCTCGAGCTCTATTTACTGCAAGGAAGAAAAAAAAAAGAAAAAAACGCACAACGTTAAAGGATTGAAATCAAGAGGAAGTGAAAAGTGGTAATTAATGGGACACTTGAAAGCCCAGGCTCGGGTTATCTAGGGATTGATTAGGGCCAGTCGAAAAAACTCCATTGAGGGCGGGAGGGGGGACGGAGTGGGGGTGGAGGGGGGATGCTCCTCAGAAGGAGACAAAAACAGACTACATCCGTACGCGTCACATTTCCGCAACCCTAGTGAGCTCGGTTAATGAGAGTGTGGAAACGAAGGGTGCTGTTTTGTTAATATTTACAATTAATAATAATAATAATAATAATAATAATAATAATAATAATAATAATAATAGTAGGGTTACTGCTTCCTTCAACTGCCCAACATACCAGCATTGTTTAATGGCATGGTGGCTCTTACTCATTAAAGCTGCACAGAAAAGTGTGACCACAGATCTGACCTTCTCCAAATCTGGATTCAGAGCTGGTCAACCAATCACAGCATGAAAACAAACGCCCACATGAGTGCCTTACTTGAACATCATTCACAAAGGATATGCACCAATTTACTCTCAAACACACAACCAATATGAAGAACATCCTAATCCATGCTGATGTTTTGGATAGCTACCCACTAAAATAAGCATTCAGCACCTCAAGAGCCAATAGCTGTTCTCATAGGAAGGGTCAGCCAGGAGGCACGCTGCCATGACGAGCAGTCCGTTACTACGAGACATATATCAAATCGTTCAACGATCCCTTTATATGTGAAACTGCTTCAGGGCATCCATATAAAATACAGACATTTTGTTTCTTTGATCTCCCAAAGATTAAAAATGTCAGGTGGTGCAACCGTCCAATTAAACGCTGACTAAGCAAGCAAGGTGTTTCGTAATCCATGTATTATTTTTGGATGGTTTAACACACAAAATAAGAAGATGCAGTAAACGCAGTCAGCTCACTGAAAAAACGCTTCCTATCAAAGGTCTGATGGCACAACCACAAACAAAGGACTTTTATTTTATTTATATATATATATTTATATATATATTTTATTTTATGCCATTATGAAAGAGGGGTCAGGGTACTGGACCGCTGCAAATGACCATCATAATGTATTGGCAAGGTGAGCAGACCTTTCACAAATTTGGTTTAAAAAAAATTTTGATTTTAGGCCATTTTGGTTGTAATGGTATAGTTTAGTATGTGGGTTTGTGGGATATGTAGGGTTGTGGGATATTGACAAAAACTGATATCGGGATATTTTCTGTAATTTTGTTAATAACGATAATAAATGCTATTTTGCATTATTTGAGAATGTGTTTGTAAAAGTCTTATATTTTACTAGCTTATAATTAATATCCATCCATCTTTATCTTGCTTATCTGGGTCACGGGAAGGCTGGAGCCAATCCCAGCATCATCGGGTGAAGGCTCTGTTTTAGTGAATGACTCAGCTGAAGTTTGCTGATTGTGCGTTTTACAGACACCTTAACTGGTTTAGATCTGTCTTGGACTGTGTGCTCCCGAAGCTCTTCATACCCCTCATACTCTGTTCATACTCTGTTCATACTCTGTTCATAATCCTCATACTCTGTTCATAATCCTCAAACACTGTTCATACTCTGTTCACACTCTGTTCAAACTCCTCATACTCTGTTCAAACTCCTCATACTCTGTTCATACTCTGTTCACACTCTGTTCATATTCCTCATACTCTGTTCAAACTCCTCATACTCTGTTCACACTCTGTTCAAACTCCTCATACTCTGTTCAAACTCCTCATACTCTGTTCAAACTCCTCATACACTGTTCATACTCTGTTCACACTCTGTTCATATTCCTCATACTCTGTTCATACTCTGTTCACACTCTGTTCATATTCCTCATACTCTGTTCAAACTCCTCATACTCTGTTCACACTCTGTTCAAACTCCTCATACTCTGTTCAAACTCCTCATACTCTGTTCAAACTCCTCATACTATGTTCACACTCTGTTCAAACTCCTCATACTCTGTTCACACTCTTTTTTAAACTCCTCATACTCTGTTCAAACTCCTCATACTCTGTTCACACTCTGTTCAAACTCCTCATACTCTGTTCAAACTCCTCATACTCTGTTCAAACTCCTCATACTCTGTTCAAACTCCTCATACTATGTTCACACTCTGTTCAAACTCCTCATACTCTGTTCACACTCTTTTTTAAACTCCTCATACTCTGTTCATACTCCTCATACTCTGTTCACACTCTGTTCAAACTCCTCATACTCTGTTCATACTCCTCATACTCTGTTCACACTCTGTTCAAACTCCTCATACTCTGTTCACACTCTGTTCAAACTCCTCATACTCTGTTCACACTCTGTTCAAACTCCTCATACTCTGGTCATACTCCTCATACTCTGTTTACACTCTGTTCAAACTCCTCATACTCTGTTCAAACTCCTCATACTCTGTTCACACTCTGTTCAAACTCCTCATACTCTGTTCAAACTCCTCATACTCTGTTCAAACTCCTCATACTCTGTTCACACTCTGTTCAAACTCCTCATACTCTGTTCAAACTCCTCATACTCTGTTCAAACTCCTCATACTCTGTTCACACTCTGTTCAAACTCCTCATACTCTGTTCACACTCTGTTCAAACTCCTCATACTCTGTTCAAACTCCTCATACTCTGTTCACACTCTGTTCAAACTCATCATACTCTGTTCAAACTCCTCATACTATGTTTACACTCTGTTCAAACTCCTCATACTCTGTTCACACTCTTTTTTAAACTCCTCATACTCTGTTCATACTCCTCATACTCTGTTCACACTCTGTTCAAACTCCTCATACTCTGTTCATACTCCTCATACTCTGTTCACACTCTGTTCAAACTCCTCATACTCTGTTCACACTCTGTTCAAACTCCTCATACTCTGTTCACACTCTGTTCAAACTCCTCATACTCTGTTCATACTCCTCATACTCTGTTCACACTCTGTTCAAACTCCTCATACTCTGTTCACACTCTGTTCAAACTCCTCATACTCTGTTCATACTCCTCATACTCTGTTCATACTCCTCATACTCTGTTCATAATCCTCATACTCTGTTCACACTCTGTTCAAACTCCTCATACTCTGTTCACACTCTGTTCAAACTCCTCATACTCTGTTCATACTCCTCATACTCTGTTCACACTCTGTTCAAACTCCTCATACTCTGTTCAAACTCCTCATACTCTGTTCATACTACTCATACTCTGTTCATAATCCTCATACTCTGTTCACACTCTGTTCATACTCTGTTCACACTGTTCATACTCCTCATACTCTGTTCAAACTCCTCATACTCTGTTCATACTCCTCATACTCTGTTTATACTCCTCATACTCTCTTCATACTTCTCATACTCTCTTCATACTCCTCCTACTCTGTTCAAACTCCTCATACTCTGTTCAAACTCCTCATACTCTGTTTATACTCCTCATACTCTGTTCAAACTCCTCATACTCTGTTTATACTCCTCATACTCTGTTCAAACTCCTCATACTCTGTTCATACTCCTCATACTCTGTTTATACTCCTCATACTCTCTTCATACTCCTGCTACTCTCTTCATACTCCTCCTACTCTGTGTGGTGGTTTGTTGGGAGATGATGAACAGGTTAGCTGTTGATCTGTTTTTTTCTCAGTCAGTAGCGTACTCGGACAACGTCAGCTAGCACATCGTTAACACGGCAATTAAGATATTAGTAGACGATACATATCCCATACACCTAGTGTCAGGTGCTACGACTTCCTCAGAAAAAATGTGTGCCATTATTATAATAACACTGATTTACTCTTTTCTACAGAAGTCTAAGTAGATATCTGTTTCATTTGAAATTAGTCTGGAGAGTCAGGCGGCACAACCAGTGAGTCAAATGGTGTAACCAGACCAGAACAGCTATAATAAAACTAACTATATTTAAGATATAATAAATAAATAAATAAATAAATAATTGATAAATAATCAAAAATATAAATGCAAATATATTTGCTGATATAAAAACGCACAACATTTTACTTTAATAGGATGGTTTTACCTCGTCGTTATGGAAACCTTATTAGCCACTGACACATATACCAAAGATGAAACTGCTAAACAATAACACTGTTTAAATTTTTTTTGCATGCTCAGGTTTTATGATCAGACTAGACTGTATGCAGACTTTGAGGAATAATGTTTTAAATATGCTTACTCACTGCATTTCATGTGATTCCGTAATTAAATTGTTATCTAACATGCTACGTGTTGCGGAACGCTGGCCGACGTTTTGCATTTTGTTTGGAACGCCGTCTCCGGGCTCAGTAACGGCACGTCTCCGATGCCGCTCTGACTAACCGGCGCCGTCGTGCCCTTTGATGCACACTCATGCGGGAACGGCAGTCTCAGTGGCAGCTCGCTGGCTGGGAGCGGAGGAGAGGGTGCTGCCAGGGGAGCGGGCAGGAGCGGTGCCAGCCTGGTGCGGTGATGCGTCACTGCCTGCATCTCTTTCGCTGGCTGATTAGTGCTCAGGCTGGGAGGGGAAAAAAGGGAAAAACAAAGTAACGAGGGATGCACAAATATGAGTGGATTTTTGGAAGTGGCGGGTGGGGGTGGCATTGCGTAATTTACTAACCAAGTCCAGCTCTGCATTTAAATGTGCTTGTTTAACAGTATTTATAGTAATAATAGCAATTATAACAGTCTGGTCTGGTGCACACTTCTGTGTTTTTGTGCCAAACGAACACACTTTAACTCAGGAGGGGTTTATTAATTATCAGATTACTTGGATCAGGTGTATGTTGGGAGCAGGGCAAACACTACAATGTCCAGGGCAGGGGGTCCCCCAGGATATATATATATATATATATATATATATATATATATATATATATATATATATATATATATATATATATATATATATATATATATATATATACACACACACACACACACACACACACACTACTGATTACTGCGCAAAAGTCTTAGGTCTTAGGCACCTTTGTATTGTTCCACTAGAACTACATCTGCCCCTATAACTAAAGTACATTGTCACTGTCGATTTCTATTTTTCTACATCAATTAAATGCAGCAGCTGACGTTTACATTGTGGGAAAATTTTATGATGAATGGACCAATAGAAATGCTCCAAAATAGCGTGGAAAAAAATATGGTTCATTGACTTCCATTGAAAGTGTTCACTGGACAGCGATAACGGGTTGGACAATAAAACTCAAACACCTGTGGGAGGTTTCATGGCTAAATTGGACCAGTCTGGTGGCCAATCCTCATTAATTGCACATTGCACCAGTAAGATCAGAGTGTGAAGTTCAGTTAGCAGGTAAGAGCACAGTTTAGCTCCAAATATTGCAATAACACAACATTATGGGACATACCAGAGTTCAAAAGAGGACAAACTGTTGGTGCACGTCTTGCTGGCGCATCTGTGACCAAGACAGCAGGTCTTTGTGACGTATCAAGAGCCACGGTATCCAGGGTAATCTCAGCATACCACCAAGAAGGACCAACCACATCCAACAGAATTAACTGTGGACGCAAGAGCTGTCTGAAAGAGATGTTGGGGTGCTAACCCGGATTGTATCCAAAAAACATAAAACCACGGCTGCAGAATTAAATGTGGACCTCAGCTCTCCTGTTTCCACCAGAACTGTCCGTCGGGAGCTCCACAGGGTTAATATACACGGCCGGGCTGCTGTAGCCAAACCGTTTTCCTCCATCAGTAGAGACCTGGCCACTATCCTGCAAGAAGAATGGCTTAAAATCCCTCTGATCACTGTGCAAGATGAACTGACACTGTATTGGCCGCAAAAGGAGGCCCTACACCATACTAATAAATTATTGTGATCTAAAACCAGGTGTTTCAGTTTCACTGTCCAACCCCTGTATATATATATATATATATATATATATATATATATATATATATATATATATATATATATATATATATATTTATTTATTTATTTTAGGTTTTTTTTTTTTGACTGGAAATAAATATGTGACTTTGCTGCTACACTATATAAACATAAGAGCACTGTATCATCTGTGTCATCTCTAGTAGTGATGATGAGAAGAAGAACAAACTTGGTAATTACACTTCTCAGTGTTTACTACTGCTTTCTAAAGCAGGCCTGTGATAAAAGCAGAAGGCTGCAGGTACACACTGATCTTCTGGAGGAGTTTTTAGAAAACAAGACTTGAGCCTGAGCTCTTACAGTGCTTTCCACCAAAACACACTGATCCCTCCCTAAACCCCTCCTCCCGTTCCCCCGCCAACAGCGAGAGCGGCCGGCTCCGCTCGTCGCATCAGCACCTGCAAACAGCTGCCCTCTGGGAGGGATCTCTGACCCAATCCGTCCCGGTCAGCGGTCAGCGCCTGCAATAAGACGGTCCTGTAATCCGGCGGATGAACGCCTATCCAGGCCACAAACAGATTAACAATCTGCAACCAGTGATGAGGACCCACAAAAAAAAAAGAAAGAAAAAAAGAGGGATGCTAGAGGGGAAAAGGGGGGGGTGTGTGGTTGAAATGGGACACACTGTCAGCGGCTCAAATCGTAGAGATAATCCAAGCCCCCCCCCTCACTCTCTCTCTCTCTCTCTCTCTCATTCTCTCTCTCTTTCTTTTTAACCAGTTGCTCTCGCTCTCTGTAAAACCTAATTTAACTTGGCCCAAAGCCAGCGCTTATGAAGCGCGGATGTTGCCGGCGCTAATCCATCTGTGTTTTGCTCAGTTTTGAGGAGATTACAAAATGGGTCGCTTTTGTCACTGATACGAGAGTAGGTGAATGACAAGAGGCGCGGCGCAAACAAACACGGCAAAATCCCGGTGCCAGCGTCCCAACTTCAGCACCGGTGGTCTTTTCGGCCATTAATCTGATTTACGAGCGTTTTTTTTCTTCTTCCCCCCCAACTTTTTTTTTTCTGGTCAGGAAACATATTGTCCCCGCCAAGAGATGAGCGCAGAGTCATGGGAGAAAAATGTGGCTCGAGCTGCGGCCCTTCTCTCCCCTCCCTTCTCTCCAGCCCGTGGCAGATGAGGCAGAGATACACCGCTGCTTGGTTTCCATTCATGCCAAGAGGAGGTCTAAAATATGGGGAGTGGAAGATATTTAAGCTTCAACAAAAAGCCACAGAGCAGTCCTGCGGGCAATAAAATATTTTCTCATCCCTCCCCTCCTCTCCTCGCGAACACAACCCAATGGCACCGGTTTCCACCATTGTCACAGGGCGGACGAGGCGCTTCGACAAGCTTTGGCCCCTGACGCTGACTAAGTGAGAGATGTTGTGGTCGGTTTGCTGGTGTATTTTTAAGTGATTTCAGAAGTGCAGTTGTCCGAGACCATCCTTTCCTTTGTTTCATTTCCAGTCAAGGCGCCCACAATTAAAGGAGTGAAAATATAGATACTCCTGCTCAAATGTTACACCAAGTAAAAATCTCATATTAGCTTCAGTTAAATTACTTGAGTACTTGCTTTTATAAAAGCTTAAGTATATTTACTTTTATTGTCACACATTGATGTACTGTTGCCACACAGTGCGTTTACCCAACCTAATGACTCTGAAACTGCCATGCACTGCACTAACAAGACCGCATTTTCACTACATGACTTTGGCATAAGTTAGCAGTTTAGCCTAGGACCTGGTGTAACTGGTCCCAATTGGTCTGTACATATTCAGTATCTGTCAGTGTAGAAAGGGTTTACTCTGATGGACAGACAGTGTAGGAGGGGGTTATTGTGACTGACAGACATTGTAGGAGGAGTTTTCTGTGATTAACTGATAGCATATGAGGAGGTTACTGTGATTGACAGTCAGTGTAGGAGAAGTTAACTGTGATTGACAGTGTAGAAGTTTACTGTGATTGACAGTCAGTGTAGGAGAAGTTAACTGTGATTGACAGTGTAGAAGTTTACTGTGATTGACAGTCAGTGTAGGAGGAGTTTACTGTGATTAACTGATAGCATATGAGGAGGTTACTGTGATTGACAATGTAGAAGTTTACTGTGATTGACAGTCAGTGTAGGAGGAGTTTATTGTGATTAACTGATAGCATATGAGGAGGTTACTGTGATTGACAATGTAGAAGTTTACTGTGATTGACAGTCAGTGTAGGAGGAGTTTACTGTGATTAACTGATAGCGTATGAGAAGGTTACTGTGATTGACAATGTAGAAGTTTACTGTGATTGACAGTCAGTGTAGGAGGAGTTTACTGTGATTAACTGATAGCGTATGAGGAGGTTACTGTGATTGACAATGTAGAAGTTTACTGTGATTGACAGTCAGTGTAGGAGGAGTTTATTGTGATTAACTGATAGCGTATGAGGAGGTTACTGTGATTGACAATGTAGAAGTTTACTGTGATTGACAGTCAGTGTAGGAGGAGTTTATTGTGATTAACTGATAGCGTATGAGGAGGTTACTGTGATTGACAATGTAGAAGTTTACTGTGATTGACAGTCAGTGTAGGAGGAGTTTACTGTGATTGACAGTCAGTGTAGGAGGAGTTTACTGTGATTGACAGTGTAGAGGTTTACTGTGATTGACAGTATATAAGGGCTTTACTATGATAGACAAAGTAGGAGGGGTTTATTGTGATTGACAGTGTAGGAGGGGTTTACTGTAAAATCTATCAGTATTTATTTTGTTCACTCTTTGTTTCAATGCACTGTACACCACACAGTCAGTGTACATTAACTCTTTCATGCTCCTGATCTTAAGTGACCACTTAAAGCTGCATCCACCCAACAAAAGCTAGTTTCCAAAAAAAAGTAAAAAAAAACATAGAAAATGATCAGTGCTTCAAACAACTACTGTAAACTCCTGAAGACGGAAACCCAAGTTGTCCAACCAACAGTTTAACCAACAATTAGACAATGTTTTTTCTCTTTATTTCTTTATTTTTATTTTATATTTATATAAATAGACACACCAAACAAAGAAGCTGCTGGTGTTCTCATAACAAATGACTGACCAGTCCAGAGTCCAGACCCTCAATATCACTAAATATTATATTTAGACTGGATAATATATTTAGTTACTGTTTTGTAGGTCATTGTTAAAGGCTAAGCACCACTTACGGAGACTTCTGGTGATTTCACATTGTTTTAGATACTGAAAATACATAAACATGACATAAAATTAAATTTGCTGCTTAATTTGCTTTAAAATAGACGTGTGAGGTCACTGGGGGACAACAGTAAACAGCGCCACGGTACAACAGGGGCTGAGAATATTCCAGTGCTGCTTCTTCAGATTCTGATGATATTTCTGAATTTGAATTTGAAAGAGCTGTAATGTAGAAATAGACCACCATATCACTTAGTCCTGAGACTTTTAGTCCAACCACACCCACAACAGCAGCTCATCCTGAGTGTAAACAGTATCTAGCTAAATAACCAACATTATTCATGACAACAGCTTAGCAACCAGCTAAACTCAGATATAGAGGTACAGTTATTGTAGTAAATATGATCAAAGTGGAACTCGCTCTCATAAGACTCTATAAATCTTCATAACTCAACTATGTTAGCTTAGCATAACTTGAACCACTGAACTATAAGCAAGTGAAGCTAACGCTAGCTAACATCAGCTAAAGCAGGCTCAGTAACTGAGCTTACCCGGTTTACCTCCACGTACACGGAGGCTCTTGAACTCCTCTCGCTGGTTTCCTTACACGCCCATATTGTTGGAACAGCACTAGACCTAAGATCCACTCGTCGTGTAAGCCTACGTCCCATAGTGATAATCTTCAGCGAGAAATGATCTACAGATGATGGAGTGAGAGGAAGGTCCTTTAACGTTGTTGTCCACCATCTACACTATCGCTCAAAAGTTTGGGATCACAGTGAAATGTTCTTGTGTTCAATGGAGTATCTTCCTTCCTTAACACAACAATGAACTGACGGGTCTCTAAAGAAAGTTGTTTCTTTCTGGTCATTGTGAGTCGGTCAGCAAGCCATCAACTGCTGATGCTTCAGATACTAAACTAACCTAGAATGTTGTTCCCTTTTATACTCACTTATTAGTAGAATGTTTTTCAGCTGTGCATCACAATTGAGCAAGAGTGTCCTAACAACCAATTAGTCCAATAACATCCTTAACTTGGATTGGCGGCCGTACCAGGAGATTTAGACAGAGGACTGAGAATTGCTGATAATAGGACTATATGCAAAATAAGCCTCTATACAAAAATAGACTTTAATACAAACATTTTTATTCTTTAAAAATCATCTGATACACTTACATTAATTGTGAAATGGACAATAATGTTTGTGAATTGCATGAAAATTGCATGAAATGAAATTCTAAAGTGATCCTAAACTTTTGAGCCGTAGTGTAAGTCACACTCATAACTCATAATCTGAACAGTGGGTGGAGCTAAACAGTCTTTTAAGCCGTATTCCTTGACTTTGTAAATACACTCAAATTCTTTTGCCAGGCACTGTATACTGTTAGATTCACATTGGCGGGTCTGAGTGTGCAAAACTCTTTTTTCAGTTTCACTAAATGACAAACACATGTAAAAATGCAAAGGACTGCGATCCTTCTTCAAAACAAGACAGTAACTTTCCATCAAATTCAACTCATGATAAATCACCTCCCTCTACGTGCAAACACAAGTATGGCACTGATTGGGAGTTTACAAGCCGCACTTTCTCTGATAGCTTCAATGCTACAAGCAGGAAGAAAACAATACATCAAGTTTTGAGCTGTTAAAAAAAAAGGCTGGCAAAAAAGAAACTTGACCCTTACTGCAGTCTCACTGGCATGAGGTTTTACAGTGCCCCGCTGCCAGGAGTGATCAAGACGGATCTTGGTGAAACTAGGAGAAAGTAGTGCAGGAGCCTTGGATCCTGGATTATCTGCTCAGAATGGACCCGATGGTGCTTCGGTGCACGATTCATCGTGTTGTGCCAAAACATGCGTGTTATCCATTTTCCATGCCTTTAGTCCTGCTGTCAAACAAAATGTGGATGATCCAAAGCAAACAGCTCGCGCGAGGCTGTCCGCGCTCAGGTTGTTGTTGTTTGAGGTACTTTCAGGTCGCCTTTGTTGGGGCCCCCGGTGGAACAGCGTGGTTTAGGGATAAAGATGTGCGTGACTGCTTTGTTTGATGCAGCTCCGTGCCATGCCGGGAGCAGTGGACCCGAGTAAGCAAGTGAGGTAATGACGGGCTCTGTGAGCCCAAAACCATCTCTGTTTGAAAAACAACAAGGAGCGTTTCGATGCCGACAGGACTAAACACGGTCCGGCATGCACACTTACCATGAAAGCGCTCGGACGTGTGCACTTCATGCCCTTCCGAATGTTAAGTTAGTCGCAGGCTCAGACGAGATGGCACCCACAGAGGCGTATAGACTATATAGACTATTTGATACTTGGACACGACTGCCAGACTTTTGTGGGTTAAACTCTCTGAAAGAAAGAAATCCTCATCTAACTATACAGAAAACACTTTTGCAGGACATGTCCTTCAGGGTAAAGGCTCATTTATGCTCAATGTTAAATACGGATATGGATGTAGGTCTGTTCTCTGTATTAATTAAATTTGTATTTGCACACGTTCTCCGAAAGCTTAAGCATACGGACAAGACAGAGCAATACCACTGGACATTGCAGAGGCAGTATAGCCAGTTAAAGCAAAATACGACCACTGACATATGGACACGACAAAAAAGAGTATTATAGAGTATGCAGGGGAAAAAAAACATTAATAAAAAAAAAAACAAACAAAAAAAAAAATATATATATATATATTTGTATTTTAGATTTTTTTGGAATTTAGAACACCCACATATAGACACACTAGTCAACGTAGACACTAGGGGGCAGTAAGCACATGTGCCCGGAGCGTTGGGCAGCCCTATCCACGGCGCCCGGGGAGCAGTTGGGGTTAGGTGCCTTGCTCAAGGGCACCACAGTCGCGGCCAGTCGATCGAACCGGCGAGACCATGAGTGCCCTATATATATATTTGGAATTTTTGGAGGCTGTCTGGAATTTAAAACATATGTGTGATGTCACATCACCAGGACAGGAAGACAAACTGCTGTCGTAACGTTTGAAGTCGTCAGAACTGTTTGACACTGCATTGCCCTCTAGTGGAAGCATTGCTTTGCATCCATGCCAATGTAAAGGATGTAGAGAAGCATGTGAGCCGTGACAGTTACAGGTAAAGGGGTCATAGATGAGCCTTAACCCTGCGTTCACAACGGGCCACGACATTTCACCTATTGTAGCCCAAATCACTAGTCGCTCGTCAGCTGTTGCCATTTCTGAATAGTGAAAGCACCACCATCTACTCCAATCTCTAGCAGGAAGAAATATCCTCAAACCAAAAAAGCTACATACACAGTGGTAGAGTTAAATCTTACACCACCCTGTTGAGTTCTCACTCATCACATCCCTTCACTTAAATATGTCTCGGCGTTGACTCTGCCCACTCTGACTCTCAAGGTTGGCGGGCCTCATATTGCCAGCTCTTACTGAAAGTGAATGAATTCCAGCGCAGGTTAAGATGTAATAGTAACATCTTCATAGCAGTCATAGATTTAATTCTAATTCTTGTTAGATCATCTCTGCCAGGTACCACAGGAGTCAGTGGTTTCCCTGCTCACATAATTCAAATACCTGTCATTGCTTCTGCTGAGTAGTTGATTTGCAACCTGGTGTCAAACAAAAGCATATGAGCTCCCCTTCTGAATCCTACCATCTACCTCTTGCTCTTACGGAGTTTGTTTCTTGGCCAACGCCGCCCTTGGCTTCCCCACTACGGGCTTAGAACTGAAAAGGCTAAAGCCAAATCTTTGAGAAGGTGAACAGGCACTTTATTATGAGCACTTCCTTATTTGGATGGTGGCAGTGTTACAGTTTGGGGATTGTTTTCGTGGCTTTCTCTGGACCCACTCATCCATGTGGAAGAAACTCTCAACCGCTTTGGTTATGAATCCATCCTTGCAGATCACATACACCGATACATGTTGCTTGACTTCTCTGGGACGGATGGGATCACACAGCTTAAAGGTCCCAGGTTGGTTGGATAGCTGACCAAGACTTTTAAGTACTACCCTGGACCTACCCTAATTCTCCAGACTTGAACCCAGTTGAGCATCTGTAGGACCACCTTGATCATCACGTTGGCCCTATTGGTCCTTCCACGCATGCCCTCCAGCAACTATGGGATGCACTGCAGTCAGCATGGCTCCAGATACCCGTGACAACCTACCAAGACCTTATTGAGTCTACCGGGCTGTGTAGCTGCCGTCCATGCTGCACACGGTGGTCACTCTAGATATTAATTGGTGATCATAATAAAGTGACTTGTGAACATTCAGTGGTTAAATGATCCTTTCCCATTACAATAGGTGGCTCTCTGCTACGTTAAGTGACCTAACATTCCAGACTCTCTGGCAGAGGTCTGGCTTGTGGGACCCGGTGTAGTGGAATGACACATATTTACTAAGGGTGGGGGTGTGGATACGCAAATATATGGATATTCATATTTTTTTTTCAAAACTTTATCACATGGCTTATTTTGGGTATTTAAATTTGGATTATTTTGGGCATATGTTGCTTGAAACAAAAATCATGAAATACACCGTATATTATTTATAATTTTAAATAAATAAGGTTTTAATTGTAGATTTTGTGATGTAATGCTTCCAATATTAAGCCAAATGGCCACATCTAAGAGGAGCTGTGGAGGGAAATACTTTTTTTTTTTTTTAATTATAATTTTATTTTGCAAAATGCACTAAAAATGTGAAAATCCGAATAACAAAGACTTACACCTAAAACTATAAGTAATGTATACCCCTAATATATAACAAACAGATGGAAAGGCACTTATGTGTATAAGTTTTGAGACTGATGTAGAAACTCTGATGATTTTCCAGTAGTACTTCATTTCAGCTCCTCTCCGCAGATGGACAAGGAAAACCAAGCACTTACCAGCGATGGGGCCAGACTATGTGGAGTGGTTGTGGTGTCCCTGGCTCTGGGTCTACACATTGGCTGAATGCTGGCTGACGCTCCATCTCGTCCATGTTATTTCCTTGCAGAGGTCCTGTCTGAGTTGGTTTCTGGACAGGGGGCTCATTCTGAGACTCGTGGGTGGACGAAGTGGAGCTGAAAGATACATCAAAAGAACAATTTACTTAAAAAATGGTGACCAGCTAATAGGGACAAATTGCTAGTCAGTAAAGTTTCTGCAAACAAGAATTCACTGGTGTGTTTAGCTGCTGTTGGAACAAAAACTTGAATCTCCAAAATGAAACGTTTACAAAAGAAATATAGAAACACTTTACTTTTAAAGCAAGTCAACACTAAATAATACTAAAACGTTTGACTGGTAGTGATCTAAAACGTTTGGTTGGTAGTGTATCTAAAACGTTTGACTGGTAGTGTACTGAAACGTTTGACTGGTAGTGTATCTAAAACGTTTGACTGGTAGTGTATCTAAAACGTTTGACTGGTAGTGTACTAAAACGTTTGACTGGTAGTGTACTAAAACGTTTGACTGGTAGTGTACTAAAACGTTTGACTGGTAGTGTATCTAAAACGTTTGACTGGTAGTGATCTAAAACGTTTGACTGGTAGTGTACTAAAACGTTTGGTTGGTATCGTACTAAAACGTTTGACTGGTAGTGATCTAAAAGTTTGACTGGTAGTGTATCTAAAACGTTTGACTGGTAGTGTATCTAAAACGTTTGACTGGTAGTGTACTAAAACGTTTGACTGGTAGTGTATCTAAAACGTTTGGTTGGTAGTGAACTAAAACGTTTGGCTGGTAGTGTATCTAAAACGTTTGACTGGTAGTGATCTAAAACGTTTGACTGGTAGTGTATCTAAAACGTTTAACTGGTAGTGTATCTAAAACGTTTGACTGGTAGTGATCTAAAACGTTTGACTGGTAGTGATCTAAAACGTTTGACTGGTAGTGTATCTAAAACGTTTGACTGGTAGTGATCTAAAACGTTTGACTGGTAGTGTACTAAAACGTTTGGTTGGTATCGTACTAAAACGTTTGACTGGTAGTGATCTAAAAGTTTGACTGGTAGTGTATCTAAAACGTTTGACTGGTAGTGTATCTAAAACGTTTGACTGGTAGTGTACTAAAACGTTTGACTGGTAGAGTACTAAAACGTTTGACTGGTAGTGTATCTAAAACGTTTGACTGGTAGTGTACTAAAACGTTTGGTTGGTAGTGAACTAAAACGTTTGGCTGGTAGTGTATCTAAAACGTTTGACTGGTAGTGATCTAAAATGTTTGACTGGTAGTGTATCTAAAACGTTTGACTGGTAGTGTATCTAAAACGTTTGACTGGTAGTGTACTAAAACGTTTGGTTGGTAGTGATCTAAAACGTTTGACTGGTAGTGTACTAAAACGTTTGTCTGGTAGTGTACTAAAACGTTTGGCTGGTAGTGATCTAAAACGTTTGACTGGTAGTGTATCTAAAACGTTTGACTGGTAGTGTATCTAAAACGTTTGACTGGTAGTGTATCTAAAACGTTTGACTGGTAGTGATCTAAAACGTTTGACTGGTAGTGATCTAAAACGTTTGGCTGGTAGTGATCTAAAACGTTTGACTGGTAGTGTATCTAAAACGTTTGACTGGTAGTGTATCTAAAACGTTTGACTGGTAGTGTATCTAAAACGTTTGACTGGTAGTGATCTAAAACGTTTGACTGGTAGTGATCTAAAACGTTTGACTGGTAGTGTATCTAAAACGTTTGACTGGTAGTGTATCTAAAACGTTTGACTGGTAGTGATCTAAAACGTTTGACTGGTAGTGATCTAAAACGTTTGACTGGTAGTGATCTAAAACGTTTGTCTGGTAGTGTACGAAAACGTTTGACTGGTAGTGATCTAAAACGTTTGTCTGGTAGTGTATCTAAAACGTTTGACTGGTAGTGTATCTAAAACATTTGACTGGTAGTGTACTAAAACGTTTGACTGGTAGTGATCTAAAACGTTTGTCTGGTAGTGTACGAAAACGTTTGACTGGTAGTGATCTAAAACGTTTGTCTGGTAGTGTACTAAAACGTTTGGTTGGTAGTGTACTAAAACGTTTGTCTGGTAGTGTATCTAAAACGTTTGACTGGTAGTGATCTAAAACGTTTGACTGGTAGTGTACTAAAACGTTTGACTGGTAGTGTACTAAAACGTTTGACTGGTAGTGTACTAAAACGTTTGACTGGTAGTGTTCTAAAACGTTTGGTTGGTAGTGTACTAAAACGTTTGACTGGTAGTGTACTAAAACGTTTGGTTGGTAGTGTACTAAAACGTTTGGCTGGTAGTGATCTAAAACGTTTGACTGGTAGTGATCTAAAACGTTTGACCGGCAATGTATGTTTTGTTAATTATTATCATAATATTAGTATTTGCAATAGAAATATGACAGAAGGCTTCAATAGTCAAGTTATAGACTTTCAAAACCAGACTTTCAATGTGCATTCTGATGAGTCAACAAATGTAAATAATCTTAGTTTAAAAATAATACAGGTCGATCCATATGTCACATAAAGCCTTCAAATACACTTCTTACACTTGCATTTCACAATCGTGACGTGTAGCAATGTATTCAAAACCTGGTCCGTGGTCTACACGGTGTAGCTCTACTCTTTGGTAAACCTATGCTTGGTCAAAACAGTAATTACAGACTATGTACTTAATTGTATGCCATTATTTCACCATTTACCTTGCTTTTGTTATCTCAGAGATGTTTGGGGAATCCAAGGTTTGCCTCAGCAGGAGCTTGTGTTCAGGCAGGAATCTAGAGAAATAATTGGAGAGGGGATAAGAAGAGATCTAGGACAAGCTGGAGAAACCATGGCATTAAATAGCAGCTTAAAAAAAGCTCCAGACAGGGCGATGTTTACATTGAAATTTTCTTGACAGACATGCATTACATAATGGCAAACATACAGCTCCACTTCTTACTGCGGGTTGTTGGGCGTGTTTGGGTACAATGGAAATAACGGTACACTGGAGTCTGGGTCGTTTTGGATTCTCTATAATTCTACATAAAAGTGGACTTCATCAGATTTTTTTAATAAGGGGAGATTAATTAGTAATAATTGTCTGTGAGTGGCAGAAGTATGTGACCCTTTGCCTTCAGTATTTGTTGTGACCCCCTTGTGCAGCAGTAACTGCAACCAGAGATGGAAGGATCGATCGGCTATGTATCGGTATCGGCCAATTGTGAATCGAAATATGCGATCGGCGATCAGACGATATTTCTCCAATTTAGCCGATTGCGTTAAACAAATGAGCCTAATTTGTATTTCCAGCTAGCGTATCATCCAGGAAGAGGAGCCCTCTGTGAAACCCCCTCCGGCCAGCTCCCTGCAGTTCCTATCTAAACCACTAGGTGGCAAAACATAACGTTTAATTTTCACCAGACTGACTGAAGCAGCGGCCTCTCGAGAACAGTTTATAGCGTTCACTGCATGTGCTGATAGAAAACATTGTCCGTCTGGCAGTGTTTTACCGTATGAGTACACCACGCGGCTTAATACAGTGAGTTTTAGCAAACAACAGAGCTAGTAGGGGTGTGCCATATCATATCGTACACAATAATATTTTTGAATTTCGTGAACAATATTATACCCTGAAATATCGTGCCATATCACCCATCCCTAATCCCAAAAGAAAAATTCACACTTTTCTCATTTCCCATCATATATCTACTAGAGACAGATTTATCTGTCCAGTATCATTCACTTTACTTCAGTCCTGGATATATGGAGATATTTGGAGTGCATTATTTAGTATCTTGACACTCTGGATCATTGACTTCTGTTACAATCTGATGAAAATGATTATTTTCTTAAAATATTTCAGTTAGGGGTGTGTCATATCATATCATATGCAATAATTAAATTTAATTTTCATTTTGTTGCAGTAGTGTATTCTTGAAGTATTTTTTTTTTATTCAATGTTTTGTCATATCACCAAGAGTATCGTTATCGCAAAAATACCATGAAATATCGTGATATTATTGTAGGGCCATATCGCCCACCCCTACGAGCTAGCACACACAGCTTGCACAAAAAAAATAATCCAGAAACCCATGCAGACCAGAACTGACCGGCATGAGCAGTACAGCAGCAGCAACAGCCAGAGAGCTAAAGGAATCACAGCCAGAGTGATTGAGTTTATAACGCTAGATAACCACGTTTCCACCATGTTTCATGACTTGCTTGCGTTAATAATTGCTTGTAGCCCTGCTGTGGCATATAGGGGCCCCTTAATCGGTATCAGCTATTGGTCGATCACGCTAAAATGTGATCGGCAATCGGAATCAGCCTAAAAAACGTTGATCTAAACACGTAACAGTACGGTAACAGTTGAATGGTCCTGCACATCAGCTGTTATATCGCTGGTCTCCTCCCATGAACTGCTCATTTCAGGTCCATCCACAACATCTGAAGAGGATTGGACATGATATGATACTACCACCAGCATGTTTCACAGATGGGATAAGGTTCTTATGCTGGAATGCAGTGTTTTTGCTTGCTTCTTACACAATGCTTTCTTATTTAAACCAAAAAGCTCTATTTGCGTCTCATCCGTCCACAGAACACTGCTCCAGTAGTCTTATGACTTGTCCATGTGATGTAATGTACTTTCTGGATAGTAATGAGTTTCTCCTTGCAACCCTACCAGGCACACCACTGTTAGCCAATGTGAGAAGGCCTTCAGCTGCTTAGAAGTTATCCAGGGCTCCACTATGACCTCTCCTTTGTTTTTTTCTCAATAAACAAATGACCAAGTTCAATTCTGCGTCAATATTTCTGTGTCGATTTTAGATGTACCCAATGTCGGCCAGAAGCATAAGCAGCTCAGATGATGAGTAAATGTTTTATTAAGTATTAAAAAAGAAAGCTTGTGTAATTGTATTTAAAAATAGATGTATGTTTTTTTTAAGCATTATTACAGCATTAATATTACAGCGAATATTATTATTCATTAAAGAAACCTTTGACTAATGTCTTAGGTTCTGTGTGACCAATGTTTCACACCTCCCAAAAATATTAATACCGAAGCATGTGCTAATAAAGCCAGTAATAGCCATGCAGTGGAGGGAATGCTAGCTCTAGCTCGCTAACCAAAGCAGCAGGTAAGCATTCAGACTGAACAGGGCAATTAAAAACAACATTACCACCTTAAAACAGAGCTTTAACATTACCACCTTAAAACCGAGCTTTAACATTACCACCTTAAAACCGAGCTTTAACATTACCACCTTAAAACCGAGCTTTAACATTACCACCTTAAAACAGAGCTTTAACATTACCACCTTAAAACAGAGCTTTAACATTACCACCTTAAAACAGAGCTTTAACATTATCACTTTAAAACAGAGCTTTAACATTATCACCTTAAAACAGAGCTTTAACATTACCACCTTAAAACAGAGCTTTAACATTACCACCTTAAAACAGAGCTTTAACATTATCACTTTAAAACAGAGCTTTAACATCACCGCCTTAAAACAGAGCTTTAACATTATCACCTTAAAACAGAGCTTTAACATTACCACCTTAAAACAGAGCTTTAACATTACCACCTTAAAACAGAGCTTTAACATTACCACCTTAAAACCGAGCTTTAACATTACCACCTTAAAACAGAGCTTTAACATTACCACCTTAAAACAGAGCTTTAACATTACCACCTTAAAACAGAGCTTTAACATTATCACCTTAAAACAGAGCTTTAACATTACCACCTTAAAACAGAGCTTTAACATTATCACCTTAAAACAGAGCTTTAACATTATCACTTTAAAACAGAGCTTTAACATCACCGCCTTAAAACAGAGCTTTAACATTATCACCTTAAAACCGAGCTTTAACATTACCACCTTAAAACCGAGCTTTAACATTACCACCTTAAAACAGAGCTTTAACATTACCACCTTAAAACCGAGCTTTAACATTACCACCTTAAAACAGAGCTTTAACATTACCACCTTAAAACAGAGCTTTAACATTACCACCTTAAAACAGAGCTTTAACATTACCACCTTAAAACAGCCCAACTGCTGAAATACCACCACTTTGGCAGGTTGGGTCTAAATACTGATATGAGCCTCCATGTTTGTTACATATACTATAAAAGCAATCGTGGTCAGTCGTGGGTTGGAGGTTAGGGAACTAGACTTAAGGCCAACGAAGCGCCCTTGAGCAACCCCCAACTGCTCCCTGGGCGCTGTGGATAGGGCTGCCCACTACTCTGGACTCACTACCCCCTAGTATGTGTGCATATTCGTGGTGTAAGAAAATTTTGAAATATCGAATATCGGAATATTATGTTTCGTGATACTGTATCGACTGTCAAAATCAGAGTATCCATACACAGATTCCATGCAGACAGTGAATGATTGTGTGTTGTGTTTAAACCTCTGACCACTAGACGTTGTTGTAATCCATTTTCAGCTCCGCTCCAACATTAACAAGCAGCACAAGGGCGCAGTGCTATTGTAAGCATTGACAAACCTGTTCATACAGTCGTGTGTTTTAATAGTAGGATTACAAAAATCGCAATATATCACTTTGCTTGCAGTATCGCAATATACTGAATAGTGACCGCTGTATCACGATACGTATCGTATCGCCAGGTTCTTACCAACACACAGCCCTATTGCATATGTGAGTTTTACGGAGCCGATGGGTTAAAAGCTGAGGTCAAATTCTTGTGTTTTGTTCGTTTGCACCCTTGGTGCGGTTTATTTTGGGCAGGTGTGAAAACAGTAATCGCACTCAGGTGAGGACCAAAACACCCCTACCGAGACCCTCAAGAGGAGGTGGTCTCGGTCTGGTTCCAAACGAACTCCAGATCGGTTCGTTTGTGGTGAGAACGTGATCCGAACTCAATCCGACCCAAGTATTAGGTGTACTCCACAAGTTTGATCTAAACATCTCCTGCAGCCAGGTGTGCTTTGCATTATGGGATGCGGCAGATGGTGTAAACAGAGAGCTGGAGAACTGTAGCAGCTAACAGGGCGAGGACAATGAAGTGAGGTCTCTCTTGGACTAGCAGTGAGGGACATTGTCTACTTGATGTTTGGAGTGAGCTGGGTGTTCTGCAGGTGGACTGTAGTTTGGTTTATTATCAGATTATTATTACAGCTATGAACAGATGCTGTCTCTGCCGCTGCTCCGTGATACGCTCTACAAGAAATGTGCAGTAGTTTGGGAAAACCAGATCTTCTCCATGTGTTTACTTTCTTGCTCCCACACCAGACAGCTCTGACCAATCAGAAGAGACAAAGAGCTCACGTGGCTTGTTGGGGTGCATTTTGGTGCATTTAGGTTTTTGTCTGTGCGAAAACAAACTTAACTGAGGAGGAAACGCTCCAAGTAGACAAACTCATTAACTGATCCGGACCAGTAAAACCAACTACAGGTGTGAAAACGCCCTGAATCAATTGCAAAGCCTTTTGGCCCAAAGCTGGTTTAAACACATTGAAAGTAATGAAGTACCTAGCTTCTACAACACTGGTCCCAAACATTTGACCAGCATACTAAATCCAACTATCACTTCGCCATGGATTGGATTTTTTATTTTTTATTCTACCACTTTAAACTCCACCAAAGAGCGAAGACATGACAGTCAAGAGTACAGCGAAAAGTGTTTGGACTCCTTTGGACGCACTTAACAAATGTACGCCCACAAGATCTTTCCTTATTCTTTCTTGCTTTCCCCTACACCGCAGCGTTCTGTGACGGTGCTCTTTCCCAAAGCCTAAAATATGAACAGCAAGCAGTCTTGAGCGATGCACACTGTAACCGCAACGATTATTACAAGTTAAAGAAGCTAAAATGAGTCACATTTTTGTGCAATTCCGTGCCAAAAGCAATCCATAAAACACAGAAAAGTCATTTTTTCTCCCCCCCTCGCTCCCCTCAGACGGCATACGCGCTGCCTCCGTAGCGCTGGGAGGCCTAATTGCAGGTTGTGCAATGGACTCGGGCCAATTAGCTGTTCGAGAGCAAAGATTACCCCCGATGCTTACCGAGGCGCTATTATTTTTTGCAGTGGTGCAGAACTGAGGGCACTGCCGTGAGCCCGAGACTCGAGAACAAACATCAAAAGATCTTAGTAGGAGACAGTACATAGAGTGGAATGTATATGTATGTTAAAAAATAAATAAATAAAAAAATAAACCCAACAACAACCAAACAACAGAAGCGCTCATGTCCTTGTTTTCTTATTTCATTATGTTACATACTTGGATTTCTGCACATCAGCCAAGCTGCCCATTTCTCAAACGCAGCCTTTCATCCCTCAGCCCGCTAGTCACAAATACATACCACAAAACCGTGGATGATGGCAAGCGAGCTGCATTGTCTTAGCCACTCAGCTGATTCCTAGTACACAATAGCATACGGTTTCGCAAAAGGATAGAGTTCGTTTTCTTGGCCCGACTGGAATGGAAACTCACTGTGGAAGCAGGCAACAAAGCCGAGTGGCGACCCACCAGCCCGTTTAACACGGTGCCCCACAATATGTTTGCAATAGAAGGAGGACCTTTCCAATTGCTGGAGAGCTCATCTACTCCGAAACAAAGTAAGTCATAAAGTCACCAGTGTAAAAGCCAGCCTCTCTTTGAGTTACACGCAGATGGCCCACTCGAGGCTTCAACAAGACGCCAAAGAATGCTGGGTGGTACTTTGTCTTTCCATGTGTGGGTTCCAGGTTAACACTGAGAAATATCACATGCTCTGGTTTAAAAATGGGTAACCTGGTGTCCAGTGGATACTCGTGTGAGGCTACGACTGCAAGAACAATGGACATGAGAGTTTAGCAAAAAGAAAAAAAAAGAAAGAAAAAACAAAGGAAAAAGCCATATTTCGAGATTTTTCCTCTTACTCAATATGCAGTCTCAAGCAAAGCCACAGCCGTCCGTGGCCAGGAGCCCAAGGCAGGATAATTGGCCTCGCGCTCTCAGGGCGGGTAGGATGATCCTTCCTCTTCCTCTTCCCTCCCAGAGCTATGCGAGTCATTGTGGCCGTAGGGAGTTAGTATTCGCCTCCAAGTGTTCAGAGATGTTCCATGATGTTGCATTATTGAACATTTGAACCCTGAAAGACTGACGACGTACAACGTCCAATGACAACGTATGTAAAATAATGAATTTCTCAGAAACACTGCGTGCTAGAGGATTAGTTTTATTTCGGCAAGAAGGGTAGTGCCACTCTGTCAGCAAGCCGTGAACACAGTCTCTGATTAGTCAAGAAGTCAGGAACACAGAGTCTGCTTTGTTGACAAGTCAGAACCACATCCTCTGATTGGTCAATAACCCATAACATTGCCTCTGATTGGTCAAAAAGTCAGGAACACAGAGTCTGCTTTGTTGACAGGTCAAGAAAATAGCCTCTGATTGGTCGACAAGTCAGAAACACAGCCTCTGATTGGTCAATAACCCTTGAACACAGCCTCTGATTGGTCAAGATGTCAGGAACAAAGAGTCTGTTTTGTCAACGAGTCAGAAACACAGCCTCTGATTGGACAAGAACCCATACACACAGCGTCTAATTGGTCAAGAAGTCAGGAACACAAAGTTGTCAACAAGTCAGAAACACAGCCTCTGATTGGTCAAGAAGTTAGAAACACAGAGTCTGCTTTGTCAACAAGTCAGAAACACAGCCTCTGATTGGTCAACAACCCATGAACACAGCCTCTGATTGGTCAAGAAGTCAGGAACAAAGAGTCTGCTTTGTCAACAAGTCTGAAACACAGCCTTTGATTGGTCAACAACCCATGATGACAGCCTCTAATTGGTCAACAACCCAAGAACACAGCTTCTGATTGGTCAAGAAGTCAGGAACAAAGAGTCTGCTTTGTCAACAAGTCAGGAACACAGCCTCTGATTGGTCAATAAATCAGGAACACAGAGTCTGCTTTGTCAACAAGTCAGAAACATGGGCTCTGACTGGTCAACAAGTCATGAACACAGGGTCTGGTTTGTCAACAAGTCATAAACATGGGCTCTGACTGGTCAACAAGTCAGGAACACAGCCTCTGATTGGTCAAGAAGTCAGGAACACAGAGTCTGCTTTGTCGACGAGTCAGGAACACAGACTCTGCTTTGTCGAGGGAAGTGGATAAACAATTATAAAGGACATTCATAAAACACAGTGCAGCTCAAGGCTGAATTACAAATCTTCTAAAAAAGATACAATCACACCTCCTCACTGGAGCCACACAACACATGCTACCCTTCAAGTAAAAAATACTATTCTAGTATGTGTTCCTGGGATTCAGTCTTTCTGATACACCATTTAACCTGAGAAGGTTAAAAAGCTGTGACGGTGTACTGGCCTTCTCACTGGATGTTAGCATCATTTTAAATCATTCAGCCTAACTGTGATGTCTAGTCGGAATTCTTAGGCTATGTTCGAGGTTAGACCAAAATTTCAGGCCTGTTTAAAGCTCCACTTATAGCACAACCCTAACATAAGAGGCTTCTTTGCTGTTGATATGTTATGTTTAGTGATATACACTGTGCAAAAGCATCTTAACTTTATAGGAGATGACAAAAACAGTCTTTACTTTTAAAGTAAGTCAATAAAAGCAACATTTTTTTCAGTATTTCTATTGGTCTATTCATCAAGAAATTCTCACACAATGTAAACAATAGCTGTCATGTTCAAACTTTTTCCAATTAGTCGATTAATCTAACAACTAATTTTACTCTAATTTGAGTGTGCTTTGGGAGGAAGGGGTTAGAGGGAGGAAGCATGAGGAAAACACATGGCCATTCTAGCATTAACGTATTAAAGGGTACCTCAAACACTCGTGATCTATAAATGGTTAAAGACTAAGAGTCTATGCTCGGACTCGACTTTTAGAGGCACAAATGACACGTAGCCTACACGCCTCACAGACAAGATATTTGCCATTTTTTTATATATCAGCATCGGCCGATATCAGTGTTTCGCAGCGCCGATTTAAAGTCCACGGGAAGCACCGTGTTACTGTTGCGGTGAAATGTGCTGCTGCCGCATGTAAAGGACCCCAGGCGGAAACCTTTGGAACTTTTCGGCCAAACAAGTGAAAATAAATAAGTTTTAGCGAACAGTGACGTTTTTAATGAGGCGGTTACGTGTTTCTAGTTCCGCCGTAGACGTGAACCAGAGCGGATGTTTTACTCCTTAGCTCTGGGGCTAAAGTGCGCTGTTTTTTCTCTCGTTTCTCGCGTCATGCTCACTGTTTCTATTTCTCTCTCTTTCTAAATGCCACATCCTCCTTAAAGAACCGCAATTTTACTACAACGCGGTAAAAACCCGAGCTTGCAGTGAGGCACTCTTTGTAACTGCAGTAAACATGTCGGCTGTGTGGATGCACTTCTTAATAATTTAATTTCAATGCATTTAATTAAATTTAATTTAATTTAATTTAATTTAATTTAATTTAATTTAATTTAATTTAATTTAAATGCACTTCTTAATAACTTGTTAGTTTTGGGTATGAAGAGATGTATGTTACACTCTGTCAGGAGTAATATGGTCATACTGAGCAAAAAGACAGATTAAATATTTAGTTTTTTTCTACTTCAGAAATGTTGTACATTCACTTCTTATCATTATTGTGACATTTTAGCAGCAAATAAAGCAGAAAACTTCTAGATAACGGCCCAAAAAATCGTCCAAAAAAATCGGCAGCCCATATCAGCCATCAGCTATAGAAAACCCCATATCGGTCGATCTCTACTGCGTACACATCAAAATATAAATATATAAATAAATACACAGGTGCCCAAAAATGGTCTCACCAGTTGTATTAAACACACTCAGGTAAGAAGATGGTGTAGTGTGGTGTTCTACCACATCCCAAATAGATGGTCCCAGTAGCACCAAATTAGCTCTGGACCTCTTTAAACATTGATGATTTAACAGTATTAAAGCACTAAATGAAAACTAATTCAGTTGGCGATGGCGTGAACATAGCGGTTGAAAGTTTGCCACCCGTACCTGTTTATGTGTTTTCTGGGACCGCAGCACAAACTTCTATCTAGAACAATGAACAGCACTAAATCCGTAGCAGGAGACACTCTGAAGCCTTCAACGGTACCTTTTTATTTATTGTCTAGACAACAGTATTATATAGTCTCAGAAACCACAGGAGCAAGGTCGCTATTCTGGAACATTCCAAACAGCACTTATAGTGAACGACAAACCTCATGTTCTCCTCCTAACCTCAGAAGACTAAATATCAACAGCAGCCACTCAACAGCCCCACCTCAGCCTCCGAAAGAAGAGCCAGAGCAGAGGTTCTGGATGGACAAGCTAGCCAACGCACTTGGACGGGAGAGCCGGCCTTGCGGGACGCTAGGGAGACGACAAGGAGGTGCTCGCGGAGAGAGCGGTGAGCGATGGAGCTGCTTCGCAAGCTCAGAGGAAAATTTCATTTGGAGGGCCATTTTGAAAATTACACCAGGAGCTTTTGACTGGGCAATAAAAGCCGTGGCCATGTCCACCGGAGAGAGGTACTTAAAGAGAATGCCACCAATTAGCTTATTTATAAATCAACAGCAATTCCGGTGATGACTCTACCTCGCGTTTGATTAAATGTGGAAGGATGGCGGGGGCAAAAGAGGGAGGGAAGAGGAGGGGGGGTGGAAATCAAAGTCAAAAATCATTTGATCTAATTTCCTTTATTGGCAATAATCACAGGCGGGCTCTCTTTCCCGGGCTAATGAAAAATGCCATTGATCTTGAGGTTGGCCAACGCAATAGCTCAGAAAGTGAGAGAGCTGGACGCGAGTCAGGCTCCCGCTCTCGAGCGAGACCTGCAGTTTGGGCAGAGCTGCAAGCTGGGCTGAAGTTGGGAAAATAAAAAAAAAAATAAATAAAAAAAGGAAAGGACTCTCAGGGTGACTCCGAGCCTGGCGAACAAAAGAGAGAGCGCTCGTTTAATGTGGTCAAGGGCGACGTCGGGGGACTGCACCATCGCCATCATTAATCTCGTCATAACAGGCTTTCCGTCGGGTGGCTTGACAGAGGTCTAACATTACGGGCGCGCGAGACCTGAAGAGAGGCCTCCGAGAAGTGGCCAGAGAAGGTCATTACCGCACATTAACATCCACATTCATCACTTCGTAGTGACCTCCTGGGCAAACCGGCAAGACTCTCCGCCCCTCCACCCTCGCCAGCCAGGGTACGACGTCTTCGACGTGTTGCCGGAAAGCGCACCTCAAAGGCTCGGCGGAGGAAACACATCAATCACAAAGACTGACACTGTAGCAGAAGTACTGGTGTCTGGACTGCGAGTAGAACCAAGTTGGCTTGGGGGGGGTGGACATTTGGCATTAGGTTATGATGCTGGAATGATGTTGCGTAATATGTATGTAGATCCTGGTTCTGACATGGAACAAGCAGATTTTGAGACAATTCCAGAAGCCCACAGTGTTGAAAACTTCTAATGGAGCCTGAACTTCGCATGTCAGAGGTTTAGAACATCATGCAAACAAATTAACAGACAAGCCTTAGAACATACAACAATACCCAATGCAAACTCTTTCTATCTTTCTAGGATAGGACTACACATGTAAACCTAATGCACACAATGTAAGTGCTATTATATTATTGCTATCTATTGCTTACTCAATTAAACTTACTGTTCACCTTATTAATAAACCAGCAGTGATTGGTTAGAGATGATATTGCATCGTCTTCATTATCCCACTGGTCTCTCTTGACCTGCAGCTTGATAGCCAAGCAGCGTTCTTATTTCTGAATAAACTAAGTCTACGCTTGGATTCTTATTGTTTAAATTCATTTATATAGATGGCCACTTTCAAAAAGATGATTCACTGTCAAAGCAATACATATATTAATATATTATAATGAATATATAATATATCTTAACATAATATTGATAGACTTGGTGGTAATACAGCACTGGGCCAAAGTCAAAGAGACCATTTTATTTATTATTCCAAGGTTTGTTTGTTTTTTATTCAATTAAAAACAGACATTAAGTACAAGCTAATCAGTTTTTAGGAGATACAAATTTTTAGGGAGATTAGATATAAATGATTGATTTGCATAAGGAAGGAGAAAGTCAAAGGAAAGAAAGTGAACAATGTTCCCAAAACTGGAGTTTCAACAATTAAAAGCTATAGAGAAACTCTTAACAACCACCTGGAACACCAGGCAGACCCTTGAAACTGCTTGTACCAAATGAACAGCACTTTCAATCATCAAGCTTCCCTCTTGCTTCAGATCTGAAGACATCCACAGGTGTTTCTGTCCATCCTATCACGGTGAGAAGACACCTCAGGTCTGAAAGGATGTGTAGTTGTTCAAGAAGCTCCTCACTGAGAAAAATAGATACAGACACATCCAACAAAGAAGCTGCTGCTGTTTTCAGAATGATGGACTGACCACCCCTCAACAGTACAGACCTTAACATGGTTGAGCTTCTTGACTTAAGATCACTCAAACAGTCTCTTTCAGGAGCTGAGAGTGAGTCTGAAAGTTTTCATAAAGATAAAGAACACAGACCATCACGTCTGTCACAAACATGACATTTTAGCTGACAATGAACTGTCATTTCAATAATTTGATTAACAATGTAATTCTTCATTGCATCCAACTACTGGAGAACAAGCTAGATGTGGGCAAATCAGCTGATGAGCGATCTCGCTTGCTGGTTGTATTTGATTTATATATAGTGCTCTAGATAATACAGTCAATATCATACACTACATTACTGTAGCTACACAGCTAACACGCCAACATTACTCAGCACTGCCCTCTAAACAGGTCAGCATCGTCTCAACGATACATTTAATTTCAGTTTATATTTCTGACTTAATATCGTGCTATATATATATATATATATATATATATATATATATATATATATATATATATATATATTTAAATACATACATATGGTGTGAAAAATACAAAATAACATGGACAAACTTTTGGTTCCATTGTCTTACACTAAAAGTTTTTGTTCTCTCCTGTGAAGTTGCCATTTCACACATTTTTTTGAACAGCGACAATGAAAAACAAGTATTTCCAAAATTGCAACTTTCCAGGACAGACCAAAAACATACATAAGTAAGTATATGGTATAAGGTAAGAGGAAGATGATATACACTTTAAAAATAGATATCCTGAGACAATAAAATACTATTAAAAAACATACATAGAAAATACATAAATACTAAACACTAAACATTAATATACATAAAAACCTATTTAAAAAAAAAAAGAAAATAAACGAGGTGTGCAGTGGGAGTAAAGACTGCTAAAGAAAGTGCAGAGTGCAAAATACACAGTAAGTGGATGAAATGAATGACAAATGAATGAAATTCATGGAACTTGTGTTACACAACTGAGTAGAAGTCCTATGTATGACGTGTGTGTGAGGTGGTCCTAGTTGCGGAATTGTCTCAGGAACGTTTCTTGCTTTTTTTTTCTTTCCTGATGCTAAAAAAAACTAATTCTACTTACCGCCCACTCTGACTCTCAGTGATCTCTGACTCGTATCTGTATAAACTACTGATTTCTTTCTTTCAAGCACAAATGATGACTCAGAAGCTCCACGGTGGCCCTTAGCAAGCCTCACCTAGAGTTTGAGTAAATCATTCAAACTGACCGTCTGAGGACGTGCGGTGGGGCCCCGAGTCCGAGGCCTTTCCTTCTTCCTTCAGCGAAATGTGGAAAACACAGCGTCTGAGTAGCGCCTTTCAACACGACTCAATATTCCACCTCATCGGGCACAAACAGCGGAGAGATCCCAGCGCTGAGGCTTTTGTTTTGTAAATACCTGTTTGTCATGATTATATCATTCCGAAGGCCGTGGCTCCTCGCCACCCGGATAGGACAAATCTCTCGAGCTGGCGTGGTTCTTTTTTTTTCTTTTCTTTTTTTTTTTCTCTTCCCCTCCTCATCCCTGCTTCATTCCTATTTATCACGGCTTGCTCCGAGCACTTCAAAGCACCATATGGACTCAATTGTGGCTCGTTCCTTGGCACATGCGAGCTGGAGATCAGAAGCATGCCATACCTTCGGGTTTTTAACCGTTCGGATTATTTTCACAGGGCACACGCTGAGGAGCCCTCGTGCCACGAGCGCCGAGATCTAACCCTCTTTTTCGGGGGGCGATCCTGAGAGCGCGAAGGAGGTGCAATCTAATGTCAACCAAACAAATGAGAAAAGGTGCCCGCCAGATGTTTCACCGACCAGATTAAACGCTTGGCCGTTTGATTAAGAAAGTCCAGCTCTTCATCTTCTTGCTGCGACCGCATTATGGCTTCGGAGCAATCAAAAAAAAAAAAAAAGAAAAAAGACGATGAGGTGAAAAGAGGATGAGTGATGTGGCGTGTCAGGATTTCGTGTCCCAGGGCCGAGTTGATAAGTGTCCCTGACCTCCAATCAGGCCACTGGTAACTATCAGGGAGAGGAGTCATTGTCTGGGGCCATGGATGATCATCATCTGTGGCAGTCCTCACGGAAACCAGTGTTGTTTTTATGGCATAGCAGCATATCTGCCTTACAATGACGCCATCACGTCGTAGATGAGATCGTTGATATTGTCGCCAACGGAAAACGATTTTTATTTTTATGCACTATTCGAATGCCACAGCCGCCGTTTACATTGCGTTCAAATTTCATGGTGAATGGACCAAAAGAAATGCTCAAAAATAGCTTGGAAATACTTCTGGTTCCATTGACTTGCATTGAAAGTGAAGACAGTTTTTGGCCTCTTCTGTAAAGTTTGAGTTTTGGAGATACTTATATTTCTCTGAACGGTGACAATATATTTGTGCTAAACAAGTGCGAGTGGTTGCACCGCTCAGGCTACAGTGGATGTGCACAACAAGCACACCAAACGACGGAAAAGCCACAATTTTGTTGCAAAACGTCCAGCTGTGAAATCACTGCGATGCACAACGTGGCCCTGAAAGCCTATTAATCAAATTCAATGTTGCATGAGCCGAGTTAACGCACATCATGCACTACACCTCCGTAAGTGAAACAAGGTGCAAAACATCCAGCGAGACAGAGGAAAGGCATGCAGCATTTGCACGACTCACGCTGAATGTTTTGCATAAATATTAGGACAAAGTGCAGGGCATGATAAACCCTCTGGTTTCCAACGCTCCGGCTTCCAAAACAGGCTCCAGACTTCCAACGCAGAGTCGCCTCTCTCTGCGAGTGCAAGGCGGTCCAGGACTAATACTAACCTGCGTCCAAGCGCCTTTGATCTGACTTTCCGACTTTGCTATTGTGCAACTTTGATAAGGGAGCGAAGGCATATAATATCCACTGGCTGTTTCCCTTTTGAACCTCGCTGAAGGAATCTCTGCAGCAGGATATCCTGCCATCTGCTTCAGCAACAGAATCATTCCACGAGTCAGTCATTGGAGGCAGGCCACTCCTTGGAGAGTCACATCAATGGCTTTGGAACGGCTTTTAAAAAGCGGCCAAAAAGCCCTCGTTTTCCTCACCAACTTTTAAAAGTGGCTGCAGCTATCTGCATCCAGTTAAATAGGCTAATGAAAACCTGTCTTTCCAGACAACGGAATCCTACCAAGAGATTGTGGAGCCTTGATGAGGGCTGATTGTGCTGGGATCTCCGCTGTCACTGGGAAATAACAGACTTTACGATCGGGGCAGCACTAAAGCTTTTCTTTTTTTTTTTTTTTAATGACTTAAAGTCAAACGTATTGCATTCCTAGTGAACTCTGAATGTAGTTTTATTAGTAAGGACAATACTGAAATACACAAGCTGGACTGAAAACACTTATTATGTCCTGTTAGGGTCAGAAGTAGATCCTGATATGAACTAGGGCTGTGTATTGGCAAGAACCTGCCAATACCATACGCTCACGATCCAATATATTGTGATTTATTGTGATACTGCTAGCAAAGTGATATACTGTGATTTTTTAAATACTACTATTAAAACACACCACTATATGAACAGGTTTGTCAATGCTTACAACAGCATTGCACCCTTGTGCTGCTTGTTAATGTTGGAGTGGAGCTAAAAATGGATTACAACACTGCCATCTAGTGGTTAGAGGTTTAAACACACCACAACACACAATCATTCACTGTCTGCCAGGAATCTGTTCATCGACACTGTTGTTAAGAATCGATACAGTATCTCAAAACATAATATCCCGATATTCTATATTTCAATATTTTCTTACAGCCCTAATATGAACACTGTGAACACTCTGTGGAAAAACAGTTATTATTGGCTGATACAACTTGTTATTTGTGTTTTATATTTTAATTTTATACACCAAACTATTACAAACAGCAGAAACTCACATACAAAGTACAATATGAGTACAAAAAATGAGCTAAAAACTTATTTAAAGGTGTAGTGTGTATGATTTAGGGGGGTCTATCAGCAGAAATTGTACACTACCTGTAGTAGTCCTTCATATCAACATAGGAGAGACTGCCACCGCCATGTTTCTACCATAGTCCAGAACAGACAACCCACACACTAGCTGGACAGAGATAAACAACAGTGGCAGCTTGAATTTGGAGGCGCTATAGCATCGGCTGACGTAAGATGTGAAAGAAGAAGGATCCAGTTCGAAATCTTCATCGGCAGCACTTTCATTAGAAGCTCTGTACATACAACTTTATCCAGGTAAAATAAGCACTGCTTATCCAGCCTAAAACTATGAGGCTGATTTTTCTTCCGTTCTACGTTAATTATTGCAGCAGTTATTATAAAGAAGAACAAGAAGTTGGCAAATGTTCTTATCGGAAAACATTTCCAGCATTTAAAGAAAATAATGGATATTTTGATAGTCATACGTAAATGTACCAGGTGGGAAGCAGAAGTCTGAACTGAATTAACATTAAAAACATAATAAAATAAAAGTTATATCATTGTTCCCAAGATATAAGCATGCCAAGTAGAACTGCTGAACCCGTAGAGCACCGGTGCTAGATAACCATTCTGCGTTGTGAGTTTGAGAACCTAAAATTTGACAAAAAGGAGGGCGAATACTCTGCCATGAAGAACAGAAACATGAAGACTCAGGCACTGAGGCAATGATGGGAAACCTGATGGCCACTGCTGCTTCTCTGAGAATGGAGGGGCAGGTAAGGGGGTGGATGGGGGGCTCAATAGACTGTAATATGCAACTTCACCGCTAGAGGCTACACACTGTTCCTTTAGCAGAAGATTACAAAGAAAACATAAATAAATAATATTTGTTTCCAAGTTCAGTCTTAAAAGTTGTATTAGCATTTCAACGCCAAACGCATTCGATGATGGATTCAGTCTGGACTCTGGGGTGGTCAGTCCATTGTTCTGAGAACACCTGCAGTTTCCTCATTTCTCCTTTTCTCAGAGAGGAGCTTCCTGAACAGCTACACATCCTTTCAGACCCATACCACTGTGCTGACTTCTCACAGTGGAAGGCTAGACAGAAACACCTGTGGATGCTTTCAGACCTAAAGCCAGAGTGGAGCTTGACGTTCTCCTCTCTCCTCTTCTCCAAAAGAGCTGTTTATCTGATGGGGACAGTACTGGTGGGCTAACCAGCTCTTCCAGGAGCCCTATTTGTCTTTCACTGTGTACTTCAGTCCGTCTTTGACGTTGTCCTCCCCTAAGCAAGCAGGTTATCTTACATCTACCTCTTTAAAAGCACGTCCCGGAAAACTCCGGCATGGAAATAAAGGAGGGTCTCTGACTTTTGCACAGCAACACACAAACACACACACATTAGCTTTCATCCAAAGGCTTTGCACAAATTTGGTTGCGAACCTCAGGCGTGTTGACGGATGGCCGGCCATGCATATAATCGCTTCCTTACACTCTGTGAGTTTGCTGTGGACGGGGCGAATTACCATCTGAAAATGAGCTGAGAAACACTGTAGGCGAGAGCCCTGCGTCATCAGTGTCAGCTCACTTACAGTGATACACACACACAAACTCTAAGCGCACACACTCAGTCATGTAGACGAACACAGCTCATGTCATTTTAACCCACTTTTTTTTATTATAATAAATTTATTTATTTATTTATTTATTTTTCAAAATTTGGGCCTACATCCAAGCACGACCATACATGTATACCCGTGGCTTCTGCAGCAACCAAACAACAAAAAAAAAAAAAGAGAGAAAAAGAAAACAAAAAGCTTCAACCATCTGATGAGTTTGGCATGAAAGCCTGCATAGCAAGAAACTTCGAAATCGGAAATCACTCTGCATCTGGCGTGACCTACTGATTAAGTACACGCATGTTTGCAAACTGATTGATGGAAAATCTAATAAGAATCATGAAATTCAATTTAAATGCAAAGAAAAAAAACAAAAAAACAAAAAAAACAAACAAACAATAACTGCTCCTTTAAGTGCATGACACAAACCACACTTACAACTAGTGTTGCACCGATACCGATACAGTATTGGCGCCGATATCAGTATCACAGTATCGGTATCAGCAATAGAGAGCGCCGATACCATGAAGCTTATTGACTAAATGGCTGCACGTTTCAGCATTGTGGCAATTTTTATTTTTTCATAGCTCTGAAACTTTTTAATGTGCAGTTACTCAACCAGTAAATGATGTTCTTTCAAGGTTATTATATCTTATTCAGGATAAGACATAAAAAATACAACATATAAAAAGTGGAACACTATAAATATCAGGATTTACAGCCATATATCGAGCATTTAAGTCAGAGTTGGTATCGCTATCGGCACTCGGTATCAGCAGATACCTGAAAAGCTGGTATCGGTATTGGTATCGGTAAGGAAAAAGTGGTATCGGTGCATCCCTACTTACACCACATGTAGACTCTGGTTTCCTGACGTTGTTATCCAGAAGTTATTTCTGGATAATGCCAAGCTGTACCATTAACCACAGCTCAGCAGCAATTCCAGCATTTTTTGATCACGGGTTTAAAACACTAATGTCCTGTAATGACAGACAAAACACAACAACAAAACTGAAGTAGAAGAAGAAGAAAGTCTGTGGGGGTGGAGGGACGAGGGGGGTGCTCTTTTAAATACTGCTATATCTGAGGATGCGCTCTCTCTCACAGCCCAAATAAAGCCCATGATTCATAACTAAGAATAAACTGTGGCCAGTTGAACGCGGTCAGTCACACAAGCTAAGCTGCAACCGAATAAAATCTCCACAGCCCCGCCCCCCTACCCCCCAATCGCAGGCAACCCCAGGCAGGCTGTAGCCCACATTGCCATCAACACGGCCGCCTCGGGGTCCGGCTTAAATAATTACTCAGAACCACAGCGAGCATGCTCACAACACTGCGCAGTTCGGTGTGCTGAGTCGGATTCAGCAGAACGAGACGACTTTTAAAGGCCAGCGCGAGAATTTGATGGAACTTGGCGGCAGAGCCACCGACCAGCAGTATAAACCGTAAAGATCTTCCTCGCAGCTCTGATTACTTTCTAGGAACAAGACGTCGCTGCTGTCGTAGCAAACTCACAGATGTTTGGAGCTGAATTCCTTTGCATTGTGATTTCGAGACCAGAAGAATGAGTGTGGAATGATTTGAATGTAAACAAATAATGTAATATCCTAGTTTCTTTTAATTTACTCTAACAGAGAAACAAGACTCTGTTATCAAAAACTCAGCAGTTTTTCTATATTTTCTATATCTATATCTCTCAACTTCTATATCTACAGACAAACTAAAATAATAATCAAATTAATAAATAATAAAAATTTAAATCTCCTCTAAAGTTAATATTTTGAAGATATTTATATATGTCGATATATAAAAACACTTTTTCCTGGCCTAACTTCGAACTTCCGGCCCAACCTCAAACCCAGTCTATGGTCCAACCTTAAACCCAGCCCCTGGCCCAACCCAGCCTCTGGCCCAACTTGTGACCTATCCTACAGCCAAACCTACAACCCAGCCTATGGCCCAACCTCCAACCGGGTCTACAGCCCAACCTCCAACCCAGCCTCCAGCCCAACCTCCAACCCAGGCTCTGGACCAACCTCCAACCTAGGCTCTGGACCAACCTCCAACCTAGGCTCTGGCCCAACCTCAAACCCAGGCTCTGGCCCAACCTCAAACCCAGCCTCTGGCCCAAATTTTGACCTATCCTACAGTCAAACCTCCACCCCAGCCTACAGCCTAACCTCCAACCGGGCATACAGCCCACCCTTCAACCGGGCATACAGCCCAACCTACAACCGGGCATACAGCCCAACCACCAACCAGGCATACAGCCCAACCTCCACCCCAGCCTCCAGCCCAACCTCTAACCCAGTCTCCAACCCAGCTTCTGGACCACACTCCAACCCAGCCTCTGGACCAAACTCCAACCCAGCCTCTGGACCAACCTCCAACCCAGCCTCTGGACCAACCCAGCCTGTGGACCAACCTCCAACCCAGCCTCTGGCCCAACCTCCAACCATTCCTACGGCCCAACCTCCAACCCAGCCTCGGGCCCAACCCTTAACCCAGCTTCCAGCCCCCACTTTGCACAGCCCTGCTATAGACTATTAGGCGTTGAGCGTGTTTAATCAGGAGACAACAAAAACAACTGAAAATATATTAAGTGTTTATCACATTCCAAACACAATGTTGATTAATCACCACTTTCAAACTGATGTATCAACTGACAGTGGCACATTTTGACACCTCTATTGAGGGACGGAAAAGGCATGAGTCAGGACGGGGTTCTGGTAGCTGTTCTGGTTCTGGTCAATCTGACGTCTGCGGTTTCGCTGCTGGGAGACTGACTTTCAGTTTAGTTTTGGATTGATCAAAAAGCACCAGCCTCGCTCGCTTATCCGAGACGACAGTTCATAAAGAACGTTCTGAAGCTCATCCGTTGCCAATGAGAAACAAACAAAGCCACGCAGAGTGACTTCCAGATGACTTGATTATATCTTTGAGAGCCTTCAGGATTTCGTGGAGCTTCAATATGCAAATGTGTAATGTACAAACAAGCATCTAAAGTGATAACAGCGTGTGAGAACTATTATATTAAGTATATAATTAAGTACACCATCACTGTCAGAACAGAACCTTGTATCACTTCTTTCCCCAACACAAACAGACCACCAGCAATATTCCAAAATGAATAAAAATTAATTCTTGTTCCAATAACCAGCATTGTCTGCTTCACCTGGGAAGTTGGGCTTGTTCCAACAGCAATGAAAAAAACTAGGATAAGTCGTCTGCACTGATAGCTCTTACCAATCAGTGGGCTTGCCGGTTTCCTTTTATCACATCGTTAAAAGAAAATACAAACAGAGGAGGCTACAATGCACATCCAGTCAAAACTATGGTAAACTGTTTAAAAATTAAGCTCACCTGGCATGACAGTGCGACTGTTAGGCATGAGAAGAAAACAAACAGCATCCACTGTGGTAGCTCAGCGCGGTGAGTAACTACCACAAAAGTCGGAAGCCCATGTCACTTTGCTTTTCTGCTTTTCTGCTTTTCGGTTAGCTTCTTTTAACAAACAGAAAAAAATAAACAATGCTGACTGAAAAGACAAGTGTGTATTTTGAAATCTCAACTGGGCAGGCAAACCATGCAATTAACATAGAGTTACAAAACCGGGTTACTTTAAAATATAGTATAATAGATAATACATGTAAATGTAACCCAATCTAATGAATTACTAATAAAATAGTATATTCTGATTACTTCTGTTACTTCTGGATTACTTATTTTTTTCATATAATTAAACAAACAAATAGTTTTACATTAAAAAATTAAATCAATAATACTTTTTATCAAAACAAGTCATTCTTTTCTTTTTTTACTAGATTTAAAAACTGGTTATTCTAGAACTTCAGAGATGGTGAGATATTTAATGCTGCTAAAGAGCAGGAAGGAAACCTAGAAAAAACCTGAAAAAAAAATGAAAAAAAAATTGTAAGCTGAAACTATATCTGTATTTTTTTTTTATTTTAAGTTAAAAAAACACTTATCTTTTGAAATACCTTTTCATCGATAATTACTAAATAAAGACTATTCTGAAAACTCTGACTAATAATCATTTGTGTTCAAACTCTTCTATATAAGCTTGTTATACTTCATACTTGTTATACTTTTTTTGTGTGTGGTGTCATTTATAGAAGCTTTCTAAATTCACAGGTGGTTTCGACTACAAATCAACGTATCATCTGCAATAATTTAAAAAATAATTGTAAAAATAAGTTGACTGACTTCAGTACAAGTAAGAATCATATTCACATATTAACATTATGTTTTCGTAAATGGAAATCGAATATATACAGAACTTATACATGCGAAAGGGGAAACTTCACTGCTAATGATATAAAAGCAGAGTAAATGCCTGATTCAGATACATTTGAGAAAACACCACAGATCTCAATCCTGCCAATAATAATAAGATACTTATTCAAATTTCCATGGACTGGCTGAATAAAGACTGCAAACTGCTGCTGGGTGGGAACTGTCCAAAACTCCCTGCTGGCAGCAGGACCCCCTCCCTGCTTCCCAAAATGAAAAAGCCTTCGAATCAAGTGACATATTCATATAAAAATATAAAAAAATATAAAAATTTAGGTGAAAAGGTAGGGAATCTGCATGTATGTGTTTTGAAAGTAATCTTGCTGATATTTACCCAGTTTTTATAATGTACTCTAATCTGATTACCGTGTTTACTGTAACTGGAATACAGTATTTTTTTATTGGTATCTTGTTCAAGCACTGCTGTTACATGTGTTCTGTTACTACCCAACTCATAGTCAGTAATATCAGGGCTGATGGTGGGGGGTTATGGTGTTAATGACCACAGAGAACCTAATTCATTTATTGTTACAATGATTTGTATGTATAATATTGGTATGCATATGATAATGTGTCTTTTATCATCACAAATACTTCTGATTAAACAAAATAGGTAACTTTTTTAATGACTTCTTTACGGCAGTGAGCGTATTTACAAGCAGTTTATAATAACCTTGTAAATGAGAATGAATACAGTAGTAAATAGTGTAATGAATGTTTACAAGCCTGTTTTATAGAACGACTGACAACTAATTATACAGTAAACTTTAGACGTGGGCAGCATTTTTAACAATGTTAGTCAAACGTAAGTTCATGTAACTTGTTAAAATCTTCCGTTTGATCAGTAAAGTTAAGGTAGGAGTTCACAAATAAAAATAAGAATTATTTAAAGAGCACAAATGAGATATCAGCTATAAAAAAATATAACTAAAGTAGAACTTCTAAATACATCAATACAGCAATACATTAACAACTGTTATTAAATGCTTACAAATGACCTGGAAATAGTTTAGTTTTAACTTATCTTTTTATTATCTTTATTAAAGAATATACAAAACCATAACTGAAGTAGAACTTATTTATTCTTAATAAACACTGCCTCGCCCTTAGTAAGAGATTATAAGTAATTTTTTAATGGTTATAAACTGTAAAATAAAAATGGACAGTAGCTTTTCCAGCAATATATAATTAATTACTGTAACTTAACTAAACATTGTAATTTTAAAATTCATTTTAAATATCAAACTGTAAAATGACATTTTTAATTGCCCTAAATTTATAAAACATGACAGTTGGTCTTTGCAAATTCAGATCATTAGTACCAGACATTCTTGGATTATCATGTCACTGGAAGACAGTTTAAGTATTTTTTTAACTAAAAGATTACTGTAAATTAAGATTTTACTCAACAAATGCTTAATAAATAATCGCAGATAAGTTTTCAAATCTGTAATATAAGTATATTTATAACATTTCTAAGTTTCTATTTATTATGGCACTATTCATTGATTTATAACCTGAGAATAAGACCTTAAAATAATAAAAGCATTACCAATTTTTTAATGTGTCCTGAATGTATATGTAGTCTTTTTTTGCATACATACATACTAATAATAACACGAACAACAGCAAATTTCTGTATATCAGTGTATATATGTGTTAATATGTTTACAAAAAAAACAAAAATACACTTATCATCTGAACAAAAGCTTGTCAAGTAAAATGCTTAGGTGCCTTTGTACAGTACTATGGGTAAACCGCACAGCACTAAAATAAAGCACTGCATATAACATTAAATATTTAATGCTAAGCAATGAAAAACTACTAACCGCATCTCTGTCTCTGCTAAATCAATACTGGATTACTTGACGGTGGAAATATTTGTTAGTTAAAGCCATGACACTGTCACCAAAATTATAACTGCACTGAAGAGGGCAAAGACCTTCTTAACATTTAATGCATGTTAGTGTAAAGAAATGTTATCCCAAGAAATTTTGGAGCATTTCTATTGGTCTGTTCATCATAACATTCCATCATAACCATCAGGTGTATCGAAATAGTGTAGAATAATAAAAATACTGGAAGCTGTCCAAAGAATAAAAAGTATCTCTAAAATTACAACTTTACAAGAGAGGCCAAAAACAGTTTTCGCTTTTAGTATAAGTCAATGAAGCCAGATTTTTTTTCCAAGCTATTTTGCAGCATTTCTATTGGTCCATTCATCATGAAATTTTCACACAGTGTAAACAGCAGCTGTCGAGTTCACAGTATATCAAAAAATGAAATCAACAAAAATTCATATAAATAATATATTTAATATCATCTTGCTGTGAGGCAACAGTGCTAACCACTACACCACCTTGCCGCCATATATATATATATATATATATATATATATATATATATATATATATATATATATATATATATATAGGCACTGAGGAAATACCTAACTTAATACACATTCAACAATTCAATACCTTTCATCCTGTAAACACGGTGGCTGTATGTTCTATCATATGGTTCATCTCCTCTGAGACTGTGGCCTCTTACTCCAGCTTAAGCAACTTGTGGATTCTTATGACAATGGAGGTCCCTCTGGAGAACCAGAGGTCCACCCCACAGTTGCTTTTGTTTGTTTGCTGCTCATTTATTTTTTAATAGGTCTCCCACAAGCGTTGTCTAGTGTTGTCTGTTAAAGGCATTGCTTTAAATCCATTTAAAAGATTTATTTGAACAGAATTCACAGAATCTACTGTATGTGTATATATATATATATATATATATATATATATTGGCACTGTACATATTTTTTATTCTTTGGACAGTGATGATATACAAATAATAAGTAAATCGATTATCCCTTAAAGCATATAATTTGGGTACGATATGGAACGCCCTGCCAACGACTCTCATACCAGTCTCTACACGAATGAGTGCAAATGACCTCAGGAAGGTTCTGAAAGTCAAACGGAAATCAAACCTATTTGCTTATCAATTTGGCTCACAGTCACCTCGACACAGAGAGGAAGAGCTGACGAGCACACATTCTTTTTAACAAACTCTTCCGCTCCTCTGATGAAATCGCAAAAAACAAAGATGCAAATTGAGATAAGACCCGCCGATGAAGTCCAAACATTTACATTCGGTTGCATATACAGCAGGAGTGAGCGCATTGTTTCAACACGCCTGTAACACGTACTGAAATCCGGCTGTAATCCTGTGCTGAACGGTGACGACCCAGCGCGTGAGCCACGAGCCCGCGCATGTGTGTGTGTGTGTGTGTGTGTGTGTATCTTGCAGCAGGAGTGCGTCAAGCGCAGGATATTAAAGCTGTCTATTCTAATCACTTTCTTACACAACTTTGCCCACTTGCCATTAACCACGCTTGCATACTCGATCAGCTTTTGGGGGCGGATTAAAAATGAACTCGCTAGCTTTTCTTTCCTCTTCTTCTTCTTCTTTTTTTTTTTAATCAGTGAAGCGGTGATCCCTAGAAGGCAAATTGAAGGCTGCAGAGGGTGGGTGTGGGAGGGGGGGGGCGTGTATGGGGGAGGTGGTAGTGGGTGGAGAGGCGAGAGGACAGACCTTGTGACATCGGCGAACCGGATGGGGAAATACAGCACTCTGCATTTGGGCCGGATGAGCTGCTCCAAGCCTTTGGGCCGGTGGTCAGGCATGGTCTTCATGAAGGTGGAGATGGAGGACAGGAAGGAGTCCATGTTGAACGCAGAGTTGAACGCCACCACGTCTGCGACTAAGCTTAAGGGACGAGATGGAGGAAAAGAAAGAATCATGTTAGATATGTTGTCAGCTGGTCATTGTAACAGTAATTATGAGTTCAATATAAGAAGAAAGCGCTGATCCTGCAATAACACAAAACACCACACCAAAAATATTGGGACACATATTGAACTAATCACCAGAGGCTCAAAGATGTGATAATATTACAATTTCAACACAATCTTATAGCAACTTTAAAGATATGAATTTTAGAATGTATTTATTTGCCACTTATTTGACCTCCACATGTAACCCATCTGTGCAGAAAAACAACCACTAATACACACTAATGAACACACTTGTCCGGAGGGGTGGTGGGCAGCCCTATCCGCAGTGCCTGAGGAGCAGTTGGGAGTTAGGTGTCTTCAGTCGTGTCCTGGCGGTTCACAGGATTGAACCAGCAACCTTAAAGTCACAAGACTGGTTTCCTAACCTCCAGCCACAACTGTGATACACTCTCGCTCTCTCATATATATATATATATATAAAAACACGGTGGCTGTATGTCCTATCATATGGTTCATCTCCTCTGAGACTGTAGACTCTTACTCCAGCTTAAGCAACTTGTGGATTCCTGTGACAATGGAGGTCCTTCAGGAGAAGCAGAGGTCCACACCACTGTTGCTTTTGTTTGTTTGCTGCTCATTTATTTTTTCATAGGTCTCCCACAAGCGCTGTCTGCTGTTGTCTCTTAAAGGTAAAGCTTTAAATCCATTTAAAAGACTTATTTGAACAGAATTCACAGATTCTACTGTAGGAATATACAAGGAGCTACAGCCTACATCAGCCTACAAATACTGTAAATAGTCTGAGGGACCAAAAAGTTGGTTCTTTTTTTTTCCATTTTCATTAAGGCCATGTTCACAAAGACACTTTTATAGGTAAAAAATAATTTATCAGCCAATAGATAGATAGATAGATAGATAGATAGACACTAAATATACTGATAATTCCATAACACAATACTGATGCTACAAATACTACTACTTCCTCTTTCCACTGCATGGCACGGCTCAGGCCAACTCGACTCAACTCTGTTCGCTATCGGTACCAGTTCTTGGTTTTCCACCTCAGATACTGCACCCCCTCAGTGTTATTGTTTGCCACAGCAGTGCCACATTTTGTTCAGAAGAGGCAGCAAGACTGGTAAAAAAAATAAAACAAACTAAATTGAGAGTTTGGAAAATACTACATCAGATTGCAGATGATGAGATTATTCTGATTGCTCTCAAACGATGCAGGAGGCAACGCTAACATGGTCACTATAACGTATATGTTTAGGGAGAAAAGCAGATTCTGGCTCTCAGTGATTCTCTCTGAACAATCAGTAGTAGTCTGCAGTGTTCTCACATCACCTTCTGGTATCAGCTCTGCATGCTTGGAACCTAGATGGTGGAACGTATCTGGTATAAGGCACTAATAGAAAACCCAAAAGAAGTCGAACAGAGTGGAAAAGTGTACACAGTATTGAGTTTTAATCAATAGTTTACAAAGTTTTGATTCTACTCCAACACAAACAAGTAGTGTAAGGGCGCAAACCTCTGTGCCTCTGTCCAAAGAAAAAAAGGCATTTTCAAAACATTTTCAATATATATATATATATATATATATATATATATATATATATATATATATATATATATATATATATATATATATATATATATATATATATAATATAATATAATGTATACTTCAATTCAGCGTATAAATTTACATTCCAAGTGAATTTGGATCATTTTTATTGGTCCATACATACAACAAAAACAGTTGTCGTGTTCAAATATTATAGAAAAAATAAAAAATCGACCAAAACTGAGATTTTTCTTTGGACAAGGACGATATCGTGGTGTATTTTCTAAAAATTTTTAGAAGTTTTACTAAAATGATATTTTAACAATTGCATTACCTCACTTTGCTTACAGTATTGCAACATATCAAATCATAACCCTTGTATCACAATAGGTATCATAACGCCAGGTTCCTGCAAATACACATTACTATGTTTTATAGTATTTTTTCTCCTGCCTCAAATTAATTTTACTTTAATTTGTTAATAAAGATTCTCCACAAAGGTGTAATAGCATAATTGAATTGTAATCCTCTCTGTAACATTAGCAGGACTCTTTGGTCAGCAATATTAGCCCACCTTCATTTTTTTATATATATATATTTAATTTGGGTTAATAATCAGTTTTACTTCAAAATGAAATGGATTTTCTGAAAAGTTCATACTGTCTGCAATTAGAAAGAGTGTCACAACGCCTTTGACAAGACGTTGTTTACGTTCACGACAATGCTTTCGTTTGTTATTAATAAACCCTTCATTGAAAGCAAAGAATACACTGGAAATGAAAGCACTACCAGGCAAATCACAGACGCACACATTATTAGCGATACTGATTTAATTACATGCAACAAAACATAAAACCAAACACTAACTGCCAATGTTTTTTTAATTGTTACACAAATTAACACTGATTTAAGAGTGACTCACGCAACGTGGTTTAATGAGCATTCAAATTAGCAGGCCATAGGCCATGAGATTTTTAAATGTCACTACATCATCGGAAATATAAACAAGCACGGAACTTGACTAAGCAAGCAAAGTGGTTCTGAACTATTGCCCTGACAGACGCCTATCACAATGCATAACAATTACACAGTAGCCTTAAAGACTCGTGCTTAATTGCCATATCTAGATTAATGAAGATATTATGAGATCAAAATTTGGCTTCTTGAAGAGTAAGAGCTCCATTATAGACGCCATAATTAACCAGCCACAACAAGGCAGCTAATGCTTTTAATGACAAAGTAGGCCTATTTTGTAGAGCCCAGCCAAAAGTCAATCTGCAGCACTATCAAAGTCTTTCACTGGGTAACTACTTCAACACTGCTCAAGCACTTGAGGGCAGCAGAATATACTCTGTACTGGACATTCATCTGGCTGCATGACCTCGATTTCAACCACGACTGCATTACTGAACCAGAATGAAATTAGCATATCTTGGGCGTTACCATGACAGGATCTGGTTGTAGCCGTACTGGAAGTCCCTCTCTTGGCTTTTGCGAACTGGGTAGATGAGCTGGTTTTCGTGGAAGTAGAGGATCTTCTTCAGAGAGGCCAGGTCTGGTCGCAGGGCCACCAGTTCAGCTAGATTAAGCACTGAACTGCTAAACAGAACCCTATAAGTGAGAAAAAAACAGATTACGATTATAAACACAAGCATGGTATAAAAATCAATTCACCCATTTGGGGTCCTGACTGATTGAATGATTAATGTAGTGATTGAAACAAAGATGATGGTGGCCATCAATGTGGCCTGTCTCGATTATGTTTCGCTTCCTCATGTGGTCGGTTTCATGATGGTGAGGATTCACCCTCTCATGTCTTTTCTTGTGTTTGATAATGCAAGTACGATCCTACGTTTGTCAAAATTTGGGTTCTTCAATGTCTTTCAACACAAAAATGGTTATCCATGATGGGGTTCTAGATATTTATTCTACCCACCATGCTCGTATCATTGGCTCAACACAGTAATTCAGTCTTTTGAACATTCAAACTACTAACAATCACTACTTTCCCCTGATGAGTTTTTAATGAACAACCTAATTATTCTTTTAATGCTGGTAAGATTCAACATGCTGCACCATTTAAGGTGGAACAGGAAAGTTCAAACTAAATTCTGGCAGGTAGATTTAATGCTGGTAGTATTCCTGATAAGGAGATTTAGGCTCCCAAACTATCCCACCTGGAGTTTAATGTACAGAGCTACTGATAAATATGTACTGTGGTAGAACATTATCACACGAATCCCTCTACTTTCTATGTCCTCCAGCTGGTGCCACAGCACCACCAAGTTCAAGGTATGACTTTAAAGTGAAAGCATAAAAGTCTCTACAGCCAGAGTGTGGTTTCTGTTCTGGGCGTCTGTAGAAACACGGTGGCGGCAGCCTCTGTTGGAAGACAAGCAGCTTCTATGTAGGCATGAAGGCTCATTCTTACCAAAAACACAACAATTTATAGTTACAGGTTATAGTTACACTAATTACTGAAGATCCCCTACAAATCTTACACACTACACCTTCAAGCAACAGAGACAACAGGAACTCCTAACAGCCAATCATCAACTGGTAGATCTTTAGATAGTGTCATTAGATCATCAGACATAGATAGTGCCTCAGATAACATAGATAGTGCCTGAATAAACTAGTACTCAGATCTTTTAAAGAGCATAAACAGAACAGCGCACGGACCACCCCAGAGTCCAGACCTTAACATGGAAGCAGTAATAAAGGGAAAGAGTAGATACACTAAACACTGAAAATACGATACTACATTTAGTTGTTAAGGTTTATGTGGAATTTTCAGATTTTGTTTTTTTTATTATTATTTAATTTTTTTTTAAACACTGAATCTAATCTTAAGCTACCTCTAAGAGCAGGTATGTACAATACTGCAAACATAGGAAGCAAATTATCTGTGCAATGAATTATTATTTTAAATTATTTAAACAAATAAACAAAAACTACCATTACAATGAATTATTAAATGCTTACAGTCACCATCCAATAGCTAGTGTTTATAATGCATCATTTAATTAGGATAAAAACAAGAGGTATATATATATATATATATATATATATATATATATATATATATATATATATATATATATATATATATATATATACAGTAAAAAATATTAATCTATTTTTTTTACATCATTTGAACATGGCAACATGATGTTGGCAATTTACAATGTTACAGTATTTTATAGTTTATTTCTTTATTTTTATACTTCTTTTAATTTATTTATTTTTAATTATTTGTTTAAAGTTATTTACTTATTATATACTTATATACTTTCTTTGCTGGAAAAAACACATTGCTGCCACTTTTGCACAGTACTGTAAATACAAAACTTTGACACTATGACTCAAAAGTTTGGCATCACTGATCTCATTGAAATACATAAAATGAAACTAATTTCTTGCAAGTTGCAAGTAGTTTGTTGGAAGCTTTAAAAATGAAGGTGTTGGATGACAAATGGAGCTTTAAGTGATTTCATGAGATGACATTTGTATAAAGACTTATAAACTTTTGAAAACCCTAAAACTAATCTTGCTAATTAAATAGCTGTTCATAGTAACTAGATTATTCTAATAAACTGAAAATGATAACTGATTATTCATAACTTTCACCATGTGTAATACTGCAAACTGTGAATTAAATATTGGTTTACATTTTTTCATAGCATTTCAAATCACAGTGTATAAGTTATTACAGAACAACAAATATTATTATTATTATTATTATTATTATTATTATTATTATTATCATTATTATTATTATGACAAGTGATCTCAACCTTCTGGACAATAGTGTAAATGTAAATCTGTCACTTTTCTATAGATCATCTAGTACAACATCGGCTCTCTAAAACCTAAAAATGAGTAATACAAACCAGTAACAGGCCATTTGTTGCACACAACAAACAATTTATATCCAATTTACGGATTCAGATTCAGATTAAAAGTAAAAATGCTTAAATTTAGACGTTTGTTTTCATCTCGACTGAAGCTAATAAATACCCGCCCAGCATTTCTTTTCTTTCTATACATTCACTGCTGTAACAATCCAACATATAACATGTCATATTTATAAATAAGTAAACGTCTGGTCTCGGATTGCTGGGGTCGGTGCATTACTGAGGTCAATAATCAGCCCTTTGGGACCCACAGTGAAGGCTCGGTCCCGGCCTGCGCTAAGAGCTCTGGGAGGGGGGAGTCCGTGAGCTTTTGAAGCCTTGTCGCTCATCGCCCTAAATGAACCCAACCCCCCTCACCGCACACCCTCTGTCTCCGAGCCTACGCTGCCTGCCTGCTAGCGAGTCTCTTTGAAGTGGCGAGCCCGCGGCTTTAAGACCATCACACGGTCTGGGCTGAAGCTGCATTCTTACACTGATCTGAGATCCTTCTCTCCCACACAAACAACAGCCTCCATCATTACAGCAGGCGCTGCGAGACTGGCCTCAGATCATTAAAACAGGCCCGACACTCTGTGGCAACGTGGTTCCGTCCTCTGCCTGCACTGCACACCAACACAAAACCCAGAGCAGGGATCACTATTTTTAAGCCTCCTGCTGCAAACTGTCCAGGGAACACAGTCCAGCGCTAACAACAGCCGGACATGCTTAGGCTTCCTTTGAACTTTAGCTGATGAGCGAAACCGAAATTTGACACGTATTTTCCGTTTGATCAGAATCGCAGGTGCGTATATACGTGCCTCTCTAAGCAACAGCTAGGTGCTATAGGTATTAAAGGGGAATTCCACTAATCTTTCAGAATTCCAGCACGATTTAATCATTCGCTAGGTTTCTGTCCAAAGAATTTTTATTTGTTGTTTTGGCCTCAAAAAGTTAGCTATAGAAACTGAAACTGCCTATAATTTTGTGAATTAATTGTTCATAGTTGCAATGTGGGTGAAAGCAATACTGGAAACTCTGTATTCATTGTTAAAAATATGGGTTTTAAGTTTTATAATATATATATTTATATATATATACGCATTTTTAATTGAATCAGTCAATGAAAATACAGCTACTAAGATGTTAACAAAGTCTTTTAATGTGGTTAGACAGATTTCTTTACAGTGGTGATGAATGGAACGAGGGGTCATCATGTTTACAAATATAGCTATTTTATCGACTCTCTAAAAGCACCCGTGAACGTACTCTCATCTTTAATATGGAATGTTGATAAAAGGTAAAAGCTGGAGGGGAAAAAAAAAAAAGTTTTACTTGGGGACTATTTTGTCTCAAAACAATATTTCTGGTATCGATTTAAATACAAATTAAGAAAATAAAGAGGTACTTGTTTGGTAAACATTTCCTTTAACAGTTTCCTGACTTCTCAAAAGTCTAAAAAGTTGCATCTCTATTAATTAAATAATTATTTTGCAGTAATATTGAAAAATATACTTATTTAAAAAAAAAAAAAAAAAAAAAAAAAAAAAAAAATTATATATATATATATATATATATATATATATATATATATATATATATATATATATATATATATATATATATATATGCAGGTCAGAAACAAAATAGACAGGAATCTGGTCATCCTTTTGTTTGTGAGACTTCAAAAGTTTTAAACTTAAAAGCATTAAACTGTTTGGATGTCTGGTTCCTATCACCAACAATGTGAAGAACTGTGACTGGTTAGTCTCTCTAGATTGGAGCATTACTGAAAACATTTATGAACAGTCTGAGGCACCTAAGCTGATTGGTTTAAAGTCTTTATCTTAACAATAAGTGTATTTTCACCAGTAAGAACACCAGACTATTAGAACAGATGTAAATAATCATACATACAATACAAAGTAACATAAATATGAAAGAAGTAGATCATATCTTGAGCTCCAGTTTGAAGAACAAAGTGTAGCTCCAGATTTCTCCTGGACGCCCCAGACATTGTATGAATGTATTCAGTTCCTTTAGCAGCAATCTTGATTTTGTCTTAATGAAGTACTGAGCAGTCAAAGATAACTGTAAATAGTACTTACTGTATTAGCCCTGTTTGAACACTAAATATAAATAAATAAATAAGTAAATAAATAAATATATATTATATTATATAATATTATTTCCCCAATTGTCTAAAAGTTTTGCACAGTACTGTATTTTAATTATTTTGCTATGCAGATATAACTGGTGGAATTCAACTTTTAAATTAACCACAAAATTCATTAAACTGGCATCAAATCAAACATGTTCTTCCTCAAAACAAATTCAAATATATATTCATTTTTAATTAAAATGATTCACCCTACGTGTTTTTATTCAGTTTACCTGAAGTTTCTGTAAAAGCCACTGCACGCCCTCTAAACGGGCTCAGTTTCAGAATTTCTAACGGTTACCGTGTCCACTACAGCGCAGAGAGGTGGATTCCTCTTGTGGAATTTTGACTCTGAAAGAAGGCCGAATCCCACAAGAGAAAGAAAATGACTGACTTGTATTTGAAACATGCTTCCCCAGCCCCGAATTCCACTGCGGTGTCACTGTGTGGCCAAGCTAGTTCTCTAGAAATGGAGATAGCTCTGCAATGACTGTGCTTCCTTTCCTGTGAGCGAGACCAGCAGACAAAGTGCTGCTTATGTCACTCATTAAAACTTCCAGTGTTCTTAGATCACTCCAGCCACGGGCCCTGTGTCAGTGAGCCCCACGTACCTCACATCTGACTGGGCTGAGCAATAATAATACATTTCTAATCCAAACACTTTATATATAATAGTTGGAAACAAAAAGAGAGAGCAAGAGAGAGACAGAGAGAGATATAAAATAGAAAATCCTTTCATCTTTAAACTTTCCTTTTTTTTTTTTTTACTAATCGTTAATAATACTGAGCAGATTACATCATTACTTCTGTAAGAAGAAATCTTCAAAATGATAACTTTAAAGAAGAAGGAAAAAGATAGTTTAGTTTGAATGTAAGTCGAAGTAACCATAATTATTTTGGCCCATTTGTTTTGGTCACACATACAACAAATGTCAGTGCTATGTTATGATAAATAACATATTTATATCTTATTACAGAAATAAAATGGTGTTTCCCATTAATATCAACTTCTCAAATATCATCTTCCCAAAACTCTTTATATCCAGTACTTTTATGATTGGAGAAATATATATATATATATATATATATATATATATATATATATATATATATATATATATATAGAGCAGTGATCATTTATATATTAAGAACTTGAAGACATTATATTTTATATTTAAAAAGCTATTTTTCAAGACACAAAGCCATGAACACTTGTTGTTTGTGTACGGGTGATTAATGATTTAATTTTAAAAAAGAACATGTATTGGAGTTTGTTTTGAGGAACAGCATGTCTGATTGGATGCCAGTCAAATTAATTTTATGTTCAATTAAAAGGGAAATTCCACCAGTTACATCTGTATAACAAATAAATTAACATACAGTACTGTGCAAAAGTGTTTTATTCTTTATATTTAATTTTTGAATAGTATTAGTAGAGTAATTAGTGCTTTTACGTGTCAGTGTGTTTATTTAACTCCTTGGGAAAATAACCCAGTATTACTTACAGTTCTCATCTAATACCTGTTTTGACTGCTCAGTACTTCATTAAGCTAAATCAAGATTGCTGCTGAAGGAACTGAATACATTCATACAATGTCTGGGGCGTCCAGGAGAAATCTGGAAGACTGTATTGAGTGTATGATTATTTACATCTGTTCTAATGATATCTGCTGTTCTTACTGGTGAACATACACTTATTGATGAGATAAAGGGTTTCATATAGGTGGCGGTAGTGTGTGTATGTGTGCATATATATATAGGGATGCAGGAGGCGGAAGAATATAGGGAAAAAAAAAAAAAAAAAAAAAAAAAAAAAATATATATATATATATATATATATATATATATATATATATATATATATTTTTTTTTTTTTTTTTTTTTTTTTTGTATATGAATATATATATATGAATATATTGTCGCTGTCCAATAAAAAACATTTTTGTCGATTCTGAGTTTCAAACATCACTTGAACACGCCAACGGCCGTTTACATTGTGTGAAGATTTCATGACAAATGGACCAATAGACATGCTCCAAAATAGCTCAGAAAAAATTCTGGTCCCATTAACTTACATTGAAAGTAAAGTATGTTTTTGGTGTCTCCTGTAAAGTTGCAATTTTAGACATACTTGTTTTTTAATGGACAACATTATATATATATATATATATATATATATATATATATATATATATATATATATATATATATATATATATATATATATATATATATATATATATATATATTCTATAATTTGCAAATGTTCTACTTTTCCTTCAATTTCATTCTGTCAAAGCTTTATTTAATGCTGGGTTAAATTAATGGATTCATTTCTGTACTTGCATTTGTTGAAATTGCCACTGTTTTCAGTAGCCGCTCCACCAAAACTGCAATTTAACAGCCTTAAAATAAAAAAAAAAAGACTTTTTACTCATACTGGAGTAGATTGTTCAAGACGTGCTTTCACTTCCACTCGAGCGCGTTCTCTCCTTACAGTGCTTCTGTCTGAGTTTAGTTTTTCAGTACTGTTTCCGCTCGTGGGCTATTACTGAGAACCTGTTTCGCCGGACATGATGTATGTCTTCAGTTCTGAACTGCCATCCTTGAAAGCAATTTGTTATTGGCAGAGGCAGGATTCCACTCTCTTGTCACAAGCCCATAATCGTCGCCCACCGTTTATTTCCAGCGCTAACTACTACCCGTAACCAAACCAGATGTTTTTGGGGCCCAAACGCGACCTGTAGGATAGCAGACGTGGTGGGTGGCTGTGTTAGTGTGTTTGCTTAGTCAGATTCCTAATTGCATAAGAGTGTTTTGAGCAAAAAGGTGCCGTTTTGGAAAGATCAGCGTTGCTCTTGGCGTGCTCGAGCTGCAGAATGTTTCCCCTCCTGTAATTACCGTTGGGAGTGAGAGAGAGAGAGTGAGAGTGAGAGAGAGAGAGAGAGAGAGAGAGGGAGAGGGAGTTTGTGAATTATTCATTTGGCCCATCACTATTCATTAAGCCTGACTATGCGCAAATATCGTGCCGGCTTGAACGGCCGAGATGTTGACACAGACAATGGGTGCCTGTAGCTTACTTACCAACTACACGGGTCCCGCTCAGGTCATCCTAAAGCAAAGCTAGGCTTTTGCTTTAACGCTTTCTTCTCCACACGCGGCGCACAAGAAATGACAAAGCTTTAGATTTGCTCAGGGTTTTCCCCGCCCACCTCTTAGCGATGCGAAGGGAGAGAAAGTCCCATCAGATGCCTCTGTGTGTGTGTGTGGGGCGTGAGTGTGTGTGTGTGTGTCTACAGAGGAACTACAAGTGCATGTCGAGTTACGTCAAATTCGCTTCATGGAAGCTCCGTTCGAACTGGCGCGCGCCCTCCACAGACTTCCCGGCTCAAACCCAAAGCCGGCGTCAACCTTTTCAAAATAATCGGGGCTGAAAGGAGGAGAAAGGGAAGATGACTTTGGGGTGTGAGGGAATGACTTCTAGCTCTGCAATCTTATCTCACACTGTTCTCCTGAATAACAGCCCGGTATCTGCTTACGCGTTCCCACAGTCGCCGCAAACGCACTCAAACACTTCAGACGCCTAATTGTTTAGACAACTTATTCTGAAATCATATAAATGTCAAACCACAACGCAGAGCTCTGAGATGCTTGCATGGCTACGCTGATGAGTAAACACAGCGTTTTTGGGTTGCTCATCTTTGACAATATCGCCTGGTGAGTCTATCGAGACTGCAAAGTGGGGAAAACGTCCCTCGTTGATCTTCAGCGGGGTTACAGAATCGTGGTTTTGAGCTGTAGGAGTTAGGTTTACAGGCAGATAATCAAGCTCAAATTTGGCATCAACCATGTGGTTCACTTCCTAATTCCCGTGACCAAAGCAGATTCAACAAAAGGGGGCCAACATGTTTTGGTTATTGCTTCATAGCTTTTTTGTATTTGAGCAAGGTTAGTAATTTTGGTGTACAAGCAACTCTCAATATGACAATGTTATTGTCATTATCATGATAGATTATGGCACAGAGCTCTTTTCTAAGCATATGATGCACATCAGGACTTAAATACACTAACCACCTGCCAAGCTTCTCTACTAAGTGAGCATAATTGGACCTTTAACTGGATTTAGAGCAGTGCAGTTTGTAAAGCAGTTTTACATTTGTAGTATTTTCTAGTATCACAATATTATTTAATATCGTTATAATTATAGTATTTTTTATGTGGCACTATTATAATGCATTTTGCATATCAAAAGAAATAAGCTAGTGATATGTATCAAACTGACCGAATTCCGTTGTTAATATTGAGTACCGATTCACATAAAACAATCTGTGGCAAATTTGTTATGCAATTATGCAAATATACATTTTTATACCTGATCAAACACATAAAACCTGAAAAAACACCTGGTCAGACACCTGTAACCTGAGGTAACACCTGGTCAGACACATGTAACCTGAGGTAACAGCTGGTCAGACACATGTAACCTGAGGAAACACCTGGTCAGACACCTGTAACCTGAGGTAACACCTGGTCAGACACATGTAACATGAGGAAACACCTGGTCAGACACATGTAACCTAAGGAAATACCGGGTCAGACACATGTAACTTAAGGAAATACCTGGTCAGACACATGTAACCTGGGGAAACACCTGGTTAGACACATGTAACATGAGGAAACACCTGGTCAGACACATGTAACCTGAGGAAATGCCTGGTCAAACATAGCTAACCTGAGGTAACACCTGGTCAAACATAGATGACCTGAGGTAACAGCTGGTCAAACATAGCTATCCTGAGGTAACAGCTGATCAAATATAGATAACCTGAGGAAGCACCTGGTCAAACATAGCTAACCTGAGGAAGCACCTGGTCAAACATAGCTAACCTGAGGTAACAGCTGGTCAAACATTGCTAACCCGAGGTAACACCTGGTCAAACACAGCTAATCTGAGGAAGCACCTGGTCAAACATAGCTAACCTGAGGTAACAGCTGGTCAAACATAGCTAACCCGAGGTAACACCTGGTCAAACACAGCTAATCTGAGGAAACATCTGGTCAAACACAACTAACCTGAGTAAACGCCTGGTTAAACACAACTAACCTGAGTAAACGCCTGGTCAAACACATCTAATCTTAGGGAACATCTGGTCAAATACAACTAACCCGAGGAAATGCCTGGTCAAACACATCTAACCTGAGGAAACATCTGGTCAAACACAACTAACCTGAGTAAACATGTGGTTAAACACAACTAACCTGAGGAAATGCCTGGTCAAACACATCTAACCTGAATAAACGCCTGGTCAAACACATCTAATCTGAGGAAACATCTGGTCATACATGGCTAACCTGAGGAAATATCTGGTCAAACACATCTAACCTGGGGAAAAGCATGTGCATGAAACCTGAACTTAGTGGGCAGCGTATGTAATAACTGTAAACCATTTTTTTAATATACAAAATATGTCAGAAGATATTTTGTTTACATTCATGTTATCAGTCTTAACAGAAAATAAGAACCAGTAATGCTAAATTAAAGAAATACTATCCAAAACTACAATTATTTGTATCCAACATTTGCACATACTGTGTTGCAATAAATCCAATTAAATCAATTTCGCTCTATTTATAATGAATCACACTGTTGTTCTGTGTTCTACAAGTACTAACCACATAAACCATACATTCAATAAAGCTTATTTCATTGTAGAGCAACACAAGAGAGCACGAGAACAATATATGTAAAAACACTGCCCAGTCCTAACTGAACTATTCTGCATTTGCGTTGGAGGAAATAGGCTTTTCTCATTGTTTACTTCAGGAGGAGACTTCGTTGTAACACCGAAACTAACCCCACCGGGTGGAGGCTGTACTCTGGCCTGTAAAACTCTCACTTTGACTTGTTTGTACGCTTCAAAACGTTGCCACATCACAGCCTCTAGGAGAGGATTCAAATACCAGAGGTTAGAATTCTCAGTAAAGACTTGATGAAGAAACATACAGACTTTAGTGCTATAAAAACAGGCCGATGTTCAGCATGAATCTGGAGAAATATCTGTCAGATTACTGCCCACGTTTCATGAACATGCTGCCCGATGCCCGAGACCTTGGTTCACAGTCAGTCTATACGGTGGCTTTGGACTAAAATTATAATTTCAAACTTATTTACAGTGGAGTGGTCCATACAGGACGTAGTACAGCAAAGAAAACGTCTTTGTTTCATTAGTATCACTATAATACCATCAGGTTTTGCCACTGTTTTAGTTTAAAATCAGTCCGTTTGTTTACTTTGCACCACTTTACATCAAAGCGTTTGTGTTTACGTTTACTGAATTATGTGGAAATGTCTACATATCAGTGGAACTCCCCAGATGAGTGTGTACAAATCCAACAAATGTGGTTGCTTTATGAACTGGCTATAATAGCTTGGCCAACGGTTTTGTGACGACTACGAGATTCACATGGACGTACATGCTGCAAGCAAGTTAGCAGCTGGCCAAGAAGTAGATAGGAAGTTTAACCTGCTGTGGTTATCTGTTAAATATTTTGTTACTAATCTGTTAAATCTCAGATGTACTACCCCCTAAAACCCATTATTCAGTAAGTAACATGGGTTTCCATGAGTTAGTCTTAGCAGACTTTGGTTTTATTTTAAGGGGGAAACCTACAGGTTGCAAATCTACGACCTACTGTTGATATTTAGCTGGTGTATAAAGATGTATTAAGATATTCCAGTTATGTAATGTTCTACAGTTTGTATCAAACCAATTGGACTACACAAGCAAAGCAAGTTTCACAGCCGGTTAAACCAATTTAAAAGAAGGAAAGTTAAGAAACAACTGTTTCTAACCAATGATATCAAAGAGAGAAATTCTGACTTGTGGTATTTTGGCACGTTTCTTTTTTGCAGTACAGGCGCATGAAATCGACATTACCACGCGGCACAGAGGCACCAGCTGTTTTATATTTTAAAAAAAAGTGGTCGAACCAGTAAACAAGATTCAGAATATTAGCTTGCGCTCGTCTTTCTCACACGTCTGTGGTATTTTCCAGACAGGTTTCCGGCAGTTTCTAATTACATTTTAAAAATATGAGTCACAGCCTCAGCAGAAAATAATCATCACAGAAAATAATCGTCAGAGGCGAGTGTATCGACCTAAATATGACAGCAGGTCCACTATTCATTTGTGGTGCACATATACACTCGCAGCTGATACAGTCTGTGAAACCACTGGGTGGGTGATTCCAAGACTGGGGGGGGGCATTGATTCATTGTAATACCATAAAGCTTTTAAAGACAGAATCTGAGGATTTGCATTTAGTAATTCACAATATCTCTTTTTATTAGCACAGAATTATCAGTACAATAGAGCTAAGTGGGAAAACAAACTTAATGTCAATATTATTGAGGAGAAGGGGGCCAAAATGTGTATGGCACCAAGATAGAAAGAAATTGGGTGGAAAAATATTTTTTAAATAACATAACATATGAAGAGCAAACTAATTGGGCAACACCAACCATGTTGGAGGATGTGTACAAATACGGTGGCCAATCACACTCATGTCGTTTTGGGAATGTAATAAATAACAATCTTTCTGGAAGAAAATAAATGATGGTATTCTGGGCAACCCAAACCCCCAAACAATGCAAAGTATGTATATTGGTGATATAAACAACTATATTCTAGATAGGGATAGAGTTACTTAACAAAGATCGTGCTGAGAGCAAGCAAATAAACCATAACAGGAAATTGGGGTAAGACGGATTCACCCACTTTTGAACAATGGGTAGAAACTGTTAGATAAAACTTCATATTAGAAAACAAATTGCTTACCATTTCACTAAAAATTGGAGAAAGTGGACAATATTTAACACCACAGAAACAAATAAGAATGAATAGACTGAAATAAAAGTACATAACACAACCTCAAACACACTCTTCTGATTTTTGGCAACCCTGGTAGAATTTCTATTTTTATTTTATCATATTTTATCATATATTTTTTTTTATTTTTAATGATACTATTATTTTTATTTTACTCTAATATCACAAATTATTTCCAGTACTATGGCTACTGTTATAATTATTACTTGTATTCTATCTGTATCTGTGTTTATTGTGGGGGGAAAAAATTAAATGAACACCCCTATAAGTCCAGTCAGAGTGTAGACTTTTAGTCTTTTAACCATGTATAGATCACATACCCTTTAACACATTAAGTCTAGAATGGCCAAGTGCCATATACGCTGGGAAACCATCCACTGGTTACAGATCCATAACAAAATAGCAAAAAAATATTTAATTCCTAACACACCCACATTAGAGTAATCTAAAATTGGTCGTTAGATTAATAGACTAAGTGAAAAAAAAAGAAACATTAGATTAATCGATTAAGAAATTAATCATTAGGTGCAGCCCTGTTAGCATTTACATATATAATTTCTATTTATTTCTTTATCTATTTATTTGTTTATATCTAAAAAATATAAACAATAAGATATAAAATGTGCCATAATTTTGCACGTCACGTTTTATATTTATTTTCCAAATAAACAACATATGCATGCACATTCATGCTGATGGCACAACATCAATTTAATCATTTGTCACATTTTAATCATTTGAAACATTTTAATCACTTGTTTTAAAACTTTCAGTCTTGAATCTGGGTGGCTTGGTTGTACCTTTAAAGAGACCTCATTGGTCAGCATCACAATACTATTGACCTTCGGGAAACTGGATGATGTAACTGGGGGAGTAAACAAATATCTAAATATCGAATATCGGGGTACTATGTTTAGTGATACTGTATAGAAAAACACAGTATTGATACACAGATTCCTGGCAGACAGTGAATCATTGGGTGTTGTGTTTAAACCTCTGACCACTAGATGGCAGTGTTGTGATCCATTTTCAGCTCCACTCCAACATTGACAAGCAGGACAAGGGTGCAGTGCTGTTGTAAGCATTGACAAACCTGTTAGTGGTGTGTTTTAATAGTAGGATTTAAAAAATATCAATATATCAGTTTGCTTGCAGTATCGCAATACATTGAATCGTGACCGCTGTATCACGATACGTATTGTATCGCCAGGTTCTTACCAATACACTAATACAGATGGTATTTTGTTGCAGGTTTATTAATGTTTAAAATGTTGTTTATCTTTAATTTGTGTTTATGTTGTATATCGTCACTGTCCAATGAAAAACAAGTATCCCCAAAGAGGCAACTTTACAGGAGAGGGCATAAACAGTCTTTACTTTCAATGTAAGTCAATGGAACCAGAACTTTTTTTCAAGCTATTTTGAAGCAATTCCATTGGTCCATTCATCATGGAATATTCGCACAATATAAACAGCAGCTGTCGTTGTCATATGATGTAGAAAAATATAAATCCACAAAAAAGATGCATGTTTTTCTTTGGACAGAGAAGATATGTATCAATTATGAGACACAAGCGGCATCCTGTTCCTGGAATTACACCCTTAACATTTAATACTAGAGTTAAACTTCATTTTTTAATAAAATTAAGTTTATATTAATATTAATGTTAAAATTTTATTACATAAGAAATTTTGTTTTTGAAACCAGAATAATGAAAAACAGCTGCTTTGAGTATTATATAAGGTTAAAAATTAAAAATGAAAATAAGATTATAAGTTAATATTAATATTTATATTAATATTGTATTATATAAGAAATTTTGTTGAAACCAGAAAAATAAAAACAGCTGCTTTGAGTATTAATTAGGGTTAAACTTAAGGTTACAAAAATAAAATGAAAAATAAAATAACAATAAAAAGAATATAAGTTCATACGTTAATATTAATATTTACTTTTTTTTTTAATAAGAAATTTCGTTTTTGAAACCAGAATAATAAAAACAGCTGCTTTGGGTATTACTTAAGGTCAAACTTAAGGTTAAAAGTTTAAAGCTAGTATTAATGTTTATATTAATATTTTATTATATAAGAAATTTCGTTTTTGAAACCAGAATAATAAAAACAGCTGCTTTGAGTAAAAAGCAGAATGAATTGTTCTAATTTGAATGTCGAGGGCAATGGATTCTTATGTGACACAATATAACGAGCCATGTTATTGCATCATTATATGGCAAATCTGTATGTATTGTGACTTAAGTACTGTGATAACATCAGATTGTGGGGTCTTCGGTGATTTCCAGCCCAGTATCTTTGGAGCTCCCCTCAGCAGTAATGCACTGACCTGTATGAGGGGCTGGCCGGTATAGCCTGCATAAAATACAGGGCGGCCGTTCTGGCCCTCCAGTGCCATTTCTTAGCAGGCAGAGTGTAGGCCACGCAGTCATCTACACTTTCCTGAAGGAGGTCAATTAGCTGCTTGTGCGAGCCCCCGTAGAAAGCCTCCACCAGCAGGACACTCATTGATGGAGTATAAAGTAGACCATCAAATAAACCTGTAATGACAAACAATGAGATAAATGTCAAACGCAGCGCTGGAAGAAGTCACACCTGCACCGAAACCCAAAAATGAAACTTTTCTTCGTCTTCTCAAAAGATTGTTTAGTTGATATTCTAATCTATGGAAATACTTTCATGACTAATGAGACAGTGCGAATTGGGTGGCGTGACAGGGGAATAATAAGTGGGATGTCATTAATGGCTTGTATTTGAAAAATTCGCCTACGTACAGTACTTTCCCAGGCGGTTCGAGGCCGATCACTGGCATACGAAACAAAGGGTTAAGTCATAACTGGAATGCAGAAAGAGTGAGAAAACAAATTCAACAGCTGGCCTTTTGCGAAATACACCTAGTGATGGAATGCTGACGCAGTGATATTCTGCAAGCAGGCCTGGAGGCTGCCATGACATGGAAAAGACCGGTTTCTGGTAACTGGTGTTGTGAACCTCCGCTCCACTGTTCTTCAGAATACGGGCTGGAACTGAAAGCCGGTCTTCAGTGTTGGAGAGGAGGGTTGGGAGCTGTGCAGAGCAGCCCACAATCAGAAGTTCCTAGAAGACCTTTTTCTACTTTGGTAAACATTTCTTTTTCTTTATAACTTGCCCTCATTTCAATTCTTTTATTACATTCTCACTTAGAAGATTCTTCTGAAATAATCAAACTCCACCACCAATGTGGCAGTACCTGTTTAACCCTCTTCCACTTTTGAGTTTGAGTCTAAAATGATGCCTGAAGAAAATATATTTTTTTTATTTAACAGTTGTTATAATGTAACACATACCACATGTTCTCATATTTAACCGTTCTGAATCTGCTGAGCAGGTACAATAAAACATTTCCACTATTTGGACTCGACTTTTCTTGTTTTTGAGTGTATTTACACTGTGAGGGGTCAAACTGAGGTTAATTCTTTTAACATGATGGGCAAATTAGGCTGCTTGTTTATTGTCCATTTTTAGGAAAAAGAAAAAAAAAAAAAGCGAGCACGCATCACCGGGGTTTTCCAGTGCGCGACAGCAGATGCGAGTGGGCTTTTCCCACTTGCATGGTTACCTTTAACTCGAGCCCTCCATCTTACTCAGGTAGGGCATAAACAAACGCTCGACCTCAAAATGGAGACAGGAAAGCGAGGGGTTAACGTCAGTGCGCTTACCCCCGCACAGCCATGCGAGAGGGAAACCCCGCTGTACCCGACTTGACAGGCTAAAGCAGCAGCATCATGTCTCTCGATGGATGCTGAGTCATTTCTGAACTTCTCTCGAGCAGGCCTTGCCTTCGTTAGCATTAGTAGGAGCCGAGCTTGCACTGAGCTAATAATGCCTTGGATCGCGAGAACGGGCAAAGCCTACTGGAGAAGACGGGCTTAGGCTTGAAGCTGACTGAATTTGAGGTATACCTCAAGCTTCAAGCTTAAGCCCGTCTTCTCTGGTAGGCTTTGCCCATTCGTGATTTGAGAGTTTGGAAGTGACGGGCACGGAGTTAAATCTAAGGCTGTAGACTGTAGATGAGGCTGGCGGTGTCTGAGTTTCTTCCCCTGGCACAGCGGGTTCACTCATTTTCAGCCTCAGCCTATGCTAGCACACAGTATGGGCACTCTCAATGCGCACTCTACTGTACTAAAGCATGAAAAAGTGAGCATGTGGAGTCGAGACGTTCTGATTGTTGTTTTTTCCCCCCAGTCGGTAGCGTACTCGATAACATCAGCTCGTGCATCATTAACACAGAAATAAAGATATTAGTGTAGACCAGGGGTCACTAATAGGCAGACCGGGGTCCGGATTCGGACCCAGACGTTGTCCAATGCGGAACCAAACCGATAAACTATTAAGAATAATTTTATTTATAGTGTGTTTATTTTAAGTGGTGGAGCTTTTTCTGTCTTAGAGAAACTAAGAGATCAATCGCATGTGCTGTAAGATCACAAAAGGCTCCTCAGCCAATCAGATCTGTGCACATTGGGGGCGTGCATCGCGCACACACAGGAGGTACGAAGCAAGGAGCAGCAGCTGGAGACTAAAGCGAGTCAGAAAGAATAAGGAGCTCTAAAAACAGAAAAGTGAACAGAGAAAACTGAGTGTTTAACAGGAACGGTTCTGGAATGGACCTGCTCGTCTAGTTTTGGAGTGTGCAACCAACATATCAATCTGTGAAGCTGAGTGTACAACCAACATATCAATCTGTGAAGCTGAGTTAACAATAAGACACACGTTTTATTTACTTTTTCTATAAATAAACACTTTAAGATGCTTTGTTTTTAAAAAGCATTCTGTTTTATAAATGTAGCTCTTGTTTTTACTTGAAGTGAGGAAAAAAACATTAATTAGAGGTTTATAAATAATTCATATAGTTCAGCATTTAAACAGTAAATATACTGAAATATACTGAACGGTATGTGTGATGTGTTGGTGTTTCAGTAGCTGATGGTATAAGATGCTGATACTAGACTACTTCAGTAAACAGGATACACCACGGAATCATAACACAAGTTAGAAATGATGATGGTCCAGACCTTGGCCTGAGGAAATCTCCTCTAACTGGACCTTACTCTGGAACACCCCTGGTGTTGACGATATATATCACACACCTTAAGTGCTACAACTAGTTATGGGGAATCGATTTTAGGAGAGTCAATTCTTCTGTCTGGGAGTCAGGGTCGACTCAATGACTTGAATGAATCGAAATGCTTGGAGTCGACTCTTCAACTCTTTTGAATCCACGTTTTTTTCACTATAATTGGCTGGAGGGAGTGTAAAGGCAGGAAAGAATCCGGGTTTGAGGGCTGAAAACTTTAAGTACCTGCGAGGGGTCAAGCTACCTTTATCGGCATAGCATACCAGGCCCCCCCCCGCCCAACCCCTGGAAGTCTCCTTTTGGCTGATGGAGACCAGAGGCAACTGATCACCGCCTGTTAACCGAATAAAAGCTATTCCTCTGGGTTTAGCTCATATGTTATGGTCCCTGTGAGGGTTATGGAGCTCAAGTGGTGGACAAGGTTACTTTATGAACCCGATTAAAGAGCTTTAAACACCACCAGCGCTGATCACCGGCTGATGTGAGCACAAACTCTGCTTCTACACATCCCATACAACAGTTTCTTCATAATTTGGGTCTCAACAAACCATTTACTGCAACATGGAACGTTGTGGAAATGTTGGTGAAACTTGGATTTGCTCTGTTTTAACAGCTTCTACTTAAAATGTTTGCTCCACTTTCAAGAATCTGATAACGGTTCAATTTCAAAGGATTCGACTTGTCAGGCTAAAGCAGCAGCATCACGTCTCTCGATGGATGCTGAGTCATTTCTTAACTTCTCTCGAGCAGGTTTTGCCTTTTGTTAGCATTAGTAGGAGCCAAGCTTGCACTGAGCTAATAATGCCCTGGATAGTGAACGGGCAAAGCCTACTGGAGAAGACGGGCTTAGGCTTGAAGCTGACTGAATTTGAGGTATACCTCAAGCTTAAGCCTGTGTTCTCCGGTAGACTTTGCCCATTCGGGATTCGAGAGTTTGGAAGTGAGAGGTACGGAAATGGGAAGGTTTCCAATGGTCCTCCATTACTTCACACAGCAGAGGCGATGTTGTTCCCCGAGGAGACAAGCAGCTATCTAATCTGCATTATTCCAGATGAAATGCAGGATTTTCTCTCTGGCTCCAAGAATGTGAGGGCAGCTTTCGGGAGACGAGCGCACAGGAACATCACATCGAGCGCCAGCACCAATCCTGACGATTAAACCTATCAGTGAGAGCGAGTCTCCTAGCAGTGCCACATAAACGACCGAACAGGGGGGGGGGGGTTGGGTTGGGGCGGATAGCATGGCACTGCCCAGCGACAAGCATCAAAAAACATGGTGCACTGGAGCGTGCGAGCCAACACTCGACACCTCATTTTAACAGCCTCCAGCCATCCGTGGATGGTCTTCAGAGCACGCGCCCGTGTGTGTGTGCGCGTCCCGTCATACGCAATGGGGTCTGACAAGGCATGAGGAGGCCTAAAGTGATGTGGTCTTTCTGGAGGGTTAATTCAGCTTGAATGATAGATCCGATTAAATACTCCCCCACAGTGGAGGGAGCGGCAGGCCAAAGCCAAGGCTGATAACTTGAAGGATACGGGCAAGCAACTAACAGGAACCTATACAACACCGAATCAATGTCCAGCAAAACCAATACAATTACAATCAACTCATCATCGCAAAGCTTCTCTTATTGGAATAGTTATATAGTTGTTCAGGTAGGGAATCAAAACCCAGTTTGAGGGCAGGGCAGCAGCATAGCCCACAAAACTAACCAACCATCCATCTAACCAACTGGTAAATGTTAAACAGTCCTGCTAACTAGGTTTGATAATAATAATAATATTAATAATAATAATTCAAATCTGAGGGAGTGAAGTCGAGTGAAGCTGTTCTGTGGTGACTGGATATTAGCGTTAGCTTAGTGAGCAGGTTATAGACCCAAAGAGAGCCAAACACCACAGTACAGGTTTGAACCTGACTACCTGCTGCTGTTTGAGAGAGTAAAAGTAAAGTTGCTGGTGTTGGAGTGATGGAAAGCTCAAGTTAGGCCTATTCCGTGTTGATTGTAGCGTTCTGATGAGTCAGCAGGCCAAACAAGCCACGGCTCAGGCTCGGATAGACGATGGGTGTGTCTCAAAATCTAGTGAGGGTCTACATAGGCAGCATTTTACGCCATACTACGCGTGCTCCCAACATGTAGGCTGTCCCAATTCTTAGATATCTTAAACATGCTGTCTACTGAGGAGCCTTATTCTGGCCTGATTTTAAGAAAGCATCAAATGCTTCCTCAGCCGCTAATACAATCCCATGATGCAACGCAGGCTAATCTACGAGCAGTGAAGTGGTTTTAAAATGTGAGTTATTTTGATTCTCTCTGGAGTTTTAATGTGTTTCTGGTCATATAATCACACAAAACAGTATTTTATTATCAACTCTGTAACGAGTCCTTCACCATTTAGCAGTTTTATACTCCAGCCATTAGCATTTATGCTAGCGGATTTTTAAGCCTTGGGCTATTGTTTTGGATAGCCGGCCGATAGGTTAGCAACTAGCTAAACCACCGGTCACATGCAGTGGGGGGGAACAAGCCGTGACGCAGTCTCTCTCTAACTAGAGCGTCTCAGTAATCTGTTTTATGAGGAGAGATGAGGAGAAAACGCTGCTCCTTAAACAACTGCCTACCTAGACAGCCTACTTAGACACTCACTAGGATTTGAGACAGACCCGATAACTGAAATCGAGCGTGTTCTGTAGCTATTAGTCGTCCATCCTGCTACCTCACAATGTCAGGAGTTCATGTCATTTGAAAGTGAGGTCCCTAATGCCTAACCCAGCACTGCACCAGTGAATTAAAGTTTTGGTAAATTATTATGATTATTTTGCTTGATAATAGAATTGTATTATACTAATTATTAACAATAACACATTCAATTAATTGATTCATATAAACAGCACTTGCGCCTATGTGCTACAGGGAAAAATCACCACATCAGATTGTAGAAAAAAGTTCTTTGGTTTAGCTTTAAATGATTCTGTCCTTTATTCATCACAGATTTTACTCATTGCTGCAGTGCTGCCATACTGAAGCCACTGCTGCACTTTTCAAGTCTGGACTTGAAGCTATGTGCTTACTCTGTCCTGCAAACGTATAATTAACGGTGAGTGGACACCACAGGTGTGTATTGTTTTAGTTCAGCAACTTATCAGAACTCAAAAATTGTGCTAATGCTACTTGGCAGGTGAATTTTAACATGTGCGTGCTTTGTGTGCCGCCCACGGGGGCAACCCCCGCCTCTCCCACTCCTAGCACACTAAAAAGTAAAGCTAAGAAAAGTCGATCATGTGATAACATCAGTAACCGCATGACAAGATCCCATAACAACCACAGAAGTAGTACAGTGCAGGAGTAGCTTGGGCAGGGTATTCACAGTATTGTGCAAATGGCAGAGACCAAGTTTCGTGTAATCTCCAGTCAAACTGGGCACTCAGTACAGCATTCAGTTTTCAGTTTCATTCAGTTTTCAGTTGTTCCTCAACAACTACACAGAAAATCAGATGCCCCAGTGTTTGGTGTCTCCAACCTTTACCCTTAGTACAACTACTAAGGGTATCTTTTCAGGAGACTCACTTTCAATTACTCTGCAGGCAAGTTCAGTACTACATAGGGTTATGCGATATTGACAAAAACTGATATCTGGATATTTTCTGTAATTTTGTTGATACGATAATAAACGATATTTTGCATTATTTAAAAATGTGTTTGTAAAAGTCTTATATTTTACTAGCTTCTTAAAGGACATCAATATCCATCCATCCATTTATCATCTTCCACTTTATCCTGAAAGTCGAGGAAGGGTTGGGATCTGCACCAATCCTAGCATCAAGGCTCTTTTTTAGTGAACGACTCTGATGAAGTTTGCTGAGTGTGTAATTTGCCCGACATCTTATCTGGGTTAGGTTCGTCTTGGACAGCGCGCTCCTGAATCTCTTCATACTCCTCATACTCAGTGCTGGTTTGTTTGTTTGTTGTTTAGGCAGCTATGCTAGCTTTAGCTAGCGCTGCCCACAAGCTGATGTGAGCACAAACTCTGCTTCTACACATCCCGTACAACAATTTCTTCATAATTTGGGGCTCAAAAAAACATTAATAGCAACACGGAACCTCATGGAAATGTTGGTAAAGCTCAGATTTGCTTTGTTTTAACAGCTTCTAATTGTAATGTTCGTTCCACTTTAAAGAATCTAATAATGGTTACATTTCAAAGGATTCCTATTAAGGTAATAATTGTTTTTATACACCCCTCATCCCTCAAACAGGCCACGTTTTCCTCTTGTCGTTACTCAAAAGTGTGTCTAAATGTGTCTAAAATGGTTTATACCTGCTGTGTCCCACTACTGTTGGCTCCTGATTGAACTTTTGATTGTTCAATGAAAGAATTAAGCATTTAGAAAGTGTTACTTTCAACTAACTGTGTGTCATAGTTATTAATTGTACTGTTATGCCTTCGTGTCTGCTGTTGACAAAAGAAATGGTACATTGATGATAGTGTATGATATAGTTACTTTAAATGATCTAATCTTTCCTGTTAAGTTCCCAAAATTTCCATGGAAAATGTACATTTTGGAATATTTTCAAAGGTTCCGAGCTAAAGTCCCCAGGAAAAGTTACCAGCACTTTTACCAGTAAATTTATGGGAAATTGTCCACCCCTTTGTAACCCTAAGCTTTTTTTAAGCAATCTATATACATGATAATAAAATATCAACAACTAATTAACTGCAAATCTAAAAGTTTAAAACAGCACAAACATACTGCAGAGTTGTACTCTGGTAAAGAACGCTGGGATATATGACCAGGGTAAACCGGATCTGGTACGTGTGACTTGCTTTCTGCTAGACAGTAAACATGTAGTACCACCACACGGACGCGGTGCACTAAAAACAGAAATCATGTTGTAACTACAAATATCTATTTTTAATATACTGTGAGGCGAACTGCAAACATTTGAGTCACAGTTTGAACGAGCGTTTCGATTATTAGAGGCTCTGACGCTCTTTCCAAGTCAGGGCTGAGGAGCAGCAAGGACGAGCGAGTCGCCTGTGATGGTGTGAAACTGAGAGATGAGACAAGATGCTGTAATCTCTGCGCTTTCCTTTTCGGCTATGGCCTACTTTGAATTTCGGCTTCAGCTGAAATTGCACGTTTTACACTCCGCTTACATAAGAAGACCAAAACCTCAGTGGAACAAGGTACGGATGAATCTCTGCACAGACACACACACACACACTTCAGGCATCGTGTGTAAACACTGAAAGAGATGGGCTGCGATGACCATGTTGGTCAACTTCATCACCCTAGCACCGATTCGCATTCTTTCTCGATTCACCACTTGCACCAACTAAAAAATTTCATAATCAATTAAACTAATGCTTTTAAATATATATATATATATATATATATATATATATATATATATATATATATATATATATATATATATATATAAAATCATTAGATTAATTGATTATGAAATTTTTTATTTGGTGCAAGTGGTGAATCGAGAAAGAATATATATATATATATATATATATATATATATATATATATATATATATATATATATATATATATATATATATATATATATATAAATATATTCCATTAGTCAATTAATTTAAGAACTAATATTTAGATTAATATTTAGATTAGAGTTTAAAAAAGTATATTTTATTTTGTTATGGACTTGAAACCTATGGATGAGTTTGTGCATCATAATCATGAAATTTTCACACAATATAAACGACCATATCACTGAACAGCGACGATATATATATATAGTTATATGTAACATAAGTAATTTATATTGTAGTTGATGATGTTAAATTGAACTGAACTGATGAACTGAATTAATGAAGACCCTGTGCTGTGGTGGGGGGCTTAGAAGCAGGAGAAAAACTATTCTAGACTTGTAATGTATTAAAGGGTACCTTAAACACATGTGATCTATAAATGGTTAAAAAAAAAACTAAAAGTCTACAAATGACACGTAGCCTACAAACCTCACAGACAAGAAATCGGACAGTTTGTGGACTATATATTTGACAAAGAGTCGCTTGAGAAGCTGTTACGTGTGTTTTAAAGCTCCCGCGATATCGAGAACAGTCTTAGGTTCACACTGGACGATTAAGAAACGGTTAACAATGAGACTTTTCAAGTGACACTACTGAAAGAAACATGTTACATGTGTTAATAATCTGCTAAAATAAGATAAACTAGTAAACAGGTGCTGTCCTGCTGCTGTGTTGATGAAGCTCTACGGGATGTTTGAGCTTCAGGTGCTCGTGTATAGCAGGTGTACTGTTGTGATCGTCTCCACTGTGCAGAGCTGACAGAGCACCACACTGTTGTGTTTCTGTGTGAAACATTCTCACAACTTTAGATGAACGTGAGCGATTGCTCCAGATTAATCCATGCTTTCAGTAGGTGCGGCCATCTTTGCGACGCATCGACGCACGTTATGCTAATCGTCGTAATTTCATAATCGGTTACGTTGACGCGTCGCCGCAGCCCTACATGCGGTGAAAAGCGAAAAAAGTGAACTTCAGCTCCCGACCTCGACTTCAGCTTAACTTCCACTCAACATGTAGAAGTGAGGATGTTTCATCAGCCCGACAAGCAGGAAGTAATTGGGTCAAAAGAAAACTTTTCCACGACGACAGCGGCGCCCTACGTGTACCGGCTGTAATGAACGCGGCGGCGACATCGCATCTTCAACCGCGAGGCGGCTTCGGGCTGTTTGAGTGGCACCTCAATCAGCTGAAACAGTACTGTAAGCCCTGCAGAACGTGGAGCAATTTTGTTCCTGAAACCCTCTCGCTCGGAGCCCTCCGACTGACACCGACATTCAGGTCCCGAACACTGAACCGAGGGCACGGAGAGCGCTATTCACGACTCCTTTGATCTCATATTAGAAAAGCGCGAAGAGGCTCGCATTTTGCACGGATTAAGTTCTCAAAGTGTCTGATAGCGACCCCCCCCACCCCACCCCTCTCTTTTAATATCAGGAGTCGTGTCCTCGTTCACTACTTCAGAGGCTTTGTGCAAGCGCTAATCATTAAAAGGAGCCGGTGAAAGGAAGCCGGGCTGTAATTACATGCTGACGCTTACGTGCTAATCACCGCTCATTGGGCTGACAGTGACGGAGAGAGTGAGGAGTACAGCGCGCACGCCGTGTACGCTGAGGAACCGAACCCGAGCGTGCCGCCGGAAAGGGTGCTAGAATTCGCTCCCGTTCGCCAGAGGCGCCGACTTTCAGCATGTGCAACTTATTTCCTTGAAGACGGTGTGAATGTGCCACATCTGGAATGGAAACTGAGGGAGTGAGTGACCACATAACTCACGAGCTCTTCACTATTTCAGATACACACGTCCTGCCTGCCCTCCAACAGGATACAGCTTTGTGGTGGTCTCTTTCTTTTGAACACTGTAAATGTCAAAGGAAACATAGCTGGCTGGTCTGTTACCCACTTTCACAACAGCCTGTCATGTGATATGACACCGCTGTCCAAAGAAAAACGAGCATCTCCAAAATGCTAAGTGGCCTCTTCTCTTCTCCCTCCACCCTGGTTCGAAATTTGGGTGTCCTCCTTGATTCCACCCTCAACTCACATTAGCTGTGTGGTAAAAACACTCTCTTTCTCAGTCCGCTGCTGAAATCCTCATTCATGCTTTCATTTCCAGCCGACTAGACTACTGTAAGTCCTTGTTGGCTGGCATTAGCTCCGTCTCTGTCCATAAGCTCTGTTGCTCGGTTACTCACCTACACTCGTGCTCATAACCACTTTACACCTGTTCTTCAGCATCTTCACTGCCTCCCTGTTAAATATAGGATCCAATTCAAGATTCTCCTACTTACCTAGAAGGCTCTAAACAATCTTGCACCTCCTTATCTGTCCAACCTTTCTTTCTTACAGGCCATGTCGGTCTCATAGGTCTTCTACTGCTGGGCTTCTAAATGTCCCATCTTCTAAACTCTGGCTTTGGTGATCGGGCTTTTTCAGACTTGCTCCTCGACTGTGGAACTCTCTCCCACCTGTGGTCAACAACCTTCCTCCATATTAAAATCTAATCTTAAGACCTACTCTCCCACGCCTACGACCTCTCCCTCTGTTTAACTTACTCTACCATTCATCTCTGATGTCTAGTTATTGTCAGGTGCTTCTTCACTCTTTGTGTGTTCAATGTTTCCATTTTCTTTCTACAAGTGATTATAATCTGCTAATGATTGGAAGCGTCTTTGGGTTTTGGAAAGCACTATATGAGAATAAAGTATTGTTATTACTATTGTTACTAGAGATGGAAGGATCGTTCGGCTATGCATCGTATCGGCCGATTTTTAATCAAAATATGCGATCGATGATCGGCCGATATTTCTCCAATGTAGCCGATCCCGAGAGCTGATCGATGGCGTTAAACAAATTAGCCTCATTTCTGTATTTCCAGCTAGCGTTTCATCCAGGAAGAGGAGAACCTCCTCTGGCCAGCTCCCTGCAATTCCTATCTGAACCACTAGATGTAAATACATACCCTTTCATTTTCCACAGACTGACTAAAGCAGTGGCCTCACAAGAAAAGCATGCGCTGATAGAAAACATGTCGTCCATCTGGCAGTGTTTTAGCACATGTGGCGCAGACTCATCCAGGGCGTTTTTAAAATGTATAAAATCAGCGTGTCTCCTGGGAACCAAAGACATGTAACTACTAATCTGATATGACACTGCACGCAGCTGAATACAGTGAGTATCAGCAAACAGCAGAGCTAGCACGCACAGCTAGCACAAAAAAAATAGCCCAGAACACCATACAGACCAGATCTGACCGGTACGAACAGAACAGCAGCAACAATTCAAGATCTACATTTAATGACTGCAGATTGTCGTTTAAAATAACCAGAGTTTGTGTTTAATGACTACAGTTTGTACTGCATTTATTTAATTTGCTTTTCATTTTAAACTAAGGGTCTAAATGTAATGATTGCAGTATTGGGGATATTTGTTTGATTTACTTTGTTTATTTACTGTTAATTTATTTAAAATATTATGCTGTTTCACCTGAGCTCGTTAAAAATGGTAATAAACCAGTTTAGACCATGTGTCATGACTTACTTGCGCTAATAACTACATGTAGCCCTGCTGTGGCATACAGTCCTGCCCTCAATCGGTATTGGCCGAATCGCGCTGAAAGGTGATCGGCTATCAAATCGGCCTCAAGTACGCTAATCTCTAACTGTTACTATTATTATTATTAGAAGAAACTTGAAACTTAAACTTGATTTATTTATCATTGTCAGTGTTGCTTCGACCCACAGGTTCCATTCCTCTTTTTCTCCATAGAGTTCTATTAATTTTCAGTCAAAGCCAAACCTTATGGTTTATAGTAACCTACAGCCTCCAAACTGCTTGTACTCACTCAGGGCAGATCCCCAAGCTTTAATCCACAGACATACTGACCCACACTCCTCTATTTGTCGTTTATGTGCTACCATCCTGCATTTCCTTCAGGAGATGCACTTTTCTGGTTACACCATGAAATACTTAATATTTAAACAGCTAATTTCTAAATGAGCTGAAATTCAATTCAACTAAATTGAAATTCAATTCAACTAAATATGTTTCATTACTGTAGTACTTATTATGTTCATGTTTTTATTTGTATTTCGCTTTCGGACGTTTCTTTGCCGCGTAGCTTGTCGTGCAGTGTTCTAAATATCAACTCCATTCCAACTCCTTACTTAACTTCTACTCCACCAACCAACAACGTTCCACGTACACTGACTCAGGGCAGACCACCGACCACGACTGCAGCGTTGGTTCGACCCCTTGTTTTTCTCCATAGAGTTCTATTAATTTTCAGTCACAGCCAAACCTCATGGTTTCATTTGACCTACAGCCTCCAAACTGCCTGTGCTCACTCAGGCCAGATCCCCAACCTCTAATCCACAGACATACTGACCCACACTCCTCTATTTGTCGTTTATGTGCCACCTTTTCTTTCAAAAGCTAACAGACTAACAGGCTCCTCCATAATTATTTACTAAAGAGTTATTTAAAAACTGCAACATACATAGTAAAAAGCCAGTGTTTAGAACTGTGTAGTGTTTAATACAATGTGGGAAAGCGAAAGTAAACCACTGTTCCCTTAGTGCTAACATAACACTGCAGAACCCTTAAGACTGAATCCCATTATTAGCTAAAATTAGCCTTACAGTATCAGATATATGCAAGAAAAAAGGGGAACCTCCAATGTACATATGGTACATCGTCACGGTCCAATGAAAAACATGCATCTTCATTTCTGTCGATTTCAAATCATTTGAACACGACAGCTGTTTACATTGTGTGAAAACTTCAAGATGAAGGGACCAATAAAAAGCTCCAAAATAACTTTTGGTTCCCTTAACTCACATTGAAAGTTAGGAAGGTATTTGGCCTCTTCTGTAAAGTTGCACATATTGGACATACATTGTTTTGTTGGGCAGCGATGATATAGTGAGACGCATGACAAGATATAAAATGTTTTTACCTCACGCAAATATCATAAGCTTTATTTTGTGTTTGTACAGATTGTGCTAAACAAGCTAACACACTATTAAACTCCTAGCTAGACGAAGGTTAACTAATTTAAACCAATATTTAAGCACAAACGTCTCAGATATTGAAGCAGAGTCGTTTTAATAATGAAAAACAGAAAAAAATAAAAACTGCAGTGAAGACAATTCGGGAAAGTATTATTGGTGCCTAGTTTTACACTAAAGCTGATGATACCGCATAAGCCAGGCTGCATAAAGTCTCGGCTTAGACCAATATTAGCTAACTAGCTTTCTACACAGGTTTGGACACATGTAACTGAAAATATTTTTTATAATTATTAAGACATTACGATCTTACTGCATTGAAAAACATGTTTAAGCAGTGAAGTTGGTTCCCATGTACAAAACTACTTCTAAATCAAACATTTTACTGCATATTTAAGAAAAAAAATAACAATGCATATTATTTATAACCCCCTAAAACTGTTTATCAGAACAATATTTCAGCATGTACACTATCTTCTTCAGTCCTGTTAGAGAAGCAGCTCATGTGGCTTCTCATGAAGCTGCTGGTCAGAATGTTCAAAGTATGTAGACCTGCATCAGAGCAAATGAGCTCATTTCTAAAAGACACTAGAAACATTCTTTAAACACAACAAGATGTTTTATTCTGCTCCAGGAATAATTCCATACTGACTATTTTTTTAGTTTTGATCTCTTCACAATTATTCACTAATATTATTACTATTATATTAGTACAAATAAGAACAACCTGGGTAGGTGTGTCCAAACATTCACCTGATAGTGTATATAAATTGAGTGGTTTAGCTCATATGAGCATTACATGAAACAGTTATATTTAAGGAGTTATTTGGCAAGCTGCATTAGCCACTGCACTGCTTTAAAATACAAGTCAGATTAAGTGTTCCATTAATTTCCATCCACAGTTATCGAACCAACACTCCTATTGCATTTAATTCACACTTTTCCCGAAATAATACAACTGCATTAACATTTCTCCCCAATTAAACCTGAACTATCTCTCCAGCAATTTGGGCAACTCACTAGCTTGTTGGGGTTTGGCCTGCCGAGATCCTATGTCTGGTGAATATATGTCCACGCTGCTGGACATTATATAAATAATACATCGAAAAATGTATTCAGCCTTCCAAAATCAAGCTGGTGCTGTTTCCCACCAAATGGTCAAAGGTTCTTACTTGGACATCTGATATTCCAGGTCAGAATATTACCAGTAAAATATTCTACTTTTAAAAGATTTATTTACATTTTTTATATATGTATTTTATTTGAAATGTCTTGTAATATTACGTGAAATATTTTACTTCTCAGTCCTGCTCCACAAATGATATACTAGTTAGCATTGGTACTGAACTCTGACAATCGACCTAGCTACATCAGACCAGTCGTCTAATCTGAGCGATCAATCAAAGGTTCAGTTTTCCTAAATTATTATGACGGCAACCACAATGGTGGTATTTCTTGGGTAGACATGGACGCCAAGCGTCTCGCTGTTGGACTGTACACAAACTCACTATTACTATTAGGGCTTTTTCACATCAGCACTAGTTAGTCCGGTTCGTTTGCAGCCTTGGTCTGGCTCGTTTTGGCAGGTGTGAAAAGAGTAATCGCACCGAGACCCTCGAGAGGAGGTGGTCTGTGTCCGGTTCCAAGCGAACTTTGGAGCGATTCGTTTGCGGTGAGAATGTGATCCAACATCGATCCAACCCAAGTACTAGATGTACTCCAAAAGTTTGAGCTAAACGGCTACTGTAGCCAGGTGTGCTTTGCATTATGGGATGGGGCAGATGGCGTAAACAGAGAACTGGAGAACTGTAGCAGCTACCCGTGTGAGGACAACGAACTGAGGTCTCACTTGGACTACCAACGAAGTACGTTGCCTACTTGATATTTGGAGTGAGCTGGGTGTTCTTCAGGTGTACTGTAGTTTGGTACATTACCCAGATTATGAACAACTATGAACAAATGCTGTTTGTTTGTTATGAGAATGTGATCCAACCTCGATTATTAGTATTTGTATAGGTATTAGATGTACTTCACAAGTTTAAGCTAAACAGCTCTCACCACTGTGTTTACATTTTTGCTCCCGCGCCAGCCAGCTCTGACCAATCAGAGGAGACAGCGTGCTCACGTGGTTTGTTTAGGCGCATTTTGGTGCGTTTAGGTTTTTACCTGTGTGAAAACAAACCAAACCAAACCAAACCAAGGGGGGGAAACGCTCCAAGTAAAGAAACTCATTAACTGATCCGGACCGGTGAAACAAACTACAGTACAGAGTGTCCTTCTGCTTGTCTTTACCTTAAATAAACAGCAATAAAGCTTTCCGCTGACAGTCACCCACTGCAAAATGACGTGCAAAGTGTGTTTTTTAAACGCACCATGTGGAAGCAGCCTGAAAGACAAGGTTGGAAAATAGCAGTGTAATAAAATGAATTATGACTGTTTGCTTGTACATGAAACCACAAAGAAGTCATAAGATGCAAGAAGAATGTGGAATATGGCACCTTTAGCACTAGCATTGAATAAAAATAGTCATATTCAGAATACAGTTGTTCCTGTATTACGCTAAGCTCATCTATCTCAGCAGTTATCTTAAAACTGCAGTAAAGGTCAAGCACCAGGGCGGAGTAAGGCGATAACTTAAATCTGTTGATTTTTTAGACACTTTGAGACACAAAAGTCAAGCTTATTGTTTCAACTTCTGCCGGCTGACTCATTGTGAGCACTGCAGAGGTTCATACCCTCTTTGAACTAGCTTATTGCAAAAAAATATATACCACTCCGATTTCCATAACCTACACAAAATTACACTTACAGAGAGTCGAGCTTTCAGTCTTCAATACACTCTAAAGAGCGCAGCCGCTCGCCAGCCAGGTCCAGTCATATCTGAATGTAGGACTAGAGTGGCATGAATGTCAACAAAAGATATGGTTCTTCAAAGGTTCCTCAGTAAACACAAAGGTTATACATATATATACCTTTCATGCTGAAATGGTTCCTTGCATGGTGAAACTGTTCATCTGCTTCTTCTGGTTAATGGATATGGTGTATATGGTTCTAAGCCTGACATCATAAAAACATCAGCAAAACTATGTGGAACTGTTTTCAACATATACAGAAATATATAGAACCATATTCAATGCATTCATGCCATCAATCTGAAGACCTCAAGACTTAAACAGAACCTTTAAAGTGTTTGGTGAAATTGTTCTTGATGGAAAACATTCTATATAGTATATATATCTTTTGAAAATGCTGTTCTGACAATGTTCTTGTACAAAAGAACCCTTTTTATAGCTAGAACCATATTTATCACATTTTCCATCAAATTAAAGAACCATTCCACCATACACCAGGCAAATGCTTTGAGACTGCCGGAGAATGTGTTGTATTTGGTTCTGCATAGCACGAAAAAAGGGTAGGAGAACCATTTTTGTAGGTACATAGAAACATATACAACATATTTACATTACACTATACATCATGCAAATGCTCCAATACAGAGCCCATTGTTCTAAACAGAAACCCTGAAGAACCATCTTTTTAAATGTGTTCTGTAACTGTGCTTAGATTGCTGGAGAATGTGTTCTATATAGGACCAAAAAGCGTTAATGACTTCAAACTTGTAACTATAGCAGAACCCGTTTTGGTGCTATGTACAACCATGCTGAACCAGAAACAATGGGTCTAAACAGAACCATGAACACTTAAAGACATATTCACATGGTTAAACGAAAAATGGTCATGATCTTCTGTTAACAATTAGGCTGGAACCAACAGAAGAAGTGCTTTATAGAACACATATTGTTAACAGAAGCTCATGACCATGTTTCGCATATATATATATATATATATATATATATATATATATATATATATATATATATATATATATATATATATATATGTATATATATATACGAAAAATGGTCATGAGCTTCTGTTAACAATTAGGCTGCAACCAACAGAAGTGCTATACAGAACATATACAACACAAACCCCACTAATTAACCACAATGACACCATGAGTGTTCATGGCTCTATCCAGAACCAGTGTGTTTACTACAGAACTCCTAAAGAAACATCTTATTTTTAAATCTGTGTATTCTGAAATTGTGTTTAGGTTACTGGAGAATGTGTTCCACACAGTTCTATATAGAACCAAAAAGGGTTTTGTTATTATGATGTTAAGCTTGTAACTATAGGAGAATGATTTTTGATGCTATATAGAACTATGCTGAACTAAAAACCATGGGTCTATATAGAACCAAGAATAAATGGTTCTTTGCATGGTCAAATAGTTATTGGTGAAGAAAGTCTGTGAAATGTGTGTGTGTGTGTGTGTGTGTGTGTGTGTGTGTGTGTGTGTGTGTGTGTATGTATATATAATTTCTTGTCAGTTAGGCAATAATATAAAACATATACAACACATACCCCACCAAAGTAACCACAAAGTCACCATGAGTGTTCATGATACTATACAGAACCAGTGTGTTTACCACAGAGCTCTTAAAGAACCACCTTAATACTGTTTAATACTGAGTGTAAAGGAGGATTTAGTGCCATTTATCTCCTCCCTCTTTGTTTATCTCGTGTATTAGACACTAAACTGTTTGCTGCTTGTTGTGTTTTCCAGCTGAAACATTGTGAGACGTTAATCTGGCTGTCAGGACGTCGTTCTCGAGCCTCGTAAACGACTCGGTTTACATTTAGTCTTAGACTAAACTTGTAAAACGACTAAAGAAGTGACGTATTTACACATTCATTGTATGTACAGCTCTTATACTGGCCACTTTCTCGTACGAGGCTGAAGTAGGCTCCCTATTCTCCGGCTTCATGTTCGAATATTCCCGCTCCACCTTAAATGGTGAGGCAGCTGCACCAGCCTGACTGTGACTGCTGCACCATTTAAGGTGGAACGGAGAAACTCGAATGAGAAGCCGGCGAGTTCAACTCCACGCGTCAGGTCAGCGCGCTGCCGTCAGCTTAGCCGGCTACCACACCTCCTCTGTGACACACTCACTGAGAGAAACGCGAGAAAAGAAAGAAAAGGAGGTGAAAAGAAGATGTTGTCTAACCCGCCGCTGCCCGGCTCGCATTCACCTCTTTCCTGAACGTCCCGCCGCGCTCCGTCTGACGTTGGCTACGTCATGACGTCAGCGCGTCGAATCAAAAAGCCACGCTGAAGCAGCTAGAAACACAGATGGCCACGCAAAACGAGTGACCGCACAGAAAAAGGGCGATTTATGTATTTAGAAGGGCAGAAATATAAAAGCAGAAGCTTTTTTTTAAAAGGCTCAGCATGTTTTATTTTTGTGTACTGCTCTGCCCCTCGCACCGTGCTTCCTTTACGTTGAAGGGGAATTCCACCCGATTTTCAAGTTCAGTCACTGAGGTAGTCCTCGGCGACACTGAGAATGTATTACTTACTATAAACTTAACTTAGGTATGAATTTGACTTGTTTAGTGTTACTCCTTTTATATTCATCCATACATTTTCCCATTCATCTGATTTTGATTCACTCAAAAACACAGAAAATAATACTGAACAATATTAAATGCAATTAGGAATCGAAATGTTTAAATGTTTCAAGAGGAGGGAACAGTTGTAGCGACCTGTAGCCCCCCAGACACCACTCGCATATCCAAATACATCATCCTACAGTACCTGCTGCTCTGGAGGCCAGATTTGCAGTGGCGTTGAGGCGGACTGAGCGCGAGCCGACCTTCAGTAAGCTCAGAGTGACTCATGAAGGTCACAGTGCAGCTCCCATTTAGTCAGAATGCACTGAACTGTTATTATTAGAGGTGGGCAGATGGATCTAAATATTGATAATATCGATACCAACGCTGGTATTGATATTGATCAATACTCGTGTAAAAAGATCGATACTCAAGCTTTTTTTCTACCGCACGCACGCAGATTCATCAAAGTCTACTCTCTGTCAGTGTCCCAGCGCGGAGCAGCGCACCCTCCCTCATATTCTTTCTTTATTTATACGTTCTTTATTTAATTTTTACTTATTGTTTTTATTTTGTTTAAAGCCAGAAGTGCACTGAAGGAAAGAAATTCTGTATTTATTGTGTTATTTTCTATTTATTGTTTGAAACTGTTTACAATATTTGTTGTAGTGTGTTAATTTTTCTGTCTTGTGTTTTTTCAGCTCTCTAACCTCAGATGTTTTAATTAGCTTTAAGTTATATTTTTTACACTCTTTATTTAAGAAAAAAACTTGATTTATACTTTATGACATCAAACTATTTGATGTTATATAGAACCATTTTGTTATATAGAACCATGCTGAACTAAAAAATAATGGGCCTCTATAAAACCATGAATAAATAGTTCTTCTGATTGGTGGAGAAAGTGTGTAGTGTGTGTGTGTATATATATATAGTGTAGTGTGTATGTTATATATGTTAACAATTAGGCTATATATTTTTGGTGATATATACAGAACCAGTGTGTAACCTCAGAAAATTGTTTTAATTAGCTTTAAGTTATATTTTTTGCACTCTTTATTTAAGAAAAAAAAAAACGTTATTTATACTTTATTTACTTTTCACTTTTGTTAGACAGAATAAGTTTGAAACTGTTTACAGTATTTGTTGTCAAGTGTTACTTTTGTTGGATTGTGGTTTGTCAGCCCTCAACCTCTGGAGATTTTGTTTTAGGTTGTTTTTACCTCAGAAAAAGATAAATATAATTTTTAAATATTAAAAAGTATCGGTATCAGCGATACTGGCCCTGTGTTTACTTGGTATCGGATCTAGTTCTTATTATTTCTCAGCAGTTGGGGGTTGGGGGGGGCTGTGAATAGGAAAAAGATTTGGTGCGTCTCTCACACCAGAAACCTCCTCTCTCCTGTGGAGACGCGAGTGTGAACCTCTTTCACCAACTGAGACCTGAAAGTGCTGCTTGTGTAAGCACTGTTTATCTGCTGTGAGCTTTTTTCTCTGTTTCTGAAAAGAATTTGTTTGTAAATGTTGTTGTGATGCGACACGACTGGTCTCCGTAGCTGGGGGTCATCACGTCCCTGCTTTTTGTAGCACATCCGTCCTTTCAATTTCAGGGCATTTCATAAAACTCTGAAGTTCTTTGCCCCACACAGTGTGCATGATTAGGGCAGGTCAGATATCAGCATGGATGCGGTGGTGCAGTGCTCCGCCTTGAATAGACTGAAATACATGTAATAAAATACATTTTAAGCCCAAACTTCATCACAAAACTGTCGTGTCTTGGGCTCATTCATAACAAATTTGTGTAATAACTTGTGAGGGAGGTCCGGTTCCATTCACCATCACTGTGAACGGTTTTGAGTTGCTATGTTTCTCTAAAGCAAAACATTTCACACCAAACCACTGTGATAGACTTTATTCATATCTAAACCATTTATTTGTGCAGAATTTTTGAAAACTTGGTGGAGTTGCCCTTCAATACATACGTGTATATGGCATGGTGGTGTAGTGGTCAGCACTGTCGCCTCACAGCAAGACGATTCGGGTTGGATTCCCAGTCCGGGCCGTTCTGTGTGGAGTTTGAATAGGTGTATTATTTGGGTAGTGGGTCATTCTCAGCACTGCAGTGACACCGACATGGTGGTGGTGTGTTCGTGGGTGTAGTGCTGGTGTGAGTGGATCAGAAACACTGTGTCCACTCACTGTCCACTCATACCTTGTTGGTCACCTACATAGAATTATAAGGTTATTGTTCTGGTGCTTCTCTTTTTTATATATATATATATATATATAAAGGGGTTGGACAATGAAACTGAAACACCTGTCATTTTAGTGTGGGAGGTTTTATGGCTAAACTGGACCAGCTCCACAGGGTCAGTATACACGGCCGGGCTACTATAGCCAAACATTTGGTGCAAGGAGTGCAAATCTTGGGCTGTGGACAATGTGAAACATGTATTGTTCTCTGACGAGTCCACCTTTACTGTTTTCCCCACATCCGGGAGAGTAACGGTGTGGAGAAGCCCCAAAGAAGCGTACCACCCAGACTATCGCATGCCCAGAGTGAAGCATGGGGGTGGACCAGTGATGGTTTGGGCTGCCATATCATGGCATTCCCTTTGGCCCAATACTTGTGCTAGATGGGCGCGTCATTGCCAAGGACTACTGAACCATTCTGGAGGACCATGTGCATCCAATGGTTCAAACATTGTATCCTGAAAGCGGTGCCGTGTATCAGGATGACAATGTACCAATACACACAGCAAGACTGGAGAAAGATTAGTTTGATGAACATGAAAGTGAAGTTGAACATCTCCAATGTCCTGCACAGTCACCAGATATAAATATTATTGAGCCACTTTGGGGTGTTTTGGAGGAGCAAGTCAGGAAACGTTTTCCTCCACCAGCATCACGTAGTGACCTGGACACTATCCTGCAAGAAGAATGGCTTAAAATCCCTCTGACCACTGTGCAGGACTTGTATATGTCATTCCCAAGACCAACTGACGCTGTATTGGCCGCGAAAGGAGGCCCTACACCATACTAATAAATTATTGTGGTCTAAAACCAGGTGTTTCAATTTCATTGTCCATATATATAACAGAAGCACTAGAACAAGAATACTATTATAATTATTTAGATTATGTATAATATTATACTATATGCACTTATATATGCACTCTCTGGCCCCTTGATTAGGTACCCCATTTCAGCTTCACTTACCATATAGAAACACCGTGTCGTTCCAGAAAGCAGCAGCACTGCTGTGTCTGATCCACTCACTCCAGCACAACACACACTAACACACCACCACGTCAGTGTCACTGCAGAGCTGAGAATGACCCACCACCCAAGTAATATCTGCTCTGTGGTGGTCCTGTGAGGGTCCTGAACATTGAAGAACAGGGTAATAAACAGATGGACTACAGTCTATATGTGTAGAACTACAGAGTGCTCCTATACGGTCAGTGGAGCTGATAAAAGCAACTGGCTGGTTGGTGTATATTGTAGTACATCAGCATTAGAAATGTTCTCTCTCTGCTTCAGTGCTGCAGTTGCATATATATATATATATATATATATATATATATATATGCAACTGCAGCACTGAAGCAGAGAGAGAGAACATTTCTAATGCTGATGTACTACAATATATATATATATATTACATTTTTATATATATATTACATTTTTATTTTGAAGATTATTTTTCTAACTAATGAATTAAGCTACTCTGACAACTAAGCTTGGTGTCAGCTGACCGGCTATAACTAACATCAACTGGAGAAGGTATGTTTACTGACGTTCGTTTTCATTTTCAAGCTGTTACTGGCTGTTATAAAGATGCCCGTATAAACTGACCAGTGACTGCAGTGGAACTTGTTTAATGGAGAAGCGATATTGTTGAATAGTTTGATATGTGGTGTATTTAATAATTGATTTTTGAGGGAAGATAATGGACAGAAACTGTATGTCATGCCAGTGACCCCTGTATAACTTCAATCGTGGGGTATTAGATTTAACATGACGCCCCCCACACAGAATTGAGAGTATACTAAACTATGAAAATACGCATCTTCTCCGCTTAACGACTGCAGTTACTACAGCACAAGCTTTCTTCTCTCTGTTAAAGATAAACTCCACTGATATTTAAAAGAAGAGTTATTTGGAGAGGGCTTGGTGTGAAATGTTGGAGTGTAGATTTCTTTGTAGTGGTGGTGACAGGAACCAGCCTCAAAAATCGCCTACTAGTCAGTAGGTACTGGATTAGAGTCAGTACGTACTGCTCGAGCGACAGACTAGTAGTTAGTTTCAGTAGGTGAGTTTTAGTACCACACAAGCTCAGACGTACTACGTCCACCATATTACCAGCGTCCTGTGACCCAAGACGTCAGACCACCACCGTAAAAAAGTCCTGCTATTCATTTAAAAGCTCTGTTTACTGACAGATTTAGATCTTTTAGTGACTCTGATCTGTGTTTTTATCTGATTATGTATCAGACGGTGTGGAGCTGTAGCTCAGAGAAGATGAAACGAGAGGAATGTAATCATTGTTTATCTCAGCAGTAGCGCTAACTTCTGTAGCGGCAGTTCACTAGCCGTAGCTACGTACACACAGCCGACGTTTAGCTTTACACCGTTTATTTACTCCACTTTAAATTCATCCGCGGCTCCAGGTGAATCATGGGATAGCGCAGTGTGCTGTAGTACTCTAGGTAATATTCTACATAACACCCTATATAACTATATGATGATGCTTTAATAAATTATTAGAAAGCTGTAATAAGATTGTAATACTATTTGACTGCATGAAAACAAGAAACAAAATTGACGTTTGACTGGTAGTGTACTAAAACGTTTGACTGGTAGTGTATCTAAAACGTTTGGCTGGTAGTGTACTAAAACGTTTGACTGGTAGTGTATCTAAAACGTTTGACTGGTAGTGTATCTAAAACGTTTGGCTGGTAGTGTACTAAAACGTTTGGCTGGTAGTGTACTAAAACGTTTGTCTGGTAGTGTATCTAAAACGTTTGACTGGTAGTGTATCTAAAACGTTTGGCTGGTAGTGTACTAAAACGTTTGGCTGGTAGTGATCTAAAACGTTTGGCTGGTAGTGATCTAAAACGTTTGACTGGTAGTGTACTAAAACGTTTGGCTGGTAGTGTATCTAAAACATTTGACTGGTAGTGTACTTAAACGTTTTGCTGGTAGTGTTTTAAAACGTTTTGCTGGTAGTTTACTAAAACGTTCGGCTGGTAGTGTATCTAAAACGTTTGACTGGTAGTGTATCTAAAACGTTTGACTGGTAGTGTACTAAAACGTTTGGCTGGTAGTGTACTAAAACGTATGGCTGGTAGTGATCTAAAACGTTTGGCTGGTAGTGTACTAAAACGTATGGCTGGTAGTGATCTAAAACGTTTGGCTGGTAGTGTACTAAAACGTATGGCTGGTAGTGATCTAAAACGTTTGACTGGTAGTGTATCTAAAACGTTTGACTGGTAGTGTATCTAAAACGTTTGACTGGTAGTGTACTTAAACGTTTGACTGGTAGTGTATCTAAAACGTTTGACTGGTAGTGTACTAAAACGTTTGGCTGGTAGTGTATCTAAAACGTTTGACTGGTAGTGTATCTAAAACGTTTGTCTGGTAGTGTACTAAAACGTTTGGCTGGTAGTGTACTAAAACGTTTTGCTGGTAGTGTATCTAAAATGTTTGACTGGTAGTGTACTAAAACGTTTGGCTGGTAGTGTATCTAAAACGTTTGACTGGTAGTGTATCTAAAACGTTTGTCTGGTAGTGATCTAAAACGTTTGACTGGTAGTGTATCTAAAACGTTTCACTGGTAGTGTATCTAAAACGTTTGGCTGGTAGTGATCTAAAACGTTTTACTGGTAGTTTACTAAAACGTTCAGCTGGTAGTGTATCTAAAACGTTCGGCTGGTAGTGTATCTAAAACGTTTGGCTGGTAGTGTACTAAAACGTTTGGCTGGTAGTGTACTTAAACGTTTGACTGGTAGTGTACTAAAACGTTTAGCTGGTAGTGTATCTAAAACGTTTGGCTGGTAGTGTACTAAAACGTTTGACTGGTAGTGTACTAAAACGTTTTACTGGTAGTTTACTAAAACGTTCGGCTGGTAGTGTATCTAAAACGTTTTACTGGTAGTGTACTAAAACGTTTGGCTGGTAGTGTACTTAAACGTTTGACTGGTAGTGTATCTAAAACGTTCGGCTGGTAGTGTATCTAAAACGTTTGGCTGGTAGTGTACTAAAACGTTTGGCTGGTAGTGTACTTAAACGTTTGACTGGTAGTGTACTAAAACGTTTAGCTGGTAGTGTACTAAAACGTTTGGCTGGTAGTGTACTTAAACGTTTGACTGGTAGTGTACTAAAACGTTTAGCTGGTAGTGTATCTAAAACGTTTGGCTGGTAGTGTACTAAAACGTTTGACTGGTAGTGTACTAAAACGTTTTACTGGTAGTTTACTAAAACGTTCGGCTGGTAGTGTATCTAAAACGTTTTACTGGTAGTGTACTAAAACGTTCGGCTGGTAGTGTACTTAAACGTTTGACTGGTAGTGTACTAAAACGTTTAGCTGGTAGTGTATCTAAAACGTTTGGCTGGTAGTGTACTAAAACGTTTGACTGGTAGTGTATCTAAAACGTTTGTCTGGTAGTGATCTAAAATGTTTGACTGGTAGTGTATCTAAAACGTTTGACTGGTAGTGTATCTAAAACGTTTGGCTGGTAGTGATCTAAAACGTTTTACTGGTAGTTTACTAAAACGTTCAGCTGGTAGTGTATCTAAAACGTTCGGCTGGTAGTGTATCTAAAACGTTTGGCTGGTAGTGATCTAAAACGTTTTACTGGTAGTTTACTAAAACGTTCAGCTGGAGTACTCTAGGTAATATTCTACATAACACCCTATATAACTATATGATGATGCTTTAATAAATTATTAGAAAGCTGTAATAAGATTGTAATACTATTTGACTGCATGAAAACAAGAAACAAAATTGACGTTTGACTGGTAGTGTAATAAAACGTTTGACTGGTAGTGTAATAAAACGTTTGACTGGTAGTGTATCTAAAACGTTTGGCTGGTAGTGTACTAAAACGTTTGGCTGGTAGTGTACTTAAACGTTTGACTGGTAGTGTACTAAAACGTTTAGCTGGTAGTGTATCTAAAACGTTTGACTGGTAGTGTACTAAAACGTTTGGCTGGTAGTGTACTTAAACGTTTGACTGGTAGTGTACTAAAACGTTTAGCTGGTAGTGTATCTAAAACGTTTGGCTGGTAGTGTACTAAAACGTTTGACTGGTAGTGTACTAAAACGTTTTACTGGTAGTTTACTAAAACGTTCGGCTGGTAGTGTATCTAAAACGTTCGGCTGGTAGTGTATCTAAAACGTTTGGCTGGTAGTGTACTAAAACGTTTGACTGGTAGTGTACTTAAACGTTTGACTGGTAGTGTATCTAAAACGTTTGACTGGTAGTGTACTAAAACGTTTGACTGGTAGTGATCTAAAACGTTTGACTGGTAGTGTATCTAAAACGTTTGACTGGTAGTGTATCTAAAACGTTTGACTGGTAGTGTACTAAAACGTTTGGCTGGTAGTGTACTAAAACGTTTGGCTGGTAGTGATCTAAAACGTTTTACTGGTAGTGTACTAAAACGTTCGGCTGGTAGTGTACTTAAACGTTTGACTGGTAGTGTATCTAAAACGTTTGACTGGTAGTGTACTAAAACGTTTGACTGGTAGTGATCTAAAACGTTTGACTGGTAGTGTATCTAAAACGTTTGACTGGTAGTGTATCTAAAACGTTTGACTGGTAGTGTACTAAAACGTTTGGCTGGTAGTGTACTAAAACGTTTGGCTGGTAGTGATCTAAAACGTTTTACTGGTAGTGTACTAAAACGTTCGGCTGGTAGTGTACTTAAACGTTTGACTGGTAGTGTACTAAAACGTTTAGCTGGTAGTGTATCTAAAACGTTTGGCTGGTAGTGTACTAAAACGTTTGACTGGTAGTGTACTAAAACGTTTTACTGGTAGTTTACTAAAACGTTCGGCTGGTAGTGTATCTAAAACGTTCGGCTGGTAGTGTATCTAAAACGTTTGGCTGGTAGTGTACTAAAACGTTTGGCTGGTAGTGATCTAAAACGTTTGGCTGGTAGTGTATCTAAAACGTTTGACTGGTAGTGATCTAAAACTTTTGGCTGGTAGTGTACTAAAACGTTTGACTGGTAGTGATCTAAAACGTTTGGCTGGTAGTGTATCTAAAACGTTTGGCTGGTAGTGTACTAAAACGTTTGACTGGTAGTGTACTAAAACGTTTTACTGGTAGTTTACTAAAACGTTCGGCTGGTAGTGTATCTAAAACGTTCGGCTGGTAGTGTATCTAAAACGTTTGGCTGGTAGTGTACTAAAACGTTTGGCTGGTAGTGTATCTAAAACGTTCGGCTGGTAGTGTATCTAAAACGTTTGGCTGGTAGTGTACTAAAACGTTTGGCTGGTAGTGATCTAAAACGTTTGACTGGTAGTATATCTAAAACGTTTGGCTGGTAGTGTACTTAAACGTTTGACTGGTAGTGTATCTAAAACGTTTGACTGGTAGTGTACTAAAACGTTTGACTGGTAGTGATCTAAAACGTTTGACTGGTAGTGTATCTAAAACGTTTGACTGGTAGTGTATCTAAAACGTTTGACTGGTAGTGTACTAAAACGTTTGGCTGGTAGTGTACTAAAACGTTTGGCTGGTAGTGATCTAAAACGTTTTACTGGTAGTGTACTAAAACGTTCGGCTGGTAGTGTACTTAAACGTTTGACTGGTAGTGTATCTAAAACGTTTGACTGGTAGTGATCTAAAACGTTTGACTGGTAGTGTATCTAAAACGTTTGACTGGTAGTGTACTAAAACGTTTGACTGGTAGTGATCTAAAACGTTTGGCTGGTAGTGTATCTAAAACGTTTGACTGGTAGTGATCTAAAACTTTTGGCTGGTAGTGTACTAAAACGTTTGACTGGTAGTGATCTAAAACGTTTGGCTGGTAGTGTATCTAAAACGTTTGGCTGGTAGTGTACTAAAACGTTTGGCTGGTAGTGTACTAAAACGTTTGACTGGTAGTGATCTAAAACGTTTGACTGGTAGTGATCTAAAACGTTTGACTGGTAGTGTACTAAAACGTTTGACTGGTAGTGTACTAAAACGTTTGGCTGGTAGTATATCTAAAACGTTTGACTGGTAGTGTACTAAAACGTTTGACTGGTAGTATATCTAAAACGTTTGGCTGGTAGTGTATCTAAAACGTTTGACTGGTAGTGTACTAAAACGTTTGGCTGGTAGTGTATCTAAAACGTTTGACTGGTAGTGATCTAAAACGTTTGACTGGTAGTGTACTAAAACGTTTGGCTGGTAGTGATCTAAAACGTTTGACTGGTAGTGTACTAAAACGTTTGGCTGGTAGTGTATCTAAAACGTTTGGCTGGTAGTGATCTAAAACGTTTGACTGGTAGTGTACTAAAACGTTTGGCTGGTAGTGATCTAAAACGTTTGACTGGTAGTGTACTAAAACGTTTGGCTGGTAGTGATTTAATACTGTTGACCAGTAGTGTTATATATATATATATATATATATATATATATATATATATATATATATATATATATATATATATATATATATATATGCACGTGTGTGTGTGTAGTGTAAGTACAAGATCCTGTGTAGATGCTGCACATCTTTTTGATTAATGCTGCCCACTATGTCGACAGCCGGCCTGGTAAACTCAAACTTCTGAAATGAAATGTGCTGTACGTCCCCCGGAGGGAGGAAAGTGCCTTGAACAGTTCCTTGAAAATTAAACTCGAGCTGAATATGTGAGTTGAGAAAATTAGCGAGGTCATGGTTAATGGAGCTCCTCTGAGTTCCCGACGCGAGCCTTCACAGGCAGTTTGGCAGCCCGCAGCCGCTGTTAATTTAGCTCAAGCCGACATCATTCAACTTCAAAGAGACTAATGGAAGGATATCACACGGAGAAAGACTTTGATAAGGTGGATTATGTGCTACGTATAATTCACATCAAAAGGTAAAGGTTCTTCTAATTAATTAATTGATAGCGGGCGAAAACGATAGCGAAGAAAAAAAAAGGGGGGAACGGCGGCGGAGAGCGAGTCCTACTCTGCTTTTGGCTTTAGACCTAAGTGTGTTAGAGAAGCCTTCGCTGTTTGCGCCCATATCGAGCCAGAAACCAAAAAATAAAAAAAGAGAACGTAACCTAATTAAAGCCATTAAACTCCATTCCGTCACCACAGTACGTCCCGCTATCAGCGGCGAGCGGTCCTCACGGCGGTTGCGGCTCGGCCTGGAAAAACGTGAAGCGGGACGCAGGTATTCAAAATTAAATTGGGCTACATTTATTCGAGCAAGGTCATTTCCAAGAGAAAATACAAATCAAAATTAAATTATACTTCAACAGACATTTCAAGAATCCCATTATAACCACAGTCAGCCTTCATCTCTTTAGCTAAAGAGAGAGAGATAGAGAGAGAGAGAGAGAGAAAAAAACAAGATGAATAAAGTGGAATTTTTTTTTCTTCTTCTCAGTCAAAAATACAGTGTTTTCACAACAATATCGTATCAAAAGTTCCCAAATTGTAGAATCTCCTTCATCAGGTACATTAAGTAAATAGAACAGGAACTGTTCCAGATACAATAAATGCTCTCTTAATGTAAAATTTGCTCCGATATTCACTTGTCAGGATCCATTTTTACTAAAATATATCTATATCGAGGAACTATAATACTGTACACTACAGTATGAAATAAATATAATTAGGAAATATAAAATGAGTCACATAAATAAAATGGTAGTTTAAAATAAAAATAATTGAAATTTGTCGTATTGAACAAAAACAAAAAAAATCAAAAACAAAACCAAGGTAATACTGACAGGTGGTCTTGAAAAGAAAAAAAAAGAAAAAAACAAACAAACAAATAAAATACAGAAAATTGCACAAACAAATATGTAAACTATGAAGTCTAGCTATACTAATACTGACGAAGGTAATTCAAACATCAAGGTGGATTATTTGTATTTAATACTAAAGCGGGTGCAAAGAGAACGTGAGTCGACTCCGCATTTTACGCTGTACAAGGATGGCACTTGCAGAAAACACAGGTGAGAAGGGTTTGCATATAAGGCTTTTCTCTAACGAAAAAAAAACAACGACAAAGAAACATACAGGGGTGCTGGACGAAGCCTCGCAACATGGAGCCTTCGTCGTTCCTCGTTCCCTAAACCCCCATCCCGCGTCCCCAACCCTCGATCCCACCACCCCACCCGCAGCCGCCCTCCCTAAATTTAGTCAAACTTTTAAGACTTTGTATGTTTAAGAACCATACAGGTACGGTTAAGATAAAGACGCTCCATAAAAAAGCCATACTGAGACCCAAAACTAACGAGTGGCTGGTCAGGAAACAGAAAATAAAGGATATCACAGTATGTGATAGACGAGAAACGCAACACTGACACGCTACTGCGGCTTCTAGCGCAGTGTGAGTACATATAGGCGATGCTTGCTTCTTCTTCTTCTTTTTTTTTCTTCTTCTCTCTTAATTATTATTTAATGTAGTATTTCATCGGAGTGCAATTTCCAGGCTTGTGCTGTGACCACGATAAAAACACAGGGGTTACGGAAATAAGCACCACACAGCCTTCACGCTCCACTCTGTACACTTGTGCCACCTCTGTAGTCGCTTCTTTCATGTCCTCGGTCGTTAGTATCACTTTTGTTTTTGCATAATGTGAACGGCCTCGTCCGGCGCGCGCCCGCTTCTTGGACCGTCCACAACGTCTGTTTACGTCTCTCGGGACGCGCGGCTGGACGAGCGAGACACGGCAGTGTGGTCACAAAAGTGAATCTGGCTCAAAGTCCCTCGTAGGGGGGGGGGGGGGGGGGGGGGGGGTTAAAAAAACAAACAAAAAGGAAACAATACGAGCAGGAAAAAAAAAAGAGAAAACAACACGAAAAGAATGCTGGAAGCTTAATCCAAAACGCAGTAGTTAATCGGCGACCTCGCGCTCGCCTTCGTGACCCGCCACCGCCGCCACCACCACCGCCTTCCTCTCAACCGAGCTTTCGTCCCTCTCCGTCACTCCCGGCGCTCCGTTCGCCTTGTCGTCTGTCGCCGGCGTCCCGTCAGGGCTCAGCCGGCCCTCGAACCTCCCCTGTTCCTCCTCCTCCAACGCCACTTCCGCCATTTCCTCTTCTTCCCTGAACCCTGCCCCTTGCCTGTCTGTCACCTCCTGGTACACTTTCTCCTCCTCTCTGGCGCCGCCCTCCGTTCCATCTCTCAGGATGACTCCTCCTACTCCTACTCCGACTCCTACTCCTCCCACTCCTCTGGAAATCTCCTCGCTCTGATCCTCCAGGTCTGAGAAGCCTAGAGGCCCGAGGCCCTTCAGGTAAGCCCGGCGCATCAGCAGCTCCGTGGGCTCCAGCGGGCCTGAGCCGCCGTCGTGACCCTCTTGCTTGGCGGCCTCGCGCTCCTCCGCCTCCCGCTTGCAGTAAGAGTAGCGGTGGTTCATGTGCTGCGAGTAGGAGCCCGAGTGGGAGAAGCGCTTGCCGCACTTGTCGCACTGGTAGGGCTTCTCGCCCGAGTGCAGGCGCGAGTGCTCGATGAGATGGTGCTTGTGCTTGAAGGCCTTCTTGCAGATCTGGCACTGGTGAGGCCGCTTTCCTGCAGACACACAGGGAGAGATAGTTGGCGGGTTACAACGGTGACAGAGTACGTTCACGTTTCAGCACAGGAGATTTCAGAAATGGTCTGATCACATTTTGGGGCATAAGAGTTGCCAACATTGCTTAATTTGACATTCAACCAGACAAATCAACACTGTCATAAGAAAAGCTTCCATTTTCTTTATTAAATCTCCAATAACATCTTTGGTTTTTATACGTCTTCACAACACCTACATAAGCTCTTCATTGCAACTGACATTCATTACAAAGGTTTATTCCAACAGACGTCACTAACTAAAGGCCAATTTATAGTCCAGATTGCTCACCAACACTGTCGTAAAAGAATGTAGGATGTAGAACTTTTAGTATCCAATCAGTGTGTGGCAAGGTCTGCGACACCATAGTAGACACTTTTGTGTATTTTATGTTAATTTTTTTTGTGTCACCAGAACTATAAATTGGTCTTAAGATGAAATCAGAACAGAAGTGACGACAGTCTTTATGGTTATAAACAAAAGGCTTATACAGTCCTACAAATGCTTGCTGCCATTGAGTGGTGTTACCGCTATATATATATATATATATATATATATATATATATATATATATACACTTCAAAAAGCTAAATAACACCAACATATGCCAACTGACATATCCCCATATAAATGTTTTTATTCTGTCATAAAGGCTACTTTTTTTAAAAAATATTCGTTACAGCAAATGACATTTGTAAACATTTATGTAGGGTTATGTCATGACAACTGTCATGTAAGTATCGCGTACTGTTATGAACTGTACCACATAGTAAAGTTTTACCCCTTTGTTTTGTGTAAACATTTCATGATGGATGGACCAATAGAAACAGTTCAAATTGACATATAAATTAAAACATTGGCAGAAAAAAAAAATAAATAAATAAATAAATAAATATATATATATATATATATATATATATATATATATATATATATATATATATATATATATATATATATATATATATATACATACACACACACACACACACTACCACTCAAAAGTTTGGGATCACAGTGAAATTGTCTTGTTTTCAATGGAGTAGCCTTCCTAACTAACCTAGAGTGTTGTTCTCCCTTTTATACTCACTTATTAGTAGAATGTTTTTCAGCTGTGCATCACAATTGAGCAAGAGTGTCCTAACAACCAATTAGCCCAATAACATCCTTAACTTGGATTGGCGGTCGTACCAGGAGATTTAGACAGAGGACTGAGAATTGCTGATAATAGGACTATATGCAAAATAAGCCTCTATACAAAAATAGACTTTAATTAAAAAAAAAAAATTCTTTCAAAATCATCTGATGCACTTACATTAATTGTGAAATGGATAGTATTGTTTGTAAATTGCATGAAATGAAATTCTAAAGTGATCTTTGAGCTGTAGAGTATATATATATATATATATATATATATATATATATATATATATATATATATATATATATATATATATAACTTAACAACTTAAAAGCTAACTTTATATATAGGTCATTTACAACAGCAATAACCCATATATAAAACATATACACACCCTCCTTTATCATATCAGCATGCGAGCGAGCGCAGGGCAAACAAATGAAAAAAGTGGCTTCGCTGTGAACAGGTGGCTTCTAAAATCCAGGGTTTATTTCTGATGTTATACCATAAACAGGATAAGGAGGCAAGGGGGAAGCCACGCTCCTGAAGAGCTATTCTGAGGTTGTCTGTGACTGCGCTGAACGCGGCCAAGGAGATCAGGTGATTATCGCGGCATGCCGCACAAGGTGAAACCGAGGCGGTCAGCATCTTTGACGGAGCTTTTTATGACATCATGTCTCCGGATTAAAAAATGCTTAGATCAGACGGCCACCTCGTGATGCCGTGACATGGACTTCTGGGGAGGAAGGAACTTCTCATCTCTCCCGCACTGTGCTCGTTCAGTGGGGGCTACTATGACTCGTGAGCACACAGATATACAGTACGCTGTACTGTCGAAATCGACGGAGAAGGCATTTAGTGATTTCGGCTGGAACGCGCTTTTCTCGTACATCCCACGCACACGCTCGCAATCTTCTTTGAACACATGAACGGCTGCTGTGTATTCTTGGCCACAGATAGCGCTGGAATGCCTGCAACACCTTCCATAGCTGCCATGCTTGAGATGACCCCCCCCAATACCACCACCACCCCTGTCCCCACCTTCCCTCATCAAGTTCAAAAATAAACGAGACAGCAGATTCCTCGCCCTGCGTTCCTGGGGAGGAATGCGAATGAGGTATGATGCAAGCCTGTGAAAGAGAGGAGTCCCCCAGGAGGGGAGGTCATGGCGCGGCAATGAAATGCCACACACACACACACACACACACACAAACACATTAGGCTTGCATGCACCTGGCTTGCTGTGGCATGCTAGCAAACTCTGTTAATAACAGGCTTCACTGGTCATGTTTCTCTCCTTCCTCAAGGGGCATTTACTTATTCTTCTCCAAGCAAGGGGCAAACATACCCACCTAAAAACCAGCACTGTTCAAAGTCAGAGACCACCCTTCAGTTTTTATCATTTCCATCATTTACATTTGAAACAGCCAGTAAGAACGCACTTATTCATTTGTCTGGATATATTTCTGAGCAGATAAGATAACCCACTTGCATATGGGTTTGGAGCTCCAACTGGACTGGAAACTGGGACTCCTCTAGCAACCACCTGGAAGACCTGCTAGATCCACCAACACTATCCTCTCCAGATTAACTGAGAGGAGTGAATCAAGCTGCTTCAGGTCTGAAAACCTCCACATGTGTTTCCGTCTAACGTTCCACTGTGAGAAGACAGCTATGGGTCTGAAAGGATGCGTAGCTGTTTAGAAGCTCCTCACTGAAAGGACAGTGCTAGATCCACCAACACTGCCCTCTCCAGATTAACTGAGAGGAGTGAATCAAGCTGCTTCAGGTCTGAAAACATCCACAGGTGTTTCCGTTTATCGTTCCACTGTGAGAAGACAGCTATGGGTCTGAAAGGATGTGTAGCTGTTTAGAAGCTCCTCGCTGAGAAGAAGAGATCCAGCAAAGAAACTGCTGGTGTTCTTAGGACAGTGGACTGGTCAAACCAGAGCTCAGACCACAACATCACCAAATGCTTTCGAGATTATCTGAATCATGAGAAGCAGCAAGTAAGTAAGCAAGTTTTAAGACTATATATTCAGGTGTGAGAAAATAGCTTGAAAGATGGAAAACAAACCTCTTGAAAAAAATTAAAGCTGTAATAAAGGCAAAGACACCAAAGACACTAAACACTATATATATATATATATATATATATATATATATATATATATATATATATATATATATTTAGTTTTGGCAGCTAGACTGTACTGGATATGAAATGAAGGGTGGTCTCTGACTTTTGCACTGCACTGCGTGCTTGCCTAACATGATATTCCTTCAATGCCTGCAATTTACCACAGAGCGTTCGGTGGTTCAAATTAAATTAGCCTATGCTAAATCAAGTCCTGGATCGTTTGACATATATCTCCTTAAGCCTGTCAAAAGGAAGAAAACATTTTACTGTTGGTCATGGGTTTTAAATGGATCACTAAATAAATGGAAAATGAGGAAAAGGTGGGGGTAAAAAAAGAAAAAAAAAAGAAAGCAAAGAATGAAAGAAGGAGGAGGGGGAAAAAACATGTGGTAAAAAAGATAACTTTGGGGGTGAGGATAAAAAAAGAATTGTCTAAATGTGATATACCTGTGTGCTCATATTTGTGTCTTAGGAGGGAACTGGTCTTCTGGAATGTTTTGTCGCACAAGTCACACGCGTACATACCACTTTCAGTCTTCTTAATCTTCTTCCGGGCAAGCAGCGATTCACTGTCTGTCAGGTCGTCCAACCCTGACAGATAGTCCCCTGTGCTGTCCAGTAGCTCCCCCTGCAAGAGTGACACATTTTAGGGCCCGTGTTTTTTGTTTTTTTTTCAGATAGTAACCCAGACCTGCTACCTTGGAAGCAGGGGGTGGGGGGTGGGTTTGGGGAATCCTCTGTTCCATGTTTGATCCTAAGTCTGGACAGAGCTTATCTCCACAACCTGTGTAAGACGTTTATCGCCTGTACACGTCTCAAAAAGACAACATATGGGCTTTTTTAATGGCATGCAGTCAACAGACTAGAATTGGGATACAGCTAACACAGCAAAGATTGTTTATTATAACAAATAATCCTGGAAGGTCACATAAATCAGATAACCAATCATGTTAAGCCCAAGAAAAAAAATTAAGGTCAAAAATAAGGTTTGCAGTGTTTTAAGGGATGCCAATGTTGCCTTTTCTCACAAGAACATGAGCTCAAGATCTGATTTACCTGGAAGCCTGGTTTCCGTTGGTATTTCCGTCGCTGCTGCATCTCTGCGAAAGTGGCCGCCCCAGCCGCGTAAGTATAAGCCATATGTGGAAGAAAGCCCATAGGGTCAAGTGCCGGATAAGGCCTCAGTCCTGGGATGCTGGCTTGTGCTGGAGACATGAAGGTAGGTGGTGGAAATGCCCCATGAGGTGGTAGCGAGGTGTACATATGACCGCCACTAAAAGGGTTGATACCAAAGATGGGGCTGGAGCTTTTGTCCAGCTGGCTTTCGTTGCCCATGCTGTTGGACCCGTTGAACTCCTTTTTGATGTGGGCTAAGTCTATAGGCTCTGTTCCCTGTTCCCGTACTGCAAGGTCACCATTACGGTCTATGTTGAAACCGTTTGGTTTGAGCCTCCTGTCTGGCTTGGAGAAATGTTTTGGCAAAGACAAGTCCAGAGGTTCCCCATGGGCATCCTCAGAGGCGAGGCTGTTAGGGGTGTACGAGCTGCTGTGGGAGTGTTTTGATGACGTGGAAGAAAGATTCAAAGGTGAGGGCGTTTCACCTCGCAAGTGGTCCACTGAGTCAAGTGGCTTTTCATTGGTCTGCCTGATGCCTGTAAACTGATGATGTTTGATGAGTCGTTGCCCTGCATCACCATTAGTGGCACCGTGTAGCTCTGCTGGGGAGTCACCGTACTGGCCGAGGCAAGCAGGTGACCTAGCAAGGGCCGATTCCCTTGCCAAGCTGTGGTTGTTGTCCCCGCTGCTCCGTTCAGGGGGTGGAGATCTTTTTCTGGACATGCCATGGAGAGACTGAGCCTTCCACTGTGCAAACCACTCTTTCACAAAGTCTTGAGAGAGACCAACAGCGATGGAGATCTTCCTCAGTTCTTCGGAGTTGGGCTCGGTGTTCATGGCAAAGTAAGCTTTCAGTACCGACATGTGATCTTTGAAGGGGTTCACTGGGCTAGCTGCGTTTCTGTCTGGCAGAGACGACGATACCATAACAGCCTGCTGTTCCGTGCCAAACATCCCCCTGCGACTGGCGGGTAAGGTTTCGTTAGGTTTCAGAACTGCCTTGATCTCTTCGTTCATTTTGCAAAGGTAGCGCTCATGCTGGTGCAAGGGAATAGGGCCAGAGAAAGTCTCCTTGCAATACTGGCATGAGAATGGCACGTACTGGGCATCCTGCGTCTTCTCCTCGGTTTCGAGCTCCATAGCATGACTGGGCCGCTCCTTCTTAATCTCAACAACCCGCCTCTTGGAGTCTTCGGTTAGGCTCTTCAGGCAGGCTTTGGCCTCGTTGACCTTCTCTAGTGTGTAATCGATGATGCTCTTTGTGGGACTGTTGTGTCCGACGCCAGGGAAGCCAGGCTGGGAGGCCAGGGCCAGCTTCTGTTCTTCCATTTGGGAGCCCAGCTCCTTCATGTAGGCCCTCAACTTGGAAATCTCTTCGGGGTTGCCGTCCATCTTCTGACGACACACAGTGTTGTCCACAATCTGCAAGACTCGTTGAACCTCACTCAAGTTATTGCTCAAGCCTGGGTAGCCCAATGGATGTGAATCTAGTCCTATGCCAAGATGCTGCAGGGGGTTCTGAGATGAATTGTGCAACCCCAGGGGGCTCCCTCCATGACCAGCGCCATTGAGAAAAGCCGCGGTACCTCCAAATTCTGTCTGAGAAGCCATAAGGAGACGGTACTCGTTGAAGTCCATTGGCTCAGCCTTTATGTCAGGGTGAGCTAATGGATCCTGAAGGCCCAGAGACCTGCCGTTCTCCAGTTTGTGACGGAGCTGGGCCAGCGCAGGGCTGCCAGGTGAAGAAGCGGCAGAGTTCGGAGATGAGCCAGCCTTGGCGTTCAATCCATGGCGTACCCGTCCATTTATAGAGATGAGGCCGATGCACTTCTTACTACTTATGTGTGAACTGTAAGAGCCAGAGTGGGAGAAGCGCTTCTTACAGTTGGAGCATTCATATGGCTTCTCACCTGTTTGAAAAGAATAAACAATTAATTAATTTTATTTATCAAGAATACTGTCGCTTGTTATTTGCAAATCTTTTTGATAGTTATTCTGAATGCTGACATTTCATATGTACAAAGCCAACAAACAATTATGGAATATCAGTCCATTATCCCAAATAAAAGTTAACAGAGACCTCACAAATTGGTGAGCAGCAACACTACTTACCGCTGTGGATGCGGAGATGTTCTTTCAGATGGTGCTTGTATTTGAAGGCTTTGCCGCACTCTGTGCATTTGAACTTGCGGTTGCCAGCGCCGTCATTCAGCAACTGAGGCTATAAGAAAGACAAGGATAGACTGAATTTTTCATACAAAGACATCCACAGGCTCCTCCATGCACAGCCCCGTAGCTAGGCCAGAGGGTTTAAAGGAAACCTAAATATAGACGATCAAAACCTAAGAACCATTGCAGATTTGTGTAATTTCATTAAGGTGTGTCAATTAAGGTGTGTGTCATAGGGTCTCTCGTGCAATTAAAATACAAGTAGCCCATAATCCTTGAAAGGACTCATTTTATAAGGATAATTAATGACGCTTTTTTACCTTTCATGTCCTTAACGTGTGACCAACTAGCTAGTGTGCTGTAATCTTCAAAGCGCTTGTAACTAGATTTAAAGAGCGGAGTGTGGGTTGAGTCTGTATCTGCTCGTTGAAAGTTAAACGTAGGTGCTCTTCCTGCATTTGAAATTCAAATGTGGGCCCCAGATGCACAACAAAAACAACAGTGCTCAATCTCACACCCCACTCACAGACACAAAGGTCTGTGAAAAACATGTGGGAGTCTAGGAGTGCTCATTTGACCGCCGAAACGTACACCGATGCACAGGATTCACTCCTCCAAAAGTTCATTGCTAGTGGGAGCGCATAATCTGATAACTGTACTCTTAAGCAGCTCTGGGAATTGTGTGTGTTGGAAATATGCATTGTAAGGCAAAAGCTAACAAGGTGAAGCTGAGAAGTTAAAGCCAAAGCTTTTCAAGAAAAAAAAAAAACATTCCTGGAGAGCAAATAAACAAGTCATTTAGGAATTAGGATACGCTAGATCACTGGAGGAAAAGCCATCTGGACATGTTTAAGTCAGTCTGGAGAGGTGTGTGTGTGTGTGCGAGAGGGAGAGATTAAGACAGATAAGAGGGCAAGGTGGGCAGCCCATTTAGTTCTCCTGCAATGTCGCCAAATTCGGTGCTTCAAAGTTAGCAGCCTAAATGCAACGTATCCTGTTATAATCCTATTAGACGCTTGAAGTCATTTACCGCATGAAAAGCAGACCCTCCACCTAAACGAATAAGGGCTGCGAATGGGCCTCTCTTTCTAAACCAGCTCGTGTAACTGCCTTTCGGTCACACGGGCCTCTTGCTGCCCTGAGACCGGCTAGAAAGACCGAAACTAATGTCAGTGCCGGGCGCATGTTTGGAGTTTGATTCCACTCCAGCAGCAGCTGATGCTGAAAGTCTATAGAACTCAATGTGCTAGAACATCCCACACATGCCTCACCGTGGGCGGACACACAGGGGAGGACGACCGTGCACAGCTGTGGCTTCGGTGCAAAAGATCCGCATTTTAAGGAGGCTCCAGAGAAGCATGTTCAGTATGCGAAAGCCAGGAGAGGCAGAAACGAGCTTAAAACCCAGTGCCTCATTATTCATAAGGTAAATGTATAGAGTGAGAAATCGAGTCCTCTGTTTTTGTGCTCAGTGAGGCCATTCCTTTGGACAGGCGGTCGGTCTCACTGGCTTTGGATTGAATCAAGACCGCCTAGACCATCGAACCACAATGATAAGCTTTTGTGTTGTTACATTTCATCCATGTAATGCTGTTTGAATACGATGAATTGTTTGCTTAATCTTCCTCTACCTTTCTTATGATTTGAGATTGTTCCACACACCGGACTTCCTCTACCTTTCTTATGTTTTGAGATTGTTCCACACACTGGACTTCCTCTACCTTTCTTATGATTTGAGATTGTTCCACACACTGGATGTTTACGTTTTGATCCGTTTGAAAACAATTAGCAGACAAAAAGCACTGAACCACATTAATGCGCTAAACATGGCTGATGCTAAGGAAGGGGCCAGAACAAAGATCTGGACTCACCTGGTCTCTGGCAGGCTTGTGGGTGGCCATATGGCGTTCCAGCTGCGTGCGGTAGGCGAAGGTGTCGCTGCAGAGAGGGCAGGGGAAGCTCTCCTCGTTCTTCTCGTGCCGGTACTTGATGTGCTCCTTGAGGGAGGTCAGCCGCTTGTAGCCCCGGTCACAGTAGGGGCAGGTCAACAGTTGGGCGAAGTCATCTGGCGTCCTTAGCGCCAGATCTGGACAAAAGCGGGAGGAATGGCCACAGAAGGAGGAAGAAGGGGAGAGGTTGGAAAGATCAGCAGATGTCGGACAAATGGGCGCCATGTTTAGCTACATGTCTTCATTGTGAATGAGGATATATATATATATATATATATATATATATATATATATATATATATATATATATATATAGAATTTCTCCATGTATATAACAGTATCCTTAATTCTTGTTAACAAGCCTTTACCATTATCGTTGTCATCCTGCCCATTGGCCTCTGGAGTGCCCAGTCTTGTGCCCTCCTCTGGGTCTTCTGGGTAGATTATGGCAGTGTCCCCACGTTGCAGGTATTCGGCAATGCTGGCCGGATGACCCTCGCTGTCCTCCAGCTTCCTCTTAGCAAAGAAGCTCTCAAGCTCTGAAGTGGCTTCAATACCCTTAACTGCACACAGGAAGAGAGCATAAGAAAATTAGAAAGTAACCCACTGCTCTGTGTTCCGTGTCACTGGTAAAGCACCATCTGGACATTGAAAAGTTGACTGCTCTAAATGTGATGGAGCGGAGAACAAACCATTAGGAAGCCTTTAAAGGTGGAAGTATTTATTTAAGTTACAGTGTAATGGCCACTTTCAAGACGAATAGGAGCCAGTGCGATCATCGAGCACTCTTTAAGCGTCCTCTTGCATGTTGGAAAGGCCTTTAAACATTTGCAACATTGTGGATAATTGGTTTATGTGGCAATTAGGCTTGCTTGGGTAACCGATCTCACTTTGCATGGTCCATCGTATGCTTAAAATCAGAGCCAAATCTAATAATGAGCCATGCGTTATGTATAATTGCGCAGAACAAGGTTTTACGAAAAACAATAAGAAGTGCTGCGGATTACGGTTGAAGGAAAAGGCTGCATTTAAGAGACAAGACGCGTGAGGCATTACGTCTTACATCCTAAAGAGATCCATGTTACAAAAACTATAGAAATATACTCATAAAAGATAATTTTTCAAAGTTCTATGGGAACAGAGAGCTACAACGCTGTGGCCTAAGAGTAAGCAAATGAAAATTTTATTGTCTCATTGTAAACCAATTGGAAAGTACATGGACAGAACAAATCTGATTTGGTCCCAAACTCGATTTGGTGGCAAAATGTGATTTGCAGTGCACTCTCGCTCAACTTACAAATGTTTACTTTCCATCTCCTCTTGACACGCGTGAGGCTACATTACCTTGCATGCCGCTGTGTGTGTTTTTGTGTGCGCTCACGCAGACAAGACTCAGGAGACAGACTCCTGCGCACACGGCTAATGTCACAAGTCTACGACCAACTGGCAAGCCCACATCTGAATCCGTAATCAATAAATGGATCCATCGATGATTCTGATATGAAAGCCTGAGTTCTAATTTGCCAAAGTGGTGCATTCAGTGTTTTTCAATTCCATGACATGCAGGAAAAAAAAGAATGACTGATGAAAAGTGATTCTGCAAATGGTGCGTCTAATGCACAAAAAAATAATAAGGGTAGGAAAAGAACTTGGCTCAAAGAATAAGCCTACCGCTTTCAGAGATTAAAAATAGCTCATGGCCACCAAGGCAAACCCGCAAAGCGACACACACGCTGTTGCGCTAAATCAGAGACGTGGGCTTACCTGTACCGTTTCCAGCTCCATGGAGAGAGACATCAGGGCTCAACGGATTGTATTCATCTTTCTTTTCCTCTGGAGAGAACGAGAGGTGACAGAGAGAGAGAGATCTGCATTAGTATTGGCGAACGCTGGGTTTAAAACAAACCGCAAACCAAAAGCCGCCAAAAAGAAAGACCACATAGCATCAATCAACTCTATCGAATCAGCTAGTGTCCATCTTCTAGGCTCCTGTATGACTGGCAGAAATATTAATCTTATCCTTACTGTGACCATCAAAATATATTAATTAATAACATATACTGTGTCAAAGGGAATCGATGGAATATCAGTGTTGATGGATATTAGAATTGGCCCAATTGATCTAGCCTGAAACAGCACATACACAGTGATGTCACAGTGATATTATGTTAGCTATGTACAGTGCTGTGCAGAGATTATTCATTTTCTCATGAGATATTTTGTGAGATTAGATATTACATGTAAGATTATTGCATAAAGAAGGAGCGAATTGAGAAAATCTGTGAGTTTCCAAAATAAATTGTTAAATATTTTATTAGAAAACAGAGAGAAAATGTGATTCCTGCAGGACTTCTTAAAGCTTTTAAGCTTCTGGGCAGAAGAAGAAGAAGAAGAAGAAGAAGAAGGAGAATTTCTTCAGAACAAAAATTAAATGTTAAAAATAAGATAATGCTTCAGAATTTCTTTAAAAAAAAGGTTATGCCTACGAAGCGTAACCTTGAGCGTGGAACTACCAGCATATTTAAATTATTATCATAAGAAGTAAAACATCTTGCAAATATATGGGAGTTTATAGACATGTAGCCACTAAGAAACCAAAAGTAAAACACCCAGACGCCCAGACCTTAATATAACATTGGATTAATTTATGCAAAACCAACTGCTAAGACAGAAGACTGAATATCCCTGTGGTTTTTGTAAAAAATACTACAAAAATTGTATATTATCATAATTCTTAAATTGGCTGTTAAATATATGTATTCTGTTTTTTTTTTTTTAATGCAGACATTTTTGTTTTATTTATTCATATTTTTTTATTACCATGGGGTAGTAGAGTATTTGAGGATATTAAAAAGCATGATACTTTTAGATGCTTCACTTAAGTAAAAATAATTCATTTTATAAATAAGGTAGTTTTTCAAGAAACAGTATTGGACAGGTGTTGGTATAAGCAAAGAAATAAAAAAAAGTGGTAGTGTTCTATCTATGGGATGACAAACAGTAGGGTTGCTTATTCATATATTTGGTCTAAACTTACTTTAATGTATTACGTATTTGGTGATGGATCAGTGTGTGGAACTGGAGCTTGTCCTACTGTGTTCCCTATCACTGTATACAAGAAGCTCCGTGTGTCTTTTATTGCTGCATGCACTGACATTCACTCATTTATGGAAAAAAACGTATTAATGAGTAACAATAATATTTCTTTCCCCTTAAACCAGTAGATTCTTGCACATACAAGAGACAACAACACTGAAAACTTGCAATTAAAAAGCAGAAATAGCTGTTTTTTGCCTCAGCAAAGAAGAGTTAATGAAATGAACAGTGAAGAAAAAAGTCAGCTCACTCTTTTGGGCTAATGAATATCTGAGAACAAGCCGCCACAGGAGCAGCCCCCCTCTGTAATCACAGCTTAAGAAATCAAATCAAGGTATTTGAGTGAGGAGTGGAGTGGGCTCTGAAGGGACGTTGCTCTAATACTGCCGCTATTGTATTTGTTCCTGCTCTGGCTCATGTGACCTCTTACCGGCAGTCACAAGTATCATAAGCTTCCCCCTCAAAAGGAGGATATACAGCACCTCCACCACAACGACAGAGGAAAACAACTCCATATTCCACACACACACACACACACACACACACACACACCTCCCCAGCATTAGCTGTTTAATTTCTGAACGGCTCACGACTTCCTTCCTCATTATCTGAGTATGACAACTGAGAGCTTTTTGAAAGTCTCTCTCTTTCTCTCTCTCTCTCTCTCTCTCTTTCTCACTTCTCCTCTCTATTTGAAAGATGTCTTTTCAAATTTGCTGCAGAAAAGTAACTTTGAGAGGAGCCGCTCCAAAAAAAAGGCCTCTTGAAGGGATATTTTTGGGGCTTTCAAAAAGAACAAAAGCTCCAGTCGGCTTAGAATCATTTCACTTTTTAAAGTTGGGAACAAACAAGTCATTTGCTAATTGGGGTCTCGCCTTAGCGAAACCCCTGCGAGTGGAACGTTTTCCTTCTGCGTCGTACAGATAAATGTTCAAGGCCTCGAGCCAGCGCGGATATCCCCCCCGAGCTCACTCCAGTGAAAAAGTGTTGCGCTCTCCCATGAGGTGCGCTGGCTGAGCCCCTCTGCTTGTAGCATGAGGATGTTTGAGGGTCATATGGACGGCACGGCATCATGTGTGGCACCCTGTGAAATTTCTTTTGGAAGCTGGGGGGAAATGATGTCCTACGAGTGACGAGCCCTGTTGAAGAGTTTCCTCGAGAGACGAAACGGCCACAATATTGGTGGCTCAGTTCTGCTTGTAGTGGTTGCAGTTCATTTTTTCAGCGAGGTATCGGTGCGATTTCGAGAGAGACCTTGTCTCGTCACATATACACAAGTGACAAGTGCTCTTATTCGCTTCTGCTGCTTATGGTGCCACCACTTTGTAACTGAACCAACCAGGAAAACCAGGTAGCACAATGCGACTCGTGTGGAACGCTGCCACTGCGCTGTGTCTGTCACTGTCACTAGTTTACATATGCATGATGCGTTTGGCTGGTAGTATATCTAAAACGTTTGACTGGTGGTGTACTAAAACGTTTGACTGGTAGTATATCTAAAACGTTTGACTGGTAGTATATCTAAAACGTTTGACTGGTAGTGTACTAAAACGTTTGACTGGTAGTGTACTAAAACGTTTGACTGGTAGTGTACTAAAACGTTTGACTGGTAGTATATCTAAAACGTTTGACTGGTAGTATATCTAAAACGTTTGACTGGTGGTGTACTAAAACGTTTGACTGGTAGTGTATCTAAAACGTTTGACTGGTAGTATATCTAAAACGTTTGACTGGTAGTATATCTAAAACGTTTGACTGGTAGTATATCTAAAACGTTTGACTGGTGGTGTACTAAAACGTTTGACTGGTAGTATATCTAAAACGTTTGACTGGTAGTATATCTAAAACGTTTGACTGGTAGTGTATCTAAAACGTTTGACTGGTAGTGTACTAAAACGTTTGACTGGTAGTATATCTAAAACGTTTGACTGGTAGTGTATCTAAAACGTTTGACTGGTAGTATATCTAAAACGTTTGACTGGTAGTATATCTAAAACGTTTGACTGGTGGTGTACTAAAACGTTTGACTGGTAGTATATCTAAAACGTTTGACTGGTAGTATATCTAAAACGTTTGACTGGTAGTGTATCTAAAACGTTTGACTGGTAGTGTACTAAAACGTTTGACTGGTAGTATATCTAAAACGTTTGACTGGTAGTATATCTAAAACGTTTGACTGGTGGTGTACTAAAACGTTTGGCTGGTAGTGTACTAAAACGTTTGTCTGGTAGTGTACTAAAACGTTTGACTGGTAGTGTACTAAAACGTTTGTCTGGTAGTGTACTAAAACGTTTGTCTGGTAGTATACTAAAACGTTTGACTGGTAGTGTACTAAAACGTTTGACTGGTAGTGTACTAAAACGTTTGTCTGGTAGTGTACTAAAACGTTTGACTGGTAGTGTACTAAAACGTTTGTCTGGTAGTGTACTAAAACGTTTGTCTGGTAGTATACTAAAACGTTTGACTGGTAGTATACTAAAACGTTTGTCTGGTAGTGTACTAAAACGTTTGTCTGGTAGTGTACTAAAACGTTTAGCTGGTAGTGTATCTGAAACGTTTGACTGGTAATGTACTAAAACGTTTGTCTGGTAGTGTATCTAAAACGTTTGTCTGGTAGTGTACTAAAACTTTGACTGGTAGTGTACTAAAACGTTTGTCTGGTAGTGTACTAAAACGTTTGTCTGGTAGTGATCTAAAACGTTTGTCTGGTAGTGATCTAAAACGTTTGTCTGGTAGTGTACTAAAACGTTTGTCTGGTAGTGATCTAAAACGTTTGACTGGTAGTGTATCTAAAACGTTTGTCTGGTAGTGTATCTAAAACGTTTGGCTGGTAGTGTACTAAAACGTTTGACTGGTAGTGTATCTAAAACGTCTGACTGGCAGTGTACTAAAACGTTTGTCTGGTAGTGATCTAAAACATTTGTCTGGTAGTGTACTAAAACGTTTGTCTGGTAGTGTACTAAAACGTTTGTCTGGTAGTGATCTAAAACATTTGTCTGGTAGTGATCTAAAACGTTTGTCTGGTAGTGCAGTAAAACATAGGTAGATAGAAAGATGAATAGTTAGATAAATAAATAGTAACTCAACTTGCAGAAAGCTGTTAATAGAGCAAACCAGTTAGACCTATATGCAGACCTATAAGCACTTACTGGCAAACATACCTTGAGAAAGAGGAAGTTGGTGCTTGGGTATAGCTGAATGTGATGATTCATCCAACACTCAGATGTGTCACATTTGCCCACATGCACTTGTAAGCTTCATGGCTCTCCTAGATTTTGCACACCTGACCGTTTCTCAGAGCTAAACCTAATAAGCTGTCAGCCATGTATTTTCAGCCCAGCTGATGTTTCTATAAGGTGTTGGTTATTAGGATGAAGGAGCTTGCATGGCATTTATTAATCTAGCATCTATTTTTGCAGTCAGACAAACAAACCACTCGGCCAGCCTGCACGGTGCTCTGTTCTAGGAATGTGACACTTTGTCCGAGTTAAGCGACACATGGATAAGTCATTAGCCGAGACTGATCGCTGGGGGTCGGACATACATTTAAGTGGGGTAAAAAAAAAAAAAAAAAAAAAAGTCCGGGAGACCCGCTTGAGCTCACCCTCCACTCTGTAACTGTCAGCGCGACCCGGAGAATTGAGGGGCCATTATGCATGTAAATGGCTATCATAATGCTAAAAATTTCATTTAACGCTCTTAATGAGCTCTTGGCCAGGCGGGCTCTCGCTAAATAATGTCTTTCAGATCCTAATTAAAAGAATTTGTCTTTTGAGCCTCGCTAGCTCGGGCTTTGTCATTTAAGTTGATCACTTTTGAAAACGGTGGAAGGAAAGAGTGAAGCAGTGAGACAGAAAGAGAATGGGCTGGCTGACTGAAATGATGCCTTTGAGGTTATGTCTAACCAACTTGGCCGGTGAGTAAGCTGTGAGTTTAGCTGCGCCCTAAGACGTGCCCATTTCCTACAACTCATAGCTGTCTGACATCTGGCATGGCCGTATTTTATACAACATCACCGCTGCTGTCATCTCACCAAATTTTGCTGGGTTTGGCTAGATGTGGGTTAACTGGCGGGCTTGCGTGCCTCTTAAAGTTAGAATTTAGGATATGAAGAACCAAACTGGACCTCAAATTGTCTGCCAACGGACTTACTTACGTGGTTTCTAGCAGTGTATACGACTGTTCTATCTAAAAATGTACATAAACGTAGCTGAACCAGTACCAACAGCCATGATGTTGTGATTTTGTCCTTCGTCATACTTGTAAGCATGTGATGATTTAGCTTTGTGGTTTCCATGATTGATACTATGAATGAATGCTTGTTTGTTACTTGTTAGCCACATTAGCTGCATCTGTCCAATAAAAGACGAGGTAGGCAAAAATGTCAATTTCCTCCAATCATAGTGCTAGAGACCATATTTCATACAGCCACTGTACCTACTAGCAGTTGTATTGTGTGTGACTGAAAAGGAAGCTAGCTAAAGGTATAGATATTTAGATATATCAAATTATATGGCATAGACGTGAATAGGACTCCGTCCCTCACCTGTTCCGTTCAGGTCCCCATGGCGCCAGATGTCCCGGCTCTCGGCCTCCTCGTCTCCGCGGCAGGACAGCAAGGCGTGGGCCACGCGGGGCGAAGCCTCCAAGCTGGGGACACCCAGCGGACTGCCCTCACCCTCCGAACCCAGCAGCTTGTCCTCATCCTCAGAGCCAGAGCCAGCCTCCACCACACTTTCATAACTTAGCACTGAATGACAGAGAGAGAAAGGAAACGACCGGCAATTATTAAATCTGTTGATCGCCATTCTTCATCGTCCACATGGCACTTTTCACAGGTCGGACAGAACCCGGGTGACTCGTGTGGGACGCTGCCACCACGCTGTGTCTGTCAGTGTCACTATAACCCCAACTGCAGTAGTCTGAAATACTATCATTTATATCCAAGTTTTACAAAACATTCCTTGACCACCCCTCCACCTCTCAGGCTGCCCTTGAAGCTGTGTGTTTGTTCTTCATGTAAATTCCAGATATTGAAAACGAAACCACTTCAACTGTTGCTCTCAATCTACAGAAATACACATGTTGCATATTAGTCTATTGGTAAATAGCCAATCCTTTACAGATACTGAATAAAGAGTTAACCCCATAAACTCCAGGATTATTATTAATCGTATGGTTTGTTTTTCAGTAACAATAACAAAGCTACTATTTAATTCATGTAGTTCTGACAGTTAGAAACCGCCCAAAAGTTCATGAGGTTAAAGGAGTTAAGCCGGCGCCTGGAACAATATTTGATATGAAAAAAAAAAACGGCTAAACAAACGAGTCCAGAATCAAACGGTTGAGGTACTCAAATGAGCCTGACGTCGTGGGAACGGGGGTGCAGCGTTCAGGTTCACTTAAAGTTCTTTGCGGGCCCTAATGCAGCGATCCCTCGCCAGCACCTTATCTGCCGGGCGCGTTGCCAGAGCGGCCAGAGTGAGTGGGAAGTGGCTCTAATGGTGCGATGTGAAACCTAATTGCCGATGTTGGGCCCGTCCTTGCTTGCCTCCGTCTCAAAAACAACATGCTCTCCTCCCCCAGCTGCTCCGTTTCCTAGCTCTCTGGCTTCTAAATGGGTAGCACCGACGGTTCCTTCATCGTCTATGGGCCCTCAGCCCATAACCTGCACAGTAGTTACTGAATAAATGATGGTTTAATAATAAATAAGTATTAAGAGTGATATCTGATTGTTCTGCCAGGGGTTAACAGAGATTAGAATAAAGTTGGACTCTGTGTGGAATAAAATATATGGACAATGACTTAAAGAGATGTTGCACCTTTAAACACTTAAACCGTAAGGGACCCATGAGTGGACCAACACTTTCATATCTTATAGCTACATAACTCTCAGATTAGCTTCATAGTCCCTCTGAACAATGAGCTTTAGGATATATGACCGTATAACCGGTCCGCAGTTCAAAAAACTGCCCCCCTAATTTCACCTTAAGACCCCATTTTCTTAACTAAATACCCTTTCTTGTCTCTTCTCGCAGGTTCCCAGACGGGGTTAAAGACGACCCAGGAACAACCCCACCCCCCCAACTCCCCACTAGCGGAGAAGGGGGGGAGATTAGCAGGCACGTAGCCGATCATAATATGATCTTTGTCTGATCGGCGCAGGCCTGCATTTGCCAGGGCCAGGGACAACTGCGCAACAGGTGCAAATTAAAAGGGGAACCGTCCCGGGGTCCAAGGGATGGAGGGATGGGTGCGAAACGCCGCGGCCACTGGCTGAATACCAAAAAGAGCTAAGAGAGGTGGAATGGTGGAAGGGACGGGAGGGGGCCAGGGGCGTGGGACAAAAAGATTTCTTACTAAGAGGTGTGACCGGTGGGATTATTTAGGGGCGACTTCAGAAGGGAGGGGGTACGCCCCCCCCCCCCCCCCCCCCCCCGACCTCCCTTTTCAAATGAAAGCGAGAAGGAGAGTGAGAGAGAGAGTGAAAAACATTAAGGGAGTGGTGGAAAGTAAGACATAAGAAGCTCTTTGTGTGGTCTGGACGTACCTAAGACATACTGCAACTTTATATTGCTGCTCTCTTTCTCTTTCCCTCTCCCTCTATCTCGCTTGTCTTTCTTTCACGTCACAAATAACTTCCCTTTAATAACTCTAGAGGCCCCCGATCTCACAGGTGCGTTGTGAGTTTTGAGAGAGGAAACCGGACGAATGGAGGGAGCGCTCCAAAGAGAAATAAAGAAGGAAAACAAAAGAGAGAGGGGGTGGAGAGAATGAATGCAGAGGTCAAGCAGTTGAATATTAATAATTGGCAACGGCTAAGCTGTAGAGCAACCATCACACATGCCCACACAAAAAGAGTCATCTACCTCTTTTACCATTCTCCTTCCTCAGGCAAACTTTTTCTTTTTCTTTTCTTTTTTAAAGATGGAAGCTAGTTACAGAGTTCCAAATTACACAGCGTGGACTCTTTGAGTAGAAGGCTTTTCTTTTTCTTCTTCGTACGAGCGCTTATCTCTTTTAGCATTAGAGAATCCGCCTCTGCGGCTTACGTTTCCTTATGATTACGCGCCGCAAATAGAAACAGGGAAATGTTTAGGTTCGAGGAATGGCATACGTGAGGAAATAAAAAAAAAAGAGGAGAGAAATGTTTTGACTCAAATAGATACTTTTTTGGCCGTGTGTGAGAGCTAGCATTCCCCACACAAAAGCAATTCATCACACTGTTTACCTCTGAGGTCACATGGGCCTGCCAGTGCAGCAGATGTGACTGGAATATGAGCTTTTGCGAGCTCTCGTTCCTGCGTGTGCGAGCGCAGGCGTGCGCATTTTAATGCGCCACCCGACACCAAACTGTAAACGTGCTTATACGTGTGCCACAACTTGTCGCAACTGGCTTACAACATGTCTTTTTCTCCCAATCTCCTAGTTGACTTGGACATGCCAATCAAATGCACACGGTTTGCGAGGGCTCCGCCCATTCTGCGATCCCATTGGTCCTCGCTCCACCCTGCTACTCTGCCAGCTGTCCTGCCTCGTAATGTCTGCAGTGAACGGCCCATTGTGCTCACCCCAGAGACAAAGAGGCCACCTCTTTCTCTCTCTCTCTCTCTCTCTCTCCCTCTCTCTTTTTCTCTCGCTCTCTCTTTTCCTTCCTCCCCACTCGCTCTTCGTCTATCTCCTCACTCTCTATCTCAGCCTGTTGTCTTGCATTTTGTGCGTAACCCCACCTATCATCTTGTTATCTGTCCTCGGAGAGCAGGGACCTCACCCTTCTCGTATAATCAGCCTCTCAGAAGCCTGAAACACGCAAGACTTGCTTGTTTTAAATTTACGTTAATATTGTTTTGATTTGATTTTTTTTTTATTATCCAGAATTGCTTTCATTGGACAGCTGTTACAAGATATCCCTTGGAAGTACTTGGAAGTAATCAGATATATGTCCCTACATGTTCCCTGTATATGTGTATATAACACGAAACACATTCTATTTATCTCAGAGTGAGCTGCTGCCAAGTCTTTGTGAGCCATGTCTTGGTCAACGCTTGGCCAATCCCTTCTTCTGACAGCCGTACAAACACAGCTAACGGCTTATTATGTTGATATTTCTCTGCACACATTCCGCGAAAGACGTCAAACATGTCTAAACCAAATACCTTGTCTCTTTCCAATGGGAATCGAACTAAGAGCTCAACAGTGTTTCCCGGCGAGGTTGGGGCGGCGGCGCTCCTTCCGAGCCATTTGCCCGCACTGACAGGTATGCGTGCTCTACCTATCAGCATCCCATCATCTCCGAGGTGGCTTTTTAAGCTCCAGTGAAAAAGAACACACACCTTGCAGGCTCGACCGTACCTGAGCTCAAACAGGCACGGCTCAAAAAAACTGAATCGAGAAAAGCTCGGCCGGCCAGATTCTCTCCAGCCAAGATCAGGTTACCCCTCCATCGGCTTGACCACCTATCCGTTCGCAGGTTGCTCGGCCGTTATCCATTTTCCCTTCCTCTTCCCGTCCGTCCCTGTCCACCTTGTTGTCCGCCAAAGCCGAGCCGTCAGCTCCAGACGTATTACGACAGCAGGCGCAGGTGAAGATAAAGCAAACTACGCGTCCGCACGAAACCCCAGCCGCAGGTACGTATCAACCTTGTCCGCCACGGCAATGAAAGCAGTCTGGGCAGGCAGTGGAAAATAACTGCTCTCACTTCTCTCTCTCTCTCTCTCTCTCACTCTCTCTCCTGTGCATCACCTGAGCGAGGGAGAGAAAGGAGGGGGGGAGGGGAGCCGACTAGGTGAGGCAGCGGTGCATTCAAAAGGAGGTCGCTGCCTAGCGGCTACAGCCTGAAAATGATCCACATGAATCACGTCGGCCGGAGAAGGGAGACGGCGATGGCGTGGGAAGATATGTGCCGACGCATATTTGGTAACAGCCTGGGTGCCTCCAAAAAAGGTGTCCTTAGGAACCTTTTGATGGAAGCCTTCCTGCGAGAGCCTTTCTCTGAAACATGTTAGTAACTGAGATCATCTACACATAATGGAAAGAGCCAAGAACCACTTGGTGAACTGGTGCGGTGAGAATATGGCACTACACTCATTTCAAGATTCTAGCAGCAAATAAAAAGAGCAGGACACACGGTCTTTGACGCTCATGGATATCGATCCTGGTTGATTCCACTGCTATGTGGATGGACTGCCTATTTTCTTTGTAAACATGAATACTACCAGCCTTTGCTATGGTATCATGGTCAATATTCATGAACCAATGAATGCAACAATCTATTTTTAACCATTCTGGGTTCACTATGTTTCTTACTATGTATTGCAAGTCACACTGCAATTGTAATCCACAGAGCAATGCTATTATCTCGTCCATGTCGTCCGAGGTGAGTGAGAAATCTGTCGATGGCTGCTTTTGTGGGCTGAGATAGGAGCCTGTGTGTTTGTTTTAAGGCCGGCTGCCGGAGAGGTCAGCAGCCGAAGAGGTGGTGGTGGTGGTGGTGGTGGGGAGGGGGGGCACAAAGAGTCCAGAGAGAGAAAGAGAGGCCTCTTTTGTGCTGCCAGTGATCTTCAGTGCAAACTCAGCTATGCGTGAACCATTACGGTGAACCTGGACAGGGGTGAGTGCACCAGGGTGGGCCAGAGAAAGAGAAAGCGTGAGCATGCGTACGTATCTGTGGTGCAGACGAGTCTGAGTTCACTGACCAGTGTAACAGCTTTTCAGTTTGGGTTTTTTTTTTAACCTATGCTAGTATATTTAAATAGTAGCACAGAGATTGTGATTGTTTTGATACACTTTAAAGACCAGCTACAGGTTTCATTTCTTTTTGAGGTTAAGATTAGAGTTCAGGTTAAGTTTTGAGAGCAGATACTGCTCTCCTTTTATTAAAGTTTTAGTCTAAATGGCCAGTATGTAGAAGTCATTCTAATTTGGGGGAAATGTCTGAGAAGGTTAGATATAATATAATTGGCTGGCATAGTAACCGAGATTGAGAGAAAATAAGGGTAGAAACGTTTCAGAACTATGTAGCAAGTTCAATAATCATAAAAAGGGGAATACTAACAACCACCTGGAAGACCTGGTTGGCCACAAACCATCCCCATCAGATATACAGCACTTAAATCTTCAAGAGAAGAAAATCAAGCTCCACTCTTGCTTCAGATCTCATAAATCCACAGGTGTTTTTGTCCATGCTTCCACTATGAGAAGACACCTCAGTGCTATTACTGTTTTTGCTTGGATTGTGAGAAGCAGTGCGACTACTGTCACTGAACTTTGGAGAAGTTATAATATATGAGTACATATTTCTATAAAAAGCTTTGACGTAATATATTAGATAAATATAATTTAACATTGTATGTATTTGTTGAGGCTTATGTGTGATTTGTCTTTTAATGAATGTTTTCCTGCTTTATTTTCTGATGTGAATAAAAATGAATAACATGTATACGTTGACCTAAAACTGAGCAAATGAAGGGTCCTGATTTTGCATAGTACTGTACATATTAAACATGTACATGCAGCATGTATTATTATTATTAGATATAACTGCTGTCGGAACAAAACCTCATCTCTCAAGCCATATTAGGCCATTTGTTTTTAGTCCCTTCATAAAGAAATGTATATACAATGTAAAGCACTATAAAGCATAAACTAGCAATAAAGAAACACAACAGCTGTCGTTTATTTAAAAAAAAAATAAATAAATAATGATAAACGAACCAATAGAAATGCTCCACTGTAGCTTGGGAAATAGTCAGGTTCCTGTGACTTACATTAAAAGATAAAGTTGCCATGCTGGAGATACGGGATATATATATATATATATATATATATATATATATATATATATATATATATATATATATATATATATATATATATATATACATGGGACCTCGTGTCCTGGCAAGGTATAGAAACATAGAAACAAGTGTGTGTGTGTGTGTACCTAGGCTGTCCATAGAGGGGGTGACTGTCCTCCTCTGTCCCTGCCGTGAGGAGGCAACAGTAGCCTGCTCCTAATTGAATTAAACTCCCATTTGTCTACTGAACCCCCATGCAACAGGCTGGGGAAGAAAAGGGAGGAAAGAGAGAGAGGGAGAGAGAGAGAGAGAGAGAGAGAGGCTCCTAGGTTGGTTCATGCCGCCAGACGGCCCACCTTTTCCCCCACTCCCTCCCCCTCGCAGACCCACCATCTGTGCCCCACCGCATGCACATGTTACCCCTCTCTCTCTCGACAACTGTTCTGAGCCTCTACCAGCCTCACAGTGTGCGTGTGTTCTCTCTGGGCTTGAGAGAGACACACAATAGCTCCTTCGGCTACCTAGAGGACCAGGAACGGCAGGAAAAACAACGTGAAGAAAACAGAGTATGCTGCGCTGAGGAAGATAAAGACGCAGACCCCTATCTCTGCCTCCCTATCACTCACTCCGACCGCACGGGAAACGAACCCAAATATTAATGAAGCGAAGAAAGAAAGAACTGTCCTCTTCGAAAAACATGCTTCTCATATTTGCACGAAACACTCCAGAACCCACATCAGGTGAGAAGCAAAGCTCATAGAGGAATCAGCGTAGTCTGTGTAGCAGACGAATTATTAGAGTCCATCGATTTTTTCCCCCCTTTTTTTAGGAGGTGGGTGTGGGGGGGAGTTAATATGGGTCAATTAATATGCAAATCTCCCGGCAGATGCTCGGTGGCTCTCAGCGTGCGATTGGCCCGTCGGTCACTGGCTGTTCAAACAGTTTCACAACCAAAACAACACCAGGTTTCCCCCCGCCGACGCAAGAAACCGACAAGACCCCTTCCTCTTTTCCTCCTTCAGATAAAAAAGGGCTGCGTCTTCGTCACCTGAACGAAAACGCCTTCTCTTCAACTCGTGTTGGAAATTTGAGCAATTTGAACAAATTTATATGTACGTTCAAATCTGTTTTTGCTGCTAAATGATCTAATGTGATCCATAAAATCCAACTTTTACTTCACTCATCTCTCCAAAGCCTTGAGGAAATCTTTGCAAACCTCTGCGCAGACGTGAGCAGAGCGTTCGTTCCTTTGTTTCTTATTCATCTTTATTGATGAAGTGCAAAAACAACAACAAAATGAAAGCATCCTCCGCCCAAACCTATTGATTTCCACCTCTGGATTCTTCGAACGGGAACAAAAACGTGGACAAGTCGGTTTCATGTCAAAGTCAAGCTGGAGAAAAGAAGAAGAACAAGAAGAAGAAAGAAGAACAAGAACAGAAAGAAGGAGAAGAAGAAAGGAGAAACGTAAGCTAAAAGGAAACAGCTTGGGCCTTGCTGAGATCGTGTTTCTCCCTCTGTGCTGCTGCCAGAGGTGCTTGTTGGGTTTTTCTTTTTTTTTTTTTTTGCCAGCTAACGGCTACAGATGGGCTAAAAGCAGGAGTGGAGGCTTTAAATGGAGGTCCACGAGCAGGAGACAGGTTGCTCATGAAATATTCATGCGAGGAGTGGCGCTAGCCATCCATCCCGGCCCGCAACCCTCCACTCTGCTCCGCTCTGCTCCACCCATCCTGAGAGGAAACGAGGGGCCGAAAGCACCGCCCGAGCTCCACGGTCGCAAGTAGGAAAAGGGACGGACAAACAAACAAACGAAAAAACAATCAGCCAAAAGTTTGGGGACAAGCTGAAACCTTTTCAGTACGAATGAGTATGTTTTCGTTGGATCGTAATGACTTAATATAACAAACGCTCACTGGGACACGCAAACACTGTTTGCTGCACGCTTTCTTACCAATGCCAGTTTTAAGAAGCTCAATATATTCTGATTTTAAATATTCTGATCATTTTACAGTCCGGCTGCAACAGTTTTAGTTAAACACTGAACAGAGCGCAGTCTCTCCTGTTGGGTTCCAACTTGATGTATCGCTGAAGTTTTTAATGATGCCTGAGAAATCACTGCCAAGGGAGAGAGACGGAGAGAGAGAAAGAGAGTTTTCTCGACTGTGTGATGAGAGGAAAATGATGTTCTTTGGTTTTGGGCTGGGCAGCAAGTGCCTCAATTATAGATATCCAACTCCATAGATGACGCACAGGGCAGAGGGAGAGAAAGAGAGAGAGAGAGAGAGAGAGAGAGAGAGAGAGGAAAGGAAGATGAGAGGTTCCTCCAAGCCATAGCTGTCTGGATAAAAAACATGGGCTTTGGTTGTCTGTTTTTTTCCTGTCTTTTTATGCTGTGCACGCCATCCCTCTTTCCTGGTTTGTTTATGAGGGACTAGCGCTTGGCAGAACTAATCAAATTCAATATATCCAAGTATTTCACTAGGATATCATGACATCACAGTATTGGGTGGACTAGATCTTTTGTTTTCTTCATATAAGATGACACCAAAGGAAACCAAAAGGAAACTGGATATCCAGAAAGGAAACATATTGTTTATTTCCTTTCTACATATCATCAGCTGTTCAATCAAAACAGTTGGAAAAACCCTGTAAAAGTCTTACACTGCAGTAAACCACATCAAACCTAGAATCTTCTTTAAAACTTTCTGCAAGCTACTGTGTTTCCTATCACTGTACCAAAAATCTCTGCGCTACTTTTACTATTGGAACGACTATGAATGCACACATTTGTATCGGTAACAATTTATTTATTACTGTTTGGTTTAATCAGAGCAGCATTAAAAGGTAAACATACTACTAAAAATGTCTGCACTGTTAAATCACTCTTTTTTAAATATTAAACACCTCTCTCTCTCACTCCCTCCCTCTCTCTCTTCCTCTCTCTCTCTCTCTCTCTCTCTCTATATATATATATATATATATATATATATATATATATATAGGTCACTGTAGCACTTTATCTCTCTTCACAGTGACTCAGCACCCTGAAAAAACTTTAATGATTCAATTACTGTGGCTACAGTCACAATGAAAACACTGCATAACTCATTGCCCATTTGAACTGTGAAGGCCAGATTACTTATGTTTTAAGTCAAAACTCTAAATAAGTCTTTACAGTGCATCCTACAGCATGTCTACTGCAGCAAACACACTCTCTCTCTCTCTCTCTCTCTCTCTCTCCTGTGTTCCACAGGCATGGGATCAGCTGGAGCGATATAAAACATGCACGAGGTTGAACAACTGTCAGCACATCTGCTGCACAGCTCTTTATCCCGTTCTCTATCACTCCCACATCCTCATCAATAACACTCCTGACAAGCACGTGTGTACGTGCATGTGTGTGTGTATAAACACATCAGTATTAGTGCAAATGTATCCACTCTTACATGAGCTGTATTATGGCTGTTTGTCTGATTATCTGATTATCCCTTGCGTGTTGGTATGTTTGTTTTGGTTTATTATTTGAGAACAAAACGTCAGGAAAACTGGACTAAACTGGCAACGAATACATATTAGATATATAATTATTACTTAAACATATTTACACATAATAATTTGTTTAGATTTGACATAATTTGAAGATGCCTGTTGTGTCAATTTGATGGTGAACAGATTAAAAAAATACTGGCCAGCAAAAGTATGTTTTTTTTCTAGCTATAAAACCTTGTAAAGTTACCATTTTGGATTTTTGGAGATTTTTGTTTCAACAGCAGCAATATATATATATTAATATCCAAAGGTTTGAACACCTGATCAAATGACATGTTTAGTTAATTTCTGCATTTTAGTGTACAATTTAATATAATAAATAAATAAATAAATAAATAAATAAATAAATAAATAAATAAATATTGGACCATGTAAAATAAAGAAAGAAAGATAAAATACTATCTAAAATCTAACCTTTGCACAAACCATATTGGGTTTAATTTTCTTTTTCTAATATTAAATTAATTGTAAAATCCATTTAAGTGTGTTCAAAAAAAGTTCATAATTTGATCAGGAGCACCAAAACTTTTGCACAGGACCATCTTAATTATTTTGTCATATATCATTATTTTAGGCTCTATTGAATGTTTATTATACTTAAACTATATTTATATATTATACTCTACTTATATACTTATCTATATACTTATATCACAAATACTACAAACTTAACTATATACTTATATTGCAAATAGTACAAACTTATCTATATACTTATATTACAAATATTACAATTATCTATATACTTATATTACAAATACTACAAACTTAACTATATACTTATTTTACAAATATTACAATTATCTATATACTTATATTGCAAATACTACAAACTTAACTATATACTTATATTACAAATATTACAGTTATCTATATACTTATATAACAAGTAGTACAAACTTAACTATATACTTATATTACAAATACTACAACGTTATCTATATACTTATATTACAAGTAATACAAACTTAACTATATACTTATATTACAAATAGTACAAACTTAACTATATACTTATATCACAAATACTACAAACTTATCTATATACTTATATACTTATAGTACAAATACTACAAACTTCCATTTTAAACTATACTTTATTTGCTCCATTCTGTTAAACTGTGTACTGAATTGAATGGCTTGTACTGCATGATACAATATGATACACTGCATTGTTAAACTATTACTACATACACAAATATTTAAAAAATATGGGACACATTATTACTACATTTAAGTAGCACATACGAAACATAGCCATGACCTCATATCTAACCTCATAAGCTGTATTACGCATGCGTCTCCTTTGTGTGGATATTAGCATTAAAGCAAATGTGCCCATTCGTGTGTGAGTTATATTATGTGTGCATCTCCTTTACCTTGTGTGTATGTGCCTTCGTTCGACATCATAATGTGGAAAGAAGAAGAGGAAGAAAAAAAAAAGCCCAGGCTTTAAGCACATGCAAATTCAAATGCGTGTAATCGGGGCAAAATTAATTTTGCTGCCGCTGATTAGAAGCATTAATTAATCTGTTGGAGGTGCAGACCTAATCTGAGGTCGCATTACACCTCCTGTAAGATTAATTAGGACGCTACAATAACATACGGCGCTGCCAGTGCAGATTATAGTAAGCCCTGTTTCTTTGATTCGATGGAGAGCTCGGCGAAACCTGAATTACTTTAACACTTGGGAGTTAAGTACTTTGTAGTCGATTGTGAGCACAGTGCTCGGCGCCGGAGCAAAGACAGTGGGGATTTGACTAGCGCCGTGAATTTATTAAATGGGATATGCATCTTTAAGCCGATCTGCAGACTTGATATTTTTCTCCTGTTTTGATATAAATACACACGTATGTATATTACTTACTGTACTGTGCAAAAAACACAGAGGCCACCTTTTACTTCATTCACTTCAGTCCAAATAGCTTTTAGATGTGAGTTTGTTTTTTCAGGAGATATTTCATTTGGTGGGGGGTTGGATAAAAGATAATCCATTTGCATCACGGAAAAAGACATTCAAAGAAACGTAAGTGAGTCTAAAAAAAAAATCATTATAAGCCACAAACCACCTTAGCTGGCCACATCAGATAAACATCACTTAAAGCTTTCGTCTTGGAGCTCTTGAAGAAAATCAAGCTCTGCTCTTACTTCAGATCTGAAAACACTCACAGGTGTTTGTGTACATCCTTCCACAACGAGAAAACAGCTCAGCGCTATGGGTCTGAAAGGATGTGTAGCTGTTTAAGAAGCTTAAGAAGTAGATACATCAAATAAAAAGAAGCTGCTGCTGTTCTTAGATTGAGTCCAGACCTCAATATCGATAAACGTGTTTGGGATTACTAACACATCCGGGAAATGCTAAACCAAACTCTAAGACTAAACGCTGGAGGCGTGGCTGCAGATTTCTTTGAAGAACTAAAACCATGTCTCCGAAAAAGACAATGTAAGCTGTAATAAAATAACAAAAACAAACTGATATTTCATTTAGCTGTTGATGCCTCTGTGTCATTTTCTGTTTAAAAATATGTTGCCTGCCTTTTTTTCTGATGCTGAAAAACGAATAACTTGTACTTGAACTGCTGGGACCGGATGGCTGTTTTGTGCGGTGGTCTGTGACTCCTTTTTATGTTTACTTTGTCTGTAAAGACTTGATTGGAGCTTTTTATCGTTTGTGGAGTGGAGCAGGTTTATTGGGACAAGTGTGTGTGTGTGTGTGATTCTCCTAATGTGTTTATGGGTGTATGATGGAGGTGCTCAGAGCGGCCTAATGTGTGTGGACAACGGACAGCACGGCAAAAACCCCACCAGTTGCCAGCTGGCAGTGTAGGTGGGAGCCTTTTAAAGAGGTCAGTGTGTGTGTATGTGTGTGAGTGTGTGTGTGTGTGTGTGAGCGTGAATGGGGACAGCCCACCGATGAGAAATAGAGCCCCCTTGGTCCTGGCCCTTCAATCAAAGCAGCTCTTTGTAATGTTAATAAGGAAGTAAAACACATCTGTTCAGCATTCCCTCCCACACACATCCTCACACACACACACATGCACACACACTTGCATCAGGAGTATTGTCACCTGAATAGCATCCCTGCCAGGTAGCACACAAGGGAAAGCCTCAGTCCTGGCCTTTATGGTCTCTTCCTGTCACCCCTTTGACCTCAAATCCCTGCCCTTTGCCTATAAATCTCCAGGGGTCAAATGATCAGTAGTGCATCAGGGCTCCATACTGGGGCCTTTATAATTTTAGAAAGAGAGGAATATGTGGTAAATGATACCAGTAGTCAGTCACAGATTAACCAAATCTAATCTAATTTAATCAAGGAATACAAGAGATATGGTGGAGACCATAAAAAAAATTGCAATTAATTATTGATGAAATTATTGACAAAATGATGGCGTTGTATTATTATTTTTTTTTCTTATCTCATTAGATCATGCATCAATATGAGAACTGTGGGCTGTACATCAGATAGATATTTGCAGATGGTGGTACAATAATATTTTTAAAACAGAAAATGGGGCTACCAAGATTAGCATAATGAATACAATAAAAATAAATAATAAATATAATATAAATATTTCTATATATAGAGAGATAAATGCAGTTGAACTAAAGAAAAGACAGCATGCCAGCCCAGCGTTTCCTAAACCTTCTGTTCCACCCAAGTGTAGTAAAAACTTCACTTTGAATTATCTATCAGATCTATATATAACAGATTTTTATTTCAAATACCGATTTGATTCTGATACCTCTACAGGATATGCCCTTTTCGAACAAAACATCAAGCTGACCTTAATTTTATAATAAATGCCCAACGCGCTCCATGAACAGATGCTCAACATCTGCATTCAGGTATTTTGTTTATTAATCGTTTCATTATTAGCAGGAGTTTCAGATAGGAGCATCTGGAGGAAATCTCAGCCTCGCTGGGGGAGGGAGTGGATTAAGAGCACATCAAAGAGTGAGAAAGTGAACGCGTGTGTTGCTGTTTACAGAAACACACCTGGGGTAAGGCAAGGTGCTAATTAGCTCAAGTGGATAATTAGAATGTAGATTACAGTAATCAAAAGGTGCTCTTGCGCTCGCAGCTAACCTTCAGGATGCCGTGCGCACACATCTGCGCTTGTAATGCTACCTTTACGGGACATTCACATTAACCTGCGTATTTCTCTACCTGCATACTTCTCTACGTAAGCCTTGACATTTATTTCTGAAGCTTAAACCGTTTTAAGTTGATCAAGGCAAAACTGCGTTATGTGTATAGTCAATGCAACCAGAGAACTCTTTATATAAACGTATAGACATCTGGTCCCCATACAGTGAGTAAAACACAGCACACACACAGAGCCAGTCTGAAGAGAAGCCACGAGCGTCTCCTTGGCTCAGCCTATTATGAGCCGGGCTCGGAGAAAAGAAGCAGTAAATATTGAGGGAGCCATTGTTCCCTCCACTTCCTCTGCCCGTCTCTACCGTCCTCAACACCTCCAGGGAGCATGTGAGGGTCGTGTTAGCGGCCTAAGCGGAAGTCGTATTCATTCCCCTGGCCGTACTTAGGGCTCTCTCAGACCTCATCGTTCTGAACTCTAAGGAACATGACAGGAAAAGCCTGGGTCGAGTCCTGGGCCGGTGTAGTAAAGCTTTCTTCGTTTGTTTCGTTACCTAATTACCAGTGACTGGCACTAGTAAGGGATGTGCTATGAAGCTGGTGTGCTATGAGAGGCACTAGTGACTTATGACCACTCTGCATGTATTCCTGAGCCAAAGCCCTCAACTCAGTGCCAAGCACTGGTTTGAGTAAAGAGAAAAAACTAAACTGTGTGAGAAAGTAAAGGCGTAAAGCATTGCTTTCATGAAAAATAAAACATAGAATTTGCAGTCCCAAGAATGCAGTTCATCAGCAAAGATGTGTTTGGTGTTTAAGGAAAGGGAAAAACATACAATACATTACATAGTTAAAAAACAGTAGTAGCCAAAATGTATACTCTGTTGACTATTTACATAGCATACAGCAAAACACAGGTCTGCCACTAATCTAGTAATCAATGAATATGTTGAGACTTCCATGCACAGCATATCTTCCCTTGCCAGATATGACCAAGGTTTAAACGATTTTGTTAACATAATTCTATGCAGCATATCAGCCTAATATTAGTACTAGGGCTAATAATAGACTACAGTAACAGTTGCTTGTGGAGTAGCTTAACATATTTTTTCCAACTTCAGTGACTGACAGGATGCTAAAAGTTTGGGAAACCTATATCAACCTATATATAACTACTGAATAGCAACAAGCATTACTAAACCACACCAAGCACTGTTTAATCCACTCTCAGCCACATTACCTGCCATGTTTGAAGAGGTTGCTATAAAAAAAACAACATACATATATAGGTAGAGCACAGCCTCTAAAGCCTCTCATTAAAAAAAAATTGGTCTGAGCAGTTATTTAGAGTATGCACTTCACACACTGCTAATTAGCCAGTGCATATACGTTTCTATTACTAGCTCCGTTCGCCTATAGCTTAATTCTAAAACTAAGTATGTAAACTTCAGACACCAAACATGCCTCACTTGCATTTTGGGTGAAGGGGCAAGTGTGTTAACTCTGTGTGTGTGTGTGTTTTTCTTAGCTAACTATTTCCTTTAAGACAAAATACAAACATTCTTAAAGTAGGACTCAAAAAGTTCTACAATACATTGACGAATTAACTGACTTTTAATCTTAATCACATTAAAATCTACCGTGTATCTACGAAACGGCAACATCATGTCCCTTTTAACCAGTTACAAAGTGGTTAGGCTATGAGAGACCTTGAAGCCGGGCTTTAAAACACAGCCTCATGAGATGCGAGAGACTGCGATCTCACATTACATGCTAATGTTCTTTTTTACCGTCCCCATACCCTCAATATAATCGCCTCTGCGGCGCACGCAACGCACATAAACGTTCATCAACGCCAGCGCCACTACTGCTTTAGTTGTTGGGCAATACGTGTTTCTGGAGAAAGAAAAAAAAAGGACAGAAGAATAACACGAGGGCTGAGCGCTGGTCACCTCACGAGCCAGCGGAGCCCTGACCTTCTCCCAAAATGCCGTGGAAAACCAGACCCGGGCCGTGCCAAAAAATATATGTTTTCTTAAAACACAAAAGCCTGTGAAACTGTCTGTTTTCGGGGAGTTTTGCCTTCGACCGAGGTGCCAAGACAAACGTCCAAAGTCTCAAAACCTGCTATTTAAACAAGGGTGAAGGGCCCGCGGTTCACATCCTCCCACAGGTGGCTTCTCCTTTTTTAGGGCCTTTTTCTTTGTTAGTTGCTGGATGGTTAACCCTCTACAGTGCGGGAGCAGAAAAAAAGAGAGGCAAGCGTTTTATAATATTAAACGAGACGTATGAGAAAGTCTTGCACCTCTGAAACCACCATGACTTTCATGTCTACTGCTGATGAGAGTCAGCACTAGTGAAAGAAAACGTCTACTTTTTTTTTTTTGCATGGTTGTTTTTTTTTCCCACATGCTCTCTCTCTCTTATCAGGCCAGGAGAGGAATAAGGTGTGACGGGGCAAGAGCGACAAGTTCCCCTTTCAGAGGTGTGATCACTGAGGCCCTACCATGCTGCAGCAGGAACACTTACAGGAGGAACTTAATCAGGCCTTAACACCTTGAGATAGGCGCTTTGCGGACGTTAACTGAAACGCCAACTGCATCATCACGCACCTCTTTTGCATGTGCCCCGATCCATTTCATGTGAAGTGTCAAAAACAAGACTTGGCTGGTCACTCTTTCTTGAGGTTTCACTTCTCTCCGGTGGCTGCAGACACGGTTTCGTGTTCGGTTGGTCCTTTGTGATTCTGCATCGGCTAATGTGTTGTCGGGTTTTGACAGAACAGGCTTATAAAATTCTATGCTGAACCAAATCTAGAAACGCGCACACACTTTGCCCCCTCGTATGTCTCTCTGTTTATCAAACATTTGGCGTTACCATGGGAGGCATTGAGAAAGAGGCTAACATCTGACCGAGGAGCCGTGTCACTTGATTTTGAGCTTCCTTCGCGCTGCACCGAAGGCGAATAGAGGCAAAGGGGAAGTAGACAGTTAACAGGGTTATTAGGGTCTATTCACATATTATTGCTTCCATGCAACGTGTACTTCTCTTTAACCTTTATTTTGAAACATTACTGCACCATCGTTTACATTGCATTCTGAAGGAAAGGTTTCACAGGAATCAGGGGAGAAAAACACAAGCGTAGAGTCGTCTATGGCCTTAAGGTCACGGCAAGGTTAGTCGAGAGTGTGTTTCATCACGTAGCTTTAGGTAAGCGTAACACAGTTATGTAAAGTGGCCGCATCATCTAATCAGTCCAGTCATGTTTCGGGCAACGGTGAGCTGCTTTGACACAAGAGAGAGAAAACAAAACCCTGAAGCTGTTTGTCTCTGATAAGACTCCCTATGCGCGCTGCTATCAAGGAGTACGTGTGTCATGCGTGAGAACGTACGAGTTAAAGTGAGCTTTAACCCCTTCTTTTCCTTTCCTTTTCAGTTACCGCTCATAATACTCACTCGTACGCTGCTGTTTCACACGAGGAGGGTTAAACAAGGAGGTTAAATTCTATCAGCTTCTTTCCGATTCCACTATTACGTTCCGTATGCATTTATGAGTGTTACTTCACCCCCACCTCAGTCAGCCAGAGCCCAGCACTGCCTATTTCACGTTTTGGTATCTGAGCAGTCACTCGCCCTGGAGCTAATTTATTTTTTTCTTTCCCTTTTACTAAACTAAGCAATCTGAATTTTCACACATTAATATATACCCCATAATAAGTGGGGCATTTGACCCTCCTTTGCAAAATCCAGAAGGTATTAGATAAGACATGAAATTAATTTGTATTAAAAAAAATTCAGGGCCAGGAATGCCTAGACGGTCTTGGGATTTGAACTCACGGTCTTGTTGTCGCTGGCTAAAATGTACTACCAAGCTACCAGCCACAGCCGATGAAATAATAACAAAAACATAAAAAGCAATACCTCATGGTACTGAAGCATGCTTGTTCAATGTAAACGCATTGTCCATACCGTACATCCCCGGCCACAAGACTGATTGGACTGCTGGCCTGAGTGACCAGCGCAATTTTTTCACGTCTGTTCATCCCTCAGTTACTGAGTGAAGCTAAAGCAGAAAAAAATAGCCTCTCCACACAGCGGCGAGTTGTTCCATCTGAACTCCGGGTTTAATTGCATATGTATATACAGTGCTGTCGTGTAAACAATGGCAATGGGGTAAAGCTATTTCAGCCCAAGCCGCATGTTCGCTTCTCAAGGGGACGCGAGGCCTACTTCCAAAAAGCCTGAATTATTTATTGACCTAGGTGGGACTGCTCTCTGTGAAAAATTTTCAACCCCCTTACTCTCGACAAAAAAAGAGGTAACGTGTTTAATTTCTAATATTTTAGATCAAACTGCAAAACGCACCAGCTTTGCCATCCCGGCGCATGATTTAGTAATGACTCTGCACACAAATGGTGTGTAACTGATGCTACGGACGCTGTCTTGCACACACACACACACACACACACACAAATATACACACACACACACATACAAACAGGCACGCTCTTTTCCAACTTGATCTTTGCCAGGTAGCGGAATGTAGCTCTAGGCCCTCTGGCCCACACATCTCAACAGTGCTGTACGGCAGATGTTGCCGGTTGACCTCTGACCCCTAAGAGGCTGACTGCAGGGTAGCCTTTTGTTTTAGCGCCTCGCTACAATGCGAGTCAAACCTCACTGTATGAATCGCAGTCTAGCCCCATTAGCGCATGTCAGTCTTGGGATTAGAACTTTCTCTTTCCTTTTTTTTTCATCTCCAGCAAAAACATTTAATGGTTTGTATGTGTTTATGCATGTTGGCACGAAAGTATGCCCTGATTCCAGGTTCATCATATGAACCCGTGTGTGTGTGTGTGTGTGTGTGTGTGTGTGTGTTTTTTTTTCTCAGGTCTCTAGCTTGCATCTCGAAGCCCTTAAGAAATTACAGAAGGGAAGGAAAATAACAGACTTTCTCACTTCTTGTATTTTTAATTTTCAAACCTTGAAACATGAAGTATTTTACACAACCAAATACATATGTACACTGTATGCAAACACAGGCTTCTTACAGTTCTTGACACATGCATAGGAACTGAATAATGTCCATAAAAAGCAATGCTTTACTACTTATGAACACTCTAACATTATAAAAAAGGTTATAAAAGGTAAATGATGTCATTCTGACATAAGACACCTTAAACTAATCTTTGTTCCACGTATTACAACACAATGAAGCCCAATTCGTGGAACTAGTCAGGAGCTCAATATAGCAGTGCTACGAAAGATCATGATGCTCTCACACTAAAGTCTTCGTTCTGGTATATAGATACTATGCTCAGTGCTCAATGACAAATATGCTATTTGTTAACTGTGCTATTCATTGCTCATGCTTGAGTTTGGAACTCCCTATATAGATGGCCTTCACATATTTACATTTGGACACCCTTTGCAGAAATTGGACAAACTGCTATACAACGCTATCAACAAAAGGGTTAAATTATGAGCAGGTCTTAATGATCCTGTAATGCATTAAGGCTCTCTACAAAGTCATGGACATTCTACACAGCCACATCTGGTGCCTAATGGAAAAGCGGTCTTTCTAATTACAAGGAAAAGGAAAACACACAATGCATTACGAAGCGAGTTCTCTGGTATTTCTTCACACTCATACAGGTTCCTCTCTCCTTGGGGACGAAAGACACTTTTAGCAATTTGTGCATGTGGCGAGACGCTGGTGTACTGATCCACCTATTTGTACACTTCCTGTACCACTCGTTTGCAGTAGTGAAACTGTCTTAGTCAGCGGGCCAAAGCCAATTGGTCACCCCTCGTCAGACCAGGTTCGTCAACCACCAATGACAACGAGGCGGTCCTTGCTCCCTCTGAACACCAATGTTTGACTGCCATTTAATGGCATATCAGACCCTCAGAAGATAAATGGGTCAAGCCCTTCGGGCCGGTTCAGCGAGTTGTCTGAACAGAAGTGTCCACTGTGTGTCAGCTACTATGTACGCACTAATACTGTGAGTGGTCACTGAGGCCATTCCTAAGCTGAGGAATGCTGCAAAATTAAAAGAAAAGCTCATCTTAGCCAGCCTTGCTGGCCTCCTTTCACCACCAATGTCTCAGTCAGGTGGTCATGAAAAAGCCTCAGCAAGAGTCTGGCGATGATGTTTTGTCAAGATAAAGTGAACTAGCAATGTAGATAACCATGCTGTGATAGGAGGTTTGTTTTGACCACTGACCCATAAAGTGTGATATGGGTCTCTTCTCGCTTATCCTTGAGTCTGACAACTTAGATAGGCGGTTAAGACAATGAGCTGTATTATTCACGTAAAACCTTTTAAGCCCATCTCGTGTTCCTTTGTTATGTCTAGATAAATCCCAGATACTCAAGAAACACACACTCTCCAACCAAACCGCATCTATATTATGTGGGCATCAAGGTGTTCTGGACAGATTTTCATTAATGCCCAGTAGTTACTGTAATTACTCATGGTTTGTCTAGAGCTTTGCCTGATAATACAAAGTCCTGCGCAGTGGACAAGGGATTAGTGTAACACTGACAGTCCTTGTCTGGTGACCCGGGCCTACCATTAAGAGGTAGGGGACCAAGGCAAAAGGTACCACAGTCTGTCAGTGTGAATTAGTTCACACATCAAGGGATGATAAACCACGCTCCCCGGCGCTACCTTCAGAGTGACAGATGTATGTCTCCTACATGTGACCTGAGAAAACGACCCTTGAAAACCACCTGCCCCCGGGGCACGGTGTGGGTAATTTGTCCTCTCCATCCAATTCTCCACCATGGATGGCAACGGTTGTCTGAAATAAGCGGAACTGACAGGCGTTCGCTCCCCAGGGCAAAAACTTTCCAGTCAAGTGAAGCTGCTTGCTGGAGGTAGAAGGAAAAAAATCAAATAAATGACTCCTGAGTAGTCATTTGGTCTTCATTACCCCTCCCTTGTGGAAGCAAAAAAAAAACCCTTGCTTGTTCTCCTTCGCTCTGCCTCTTCCTCTCCACACCCACACGCATTTAATAGGCCTCTTAAAGTCTGTTACTTTATTGGCGAGTCATATTACGCAAGAGGCATGACAATTGTAAATCTTGTACCTTCTCCCTGGAGAGAGCTGCAAGATAAACTCCATAGATCCATGTACCGACACATGTGCAGCGTAATTGTAGCAAAAACTAGATGTTCAAAAAGGCCCAAAACTGTCTAACCACAAACCAAACTTGACCTCATGTTGAATGCTGCCCAACATAGAATAACATTTGGAGACAGACGTCGCCTACTGACAGTCCTGTTACAAAACTAATGGAAAGAAACATTCTTGAACCTTTGCAATCTAGTACTTCTTGACTGAGATTCAAACTGGTTAATCAATTCCATGACAGTATTTAATCTGAAGACCTTGAGAGAAAGCAATATAGCAATAACTGAGGAGCTGAAGAGTATAGCAAGAGCGTTAAACATTTGGGATAGTCAGTTCCTCAAATATGGAAATACTCTACTGATTCCCCTCTGACAGGTCGAGAGTTATCACATTACAGACGCTCCCACCTTCCAATCTTGCTAAACTCAGTGAGTACTTTGTCTGTGTAAATTGTCACAGAACGATGAAACATTTTAACTACTATATCCAATCCGAACAGAACACTAAGTAAGGTCAACTGGGAAACCTGCTTTTGTCTCCACCAGACACCAACAAGAGATTGTACTCAAAGAGCACAGTTGCCAAAAACTGACGACTAGTTACCCCCCAGCTTAGCAGGCAGCAGCTGGAGACAGCTAACAAAAATGTGCATGACTCCGTCATAGGTGTGGAATGTGACAGCTCATGCTCGTAGCATTTTCCGCAAGCTCCATCGTTTGACTCAACAAATCGCCATAAACTTTTCCTGTCAGCGAGGTGCGTTCTGGAGTGCAGCAGGTCCCAGCGGAGGGGAAGAGCCATTCTTGCAAGTTTTTCACACTCGTATTTTATTTCCTTATAGTGTTTGGACTCAGGCCTACAACATCCAGGTGGAGATGATTTCAAGGGCGAGTGCCAAAAATCTGCTAATGCAGCCAGAGATGGACAAGGGTAACTAAGCAAGTTCACTGCCTGGTTCCAAGCTTCCATTTTGCCTCCAACTTTATAAACAAATTTTTTTTCCTGACGTTGGATCTTGTGGTACATTCCTTCTCTCCATTCAGACAATTGAAAGAGACATGGAGTTCTAATGTAATGTGTTTTCCCACATAAACCTCCACCAATCATTTCTACTGGTAATAACTGTAGAACTAAATTAATGAACCACGACAGCATAAACAGCCACAGCGGCCATATTAATAAACACTCCCGAAACTCGCTTTATCACTTCTGGTTTGTCACATGACTGGTGAAAAAAGTCGTATTCTAATGACAACTTAAATGTTAAATGTTCTCAAAATGTTTTAGGTGTTAAGACTTTTTGTAAGAAGGAACGACTTATTATGCAAAATTTCTATTTGCATGTGGCAGAGGTTCTTCTCTTAACCTGTGAGAAGGAGAAGTCCCACCACAACCTGTGGAATGGCACGACACCAAATTTACCAGAAGTGGAACATTTAAAAGTTGACTAAATGATTTATTTAAAAGAAGAAGAGGAAGAAGAAGAAGAAGGATGTAAAATGGAGAACCAGTAAAAAAATGCTGACTCATGATGGTTATTCACATTTTCAAGACTGCAGCACTTTCACACTGAGAACAAAGTGCAAAATGACATATCGGTCCCCAGTGGTGGCTATCTACCTGGCTATTAACAGGGGTTTCAAATTGCCTAGTGAGAGAGAGTCCAGCCAAGAGAAGGCCATTTCTTAGGAAAGGAGGGCTGGTCAGGGCTTCCTTTAACACAGCAGGGTCTAGTAATAAACGCTCAGTCTTTTGTTCCCTGCACAGTTGGCAGGAGGCAGGCCAACAATACAGCAGCTTATAATGCCTCTCCCATGGGATGCTGGAGACTAGCACGATGATGTTGCATTCACTGTCGGCACAAAGAAGGGGGTCGTGAACTACTTTTTAACAAGTCCTCCAAATGTTTCTTTCTTACCCTGAGAATGGAGTGTCTTAAAATACAGACAAATCTCTTCAGTACAGGTGAAGGGTATCTTTGGTGGGGACGGCATTCTTAAAACGAGTCTTATTTTTAGACTTGTCTGAGTGACAGCTATCATGGGACTGCAGCAGAGAGAGGCTAGAAGATCAAAAGGGCCACAGCTGTTTGAACCTCGGCCTGTCCCACAACCCTGGCGATCACCCGCCGACAAGGCCTTAATTTGCTGATACAATCTAACCATTGATTCCAGTTCCCTGCTGTAGCCGGAGGCTTAAGGGCTGGAGTCAGAGCAGATGCAGAAATGTTATTAAACGTAGACTACAACTACGAGTCTAGACTTCATCCCTGCTCAGCCAGAAACGATCCCTGACCGTGGTGTCATTTGACGGCTTCTGGTTCCCAAGGTATTCGAGAGCCGTCTTGTGCTAGGCTTAAGTTAAGTCCTTGCACCTCGTCGGGGGGAGGGGGAGGTAAGTGGCTAGACTCAGGTGTTGTTACAGCTGTAGGACCCCCTCACCACCAGCAGCTCCACCACCAATAAGAGAACTGCGTGGGCAGGTTGTGGTTAGGAGCACTAGGAAGTGACCCTTCGATCAGATCCAGATGTCAGCAAAAAAAAAGTCCGGAGAACTCAGATTGTGACACCTACAGACTGAAATGTCAACCCTCCATGGTGCGTTCCCGAGTCATGCTGGTCTCCTCCTGACCACCCCACATCCCTTTCCATCTCAGTCCTCTCTCAAGAAGGAAAAAGGTCAGAGAATGTTACAAAAAGGTTATTACGTATCTATATATATATATATATGTTTGAGAATGCAGACGGTGTGAAGAAAGAGTAAATAAGACAATAGTTTGGTTATGTTGCAGGCAAATTATACCCTTCACCTTTCCTCACCTTTCACAGATGCACCACTTGTTGCCTGCATAACGAGTGAGGTCGGCAAGGAAATAAACACTTTGAAAATGGAAACCAGCTGATCATCAATCCCCCGGCGCGCGCACACACCCCGTAACCGGCGAAGGCTGCGTACTGGGATTCGCGCCACAGCTGTGCCTTTTAAATTCTCGAGGCCTAAGATGCCGACATGCCCACTCGAGGTGCTCTCTAAAGCGAGTCTGTGAGGACCCTTCTCCCTCTCCCTTCATTCTTTTTCACCCTCCGTCATTCCTCAGTCTATTTGATTGTGGGCTCCAATTAGCAATTAGCTGGCGCCATTGTTGGGAAACAATTCGTCACTTAAAATGGGACTCCTCAAGGCGCTAGTGGTCTTTTCGGCCTGAAAAGTGCTATTTGTCTACGAGAGGCTTAACAGAACAACCCAAACAGGGATCTGTGTGACGAGTGCATTTTTTCATACGGCAAGAGGCGTAGGCCAATTCTACTTTTCGCCACTTTACCGTCAAGCTTAGAACTGCTAGCACAAACACGTAGAGTTTTGCTCTCACCCTCGATTTTACTGTACACCAAGTTCACCAACAAGTGTTTGTTTCGCTTGAACTTGAGCAGTTTTATCAGCTCATCACACATTTTTAAAATAGCTTCCCATGTCAGCTTCTGTGGCAAAGGTGTGTAACTGTCATGCTGAGAAAGTAATGAACACTTACATTGTACATGGACAAGCAGCTTTAAATTACAGAACTGCACTCACTTCTATCTGATGAAATGGCACCACATCTGCACTTACAAAGGCCTTCCTCAAATTTATACATGCTCTCCATATACATTAAAAGAAAAATCACAAGAAATCGAACGGAGCGTGAAAGCAAAGGTGTAACTAATCACATCCGTTCCCTGAGTCTTGGCGTATCTCTGTGTTTATTTTCCTCCCTGCTTCTTTGAGTCTGGGTAACACTTTGCCAGTCATTAGTAGCTTCCTGGGAGATGAGATTGCTTCTCTTTGGATCTGTTTTCCAGTCCACAATCCCTCCCCTCCCCCTTCCCCAATCTCAACAGGGAAATTTATTCCCATGCATTTATCTGAAGAGATGCATTTCTTAGCCAGGCGGAAAAAAAGGAAAAGAAAAGAAAGAAAAAGAAAAATCCTAGAATTTCGTAGGAAGAATACAGGCCCACCCACACGACATAGGCTTGAAGCTGTGTTCCACATTAAAAGACAGATTTTGCACAGTTGGGGAAAGGGATTTATCCATTTCCCCAGGTGGAAAGAGATACTGTTGCCTTGCTCGAAGGGGGCCCACAAAGAGCATGCAGCTTTTATTAGAACGGTTAAATATTAATCTGGTGCGCAAAATTTATTTTCAAGCAGCCCCATCGCCCTCATGGATGGCGCACGCTTCTACCTACGAAACTTTTGCACCTGGAGTCAAAAACTCAAGCTGGCTTTCAGAAAAAGCAGCTGAGCGGCACTCCTGCTTGTGTATTTCGTTTGCTCTAAGCCTGGAAGGATATTCAAATACAGCAAAATGCTGCAGATGTCTAAAACACAGAAGTGCAGTGTAGTAAGTATAGCAAGTCCACACTCTACTGTCACTTTGGCATGTGACAAGCACTGTGGACTGGTAGGTGTGAGGTTGCTAATATTAGCTCGGCAACTGAAGTATATGGAGTATACACTCTCTGTATAGATGGGAAACTACCCTGTCTTGGTTGATGGAGATTATAAAAAATAAAACCATAAACCAAGTTCTAATTTAATTGTGGGTTCCAAAGAAAGACAAGGAAGCTCACTAAGCAAAGTGTTCATTGTCAGATGTGCCGTTCTCAATGGGACTTCATCCAAAAGACCATTAATGAAACATAATCATTCACTTAAGGGGAAAATAAATAATTATAGACTCATTCTTACCTGCTTCATTGGAAGGTTGACAGAGACGGTCATCAGCACCAAGAAAGAAAAAGAAAAACAGAATAACAGACAATTAGTCAGTGTTTAATTAATTATGCAAACAGGCCAGCAGAATCTAATGTGTCACAGAAACTCCTTTTTTAATACACTTGAAAATTAACACACTGGTCTGAAACTTATTTTTACAGTTGCTCATGTATTAATAGTGCGGCAAATATTCCATTAAAAGTGTATGTGTGTTGTTAAAGCTAAAATAATCATTTTAGAAACAAATGTGCAAAATGTATGGCCCATTTTATCTTTTTCAAAATATGTTAAATTAAAAACTGTGCACTAAAATTAGTCAGATTGCCATATTTCAGTGTGTTACTTATGGGGAATGTGTTAACTAATTTTTACTTAAAAAATCAATAAATGATTGTGCGTGTGTGTTTTTGTGTGTATGTGTGTGTACAAGAGGGCAAAGGGTTGAAAAATAATTACTCCTCCTTCCATTGATTTGAATAGTAACTGTAGACATAGCCAGGTCTTAATGAATTACCTTCTGGTCTAGTGCACGTATATACAGCTAACATGTTAATTACTGTCTAGTATTGCTTAAATCAATTTGCATTTAACCTAGATTTCTCCTCCGCAAGGATTACATTTGTTTAGCCAACACGGTCAATATGTGGCTACACGAGCTAGACTGGCAAATCAAACTTCTGCTGTGCACACATTTATTTCACATTTATTTTATATTTGTTTCCTTTTTAATACACCCTCTTTGTAAGGAGTTGTATCTGGACCCACAAACTACGCTTGTCTAAACTGAGAAATGATGCTGGTGGCTGGCTGAAATGCGAGAAAACGCCTCTGATGATAAGTCACCGAAAAAATTTGAATAACCGCAAAATATAACCAGCGTTTCTACAGATAATACCCTTCATTTGAGATGCTGACCGCAGTATAGAATCATCAGTCGCCACGACTCCCGACTCCTTGCTTCATTATATATATTAAACCAGGCATATCCCTCCACTCCAAATTCTCATTCATCCCTCTGTCTGAGACATGCAAACAAAAGGCCCTCTTAGACAAGAGGTATGACCCCCAGCCAGCCTACTGGGTCACCTATTTCTGCCACGTCGTCTTCTTTCCCACGCTAACCTTGTGCACTCATTAGGGCTCTGAGTATCTGCCGGGGGCATTCGCTTCAGGTGAACCGCTTAGACGAGGTGCCCTGGAGGATTTGGGGGTAACCTCTGAATCACATGCCTCCTTCGTCTCACCCTTCCACTACTTGTTTGTTGACTCATTTGGTTGGCCCTATGGCCTGTTGTCGCTGTGCCCAGACTGCGTCTTCTATGTGAATCAACGATGACTCCTATAAACAAGGAGCCGCCCATCTACACAAACGAGCACGCGGACAGTTGGTGACGCTGGCAAAGCGTCCGCAAACCCCAGCAAGAAATGGCCAACTGATATCTGATTCACACCGACCCTAACTCTCAGTTGGTGAGATAAGCTTGATTTTTGAGGCGGTCAACCTTAAATCAATGCAGCTGGATGTTTCCCCGTGAGCAGTAATGGCTCGTGTCAGCGAGTGCCTATTTTAGGCCTCGCTCTCTCTCTTCGGGCCTCCTGCACTTGAGCCTCCTCCCCTCCTGAAGTGTTTCGGGGAGGACGTAAGCGGACCTTTTCATCCTTCGCAGTAAGGTGCAGTTATCACATAACCTCTGGAAAAGGGTGGGCACCAGGCCTGGCCTCTAATTAAAAAGAACAGGCTGTAAGCAAACTCATCCTTAAATGTTTACAGATGGCTACGCGACGAGAGGTGACTGCCTGTTCGTCTTGTTTTGGATCACTGGAGCACCAGGATGAGGGGGAGCAGGGTTTTTTTTCTCAAAACCGCTGACACGTGCTGCAGCTTCAATGAAGCATATTCATATAGGGACAAACAGCAACTTCAGAAACATATCTACTGCAGCTTTTGTTACTACTTGCCTCCAAGCAACATTAAAAGCAAGTTTAAAAAGTTTCAAAACTTTTATTTACTTATTTAATCGATTTATTTCTTTATTTACGGTCCTGTGTTCGCTATCACAAGAAGGGACCTCACATCCAAAGTTTTCCCCCTCGAGCCATGGGAAATAAGTCGGAGACGTGATTGCTAAGAACTGTTTATATGACGCCAACATGCTGTTGACAGTGCGCTTAGCCATTGACTGAAAGACAAGAAACGGCCCTAAAAAAAGGGCAGCAGCAACTAAAAAGGGGAATAAATAACTTGTGAGAACAAATTTATAGATAACATTCGTGGTCAGCAGGAAGGTTGCTGGAAATGTTCAGGCCAACAGCTTTTGTTGGCGCGCTTAGTGTAAACTACTCTTCCTTGAATTGGTTGGAATGAGAGATCATTGGTCTGTTCCCTCACACTTTAAGCTGCCCTTACGTGACACAGGGTGGAAAGCTTAAACGAGCCAGCGAGCTGGAGTTCAGCACGACCGCTGCAAAAATGCTGGGATGCACTGCGGCGTATATTTAGGGAGAGCATGGAAAAAAGAAAATGGCAGCGCCTTTCTGTGGTTTCCCAGCAGTTTTGCCTCCAGGGACAGCAGCCACCCGTTTTATGCTGAAAACAACACAGACAACAAGAATGTTTGAAGTGAAAACTTGCTCGGATGTTCGCTAAAGACGAACCAGATACTATATCTAAAATTTACTTTCTGACCCTAAGGCCCGACTCTAATGCAGCACCATTTGGTAAAGGCCTGCATAAAGAATTTATAAGACTTTTGCAAAGACAAGATCCCGAGTATGTTTCATCACATAACAACTTTAGGTAATCTCCGTCATCGCCCTTGCATGGCCCAACGCCACAAGTGATATACCGCTGCAAGCATTCCCACCATAATAGCCGAACACAATTCAACTGGCTCTCCTCCTGCGGCTCCTTGCATCAATAGACTTTGCTGCATCTGCTCCTTTTGCGCGAGGCGAGGCGGGGGTGTCAAAAGAGCAGGCTAAAAATTGACAAGGTAATAAAGTTAGCACGAATTTTAGACCTGGCTTCCTTTGTAGTGACTTCAGCTTCTCCCTCGCGACTGAGTCGATCACTGGTCCGCAGTAATCTTGTTACCTGTGAAATGCATGCATGCCAGCTCCATTCGCAAGACACTTGTGAAATAGAGGCTTAACTTAGACAAAAACAAACTAGGTGACAAACACGCCCACTAATACATCATCGGCCGAGCCGCAGATCACTCTGTTCACTCTCGGCTGAGTGTTTTGCTTCCTGAGCTATCTTTCCACAACGGTATTGTGTAATGGACTTATGTGAATAAGAAACTTTGCGTATGCGCCTGCCTTTCTGACCTGGCAAAACAAGACATTTCTCGAGTTAGAAGTTCCACCAGGACTTCCAGGATGCTGACTGGGGGAAATTACAGCACACCTTATTTTTCGCACCCGTACTATTGCGGGGCCGTTCAGGTCGCGCTACGTTTGTGAGGAACAATCTGTCTCGCGGGAGCCTACGACATTCTGAAGCACCTTGTCAGATGCCGCCTGACCCGGCACCCCCCGGGGGAGGGAATAAAAAAGAACGAAACAATGACGGAAAGGGTTGTGTGCAGCCAAGAGGAGAAATGAGGGGAGGGTGGGGGGGAAGACAGCGACAGAGAAAAAGAATGGGAACGCTTCGATGCTAAGCCCACCGTTCCACCATTTCCTCCCCCTCCGCACATACACACACACCCAGGCCATTGTACACCCAGGGGGCTTTGCAGATAAATGGCCGCATGTTAACCACATTTGACGTGCTGCACAAAAGGGGACACCGCGGGTCCCATGACGCAACCTGCAACAACTAAACCACCCCCCCCACACACACACACCCTCCCCGACTTCCCCCTCTCTTAACTCCTCCTCCTGCTCTACCCATCCTGAACGGAGGAAAAAAAGACATGAGGTGCACTGATTGGGCAAAGCTAGGATGTCAAGTGCAAAGAGAGGCACAACAATTTGTCGCTAGGCTGTATAGGCTCTTGAGCTTTATGCCTGACTGAGCTTTTTGACCTAATGCCTAGTAAAAACACTGAAAGGCCCAAAAAATGAAGCCCGGATCTGTACATTTTAATTTAAAAAATACAGCCCCTCTTTATAGCTGATCTGCTAGTACATCAGATTTCTTACTGAAAAGGAGAACAACGGCGTCAAGGAATTAGCAAACACAAAAAAGACATAGTAATATTTCCAGTTCTTAAACTGCAACACTAGAAAATGACCTAGACAACAAAGTTGTACAAAGATATCGTCGCTGTCCAATGAAAAGCTAGTATCAACTTTCCAGGAGAGACTAAAAACATACTTTACTTTCAATGTAAGTCAATGGAACCAGGAGAGGAGAAAACTTAAAATCAACGAAAATGGAAATATTCGTTTTTCATTGGACAGCGACGATATGAATATACTGTTAGTAACAATTACTTATTTTTCAGCATTTTAAATAATTTCATAGACAGACTGGTCCAGTCAACTATTTAGGTAGTTATACGAACGCCTGAACGGTCACTTTGGCTCTTTGCATGAAGCAAGAAAGTGCGTTCGGGACAACGGGCGCCACAATGGCGCCGAAAATGTTACTCTCAGCCATGGACCCCTCTTCCTTTGGAGCCCATTCAGGTACAAAAAGTGACCTCTGAACACCAGAGCATGGGAGCCAGGCACCACCCTCTCCCCTGCACCCACTCGCCTAGCCATGGAGCCAGGAAAAAAACAAAAAAAAAAAAACAGGGGGACTCGCTTTGCAGCGCCAGCACTAACCTTTTCAGCCCCGTCACGTCTTTGATGCCTGACGGCCCGCACAAAAGCACCTGCTCCATCCCTGGAGAGCTCCTCTGGTCCCCCCCGCTCCAACCCCTGCTGACCTCACTGGCATTCCATGCCTTTGGGGGGCCCTTCCCATGGCTACCTCGCTCCCTCAGCTGCCCTCGAAGCCTCCCACGGCTCAACCCCCCACACCAGCGCCCCGTTTGCCCCTTAATCCCACAGTAAACACGGTGGCAGACCCGGTCGGCGTAGGGATGCACGAGACTTCTCAGCAAGCCCCGGGGAAAGGTGCTCGACTGATAGAGGCACAATGCGTGGGAACAAGGGAGAGATTGGGGAGGGGTGCAGGGAAAACACCTCATTGAGATGCAAGGGGGTCACTGGCGGAATGAAAACCTCATAAAGTGACAAAGGCTTCCACAGGTTGATGTGGAGATTGGCAAAGTCTTGGCTAGATCAACAGAGACTGGAAGTTTGGTCGCTCTCTTTTATGCTCTATCTGTAAAAGAAGCCCTAGCAGCTAGTGACCCCACAATATGAACTGATATTTACCCTAATGCCACATTAATAATGGGGTGGTTTAACATGTCTGTGTATAAGTAATGTATGTACGCTTATTGTCTCCTTGCTCCTTTCTGTCTTCGGTCTAACAAAACTATACTGTCATTCTGCTAAATATGAATCTTATTCATTTTTCTGTGTGTGTAAGTAAGAGAGCCTAAGAGAGAGAGCGAGAGAGAGAGAAAGAGAGAGAGAGAAAGATGCAGGCAAGTGGGTGGACAGTTGTGTTCTTTTCAGATAAACTTACAATTAGAGACGGGTTTCCCTCTCTCCTTTTCAGCACTTCTGGCATAATATGACAAGAGGCATCTCCATTACAACACACACTCTATTCACCCTGAAGGCCACAAAAGTGATTAGTGCTTAATGCTCATGTGAAACGCAGAGATTAATACTGAATGACACCCTTTGAATGCACATGCACCTGTTCGAAATACAGAAACGATCTCTCAAATCCCAACATAGCCAGGCACCATTATTACTTAGACTATTACCAAGTCAGCATTATGCATACAGACTCGGTAATAAAATCAATATATTGCTTCACACTTATTTTACATAACAAGCGTTTGGTAAATCAGAAGTGGGTGGTATCCATAAGAAAGGCCTATTATTAATGGTGCCGGCTTGATTCTTCTAACCGGTTCCATGTAAGACACCTTCAGCCCTTCCTCTACTCCACCCTCCTCCTGTCTCCTCCCCTCACCACTCAGTCTTCCCAGTCGCCACTGGAAGATAGTACACTAATTGCAGACATGCCAGGCTAGCACCATAATAAGGCTTGGGGGGGGTGGTTCGTTGGATGGGTGGGGGACACATTAAGTGTGGCTTGCTCATTTGCTGGGATGGCTGCGGAAGGTGCCACACATGAATATTTCATTAGCTTTAATTGCTGAGGAACACTTTCTTTATGGCAGTCTCGCCAAAGAGGCCGCCAGTGGTAATAACGAGGCCTGGCCCATTGTAAAACTTGAAAAGCTGATGGCATTAAGACCTGTGATTTTGCCAGCTTGAAAAGGTAGTTTCAGATGTGCCATCTGGATCCATGGCACACACAGCTATTGGGGCTCACTGCTGCCTACCAGTTGGAACACAATTAAGGCCTTACGTGATTTTCTTTAGGCGGTAGGTTGCCCTCAGGGATCAGGGAGCTGCTCTGAGGCTTCAAAATTAGATTACACCTTGATGTGGTCCCCCTTTTCATCCCATGATTGACTCCCAAAGTTCATTACAACAACCTGATCAGCAAATGAGCGAGCCTCGCTTGACGTCCATGTCTTGAACTAAACTAGACCTATCAAAGCAAACACTGTGCCAGGCACACCCTGTTTCCAACTAATCGTTCCCGACGTTGTTTTCACACACCATCAAAAGACCACATCAAAGCTCGGGTCTCGTACTCAGTTCAGGTTAATCACAACAGCGAACATGAAGTTTCGCACAAGCTTAAAGCGAGGCAGCCCACACTTTCTTCTTGTGGGGAGCTACCAGGGACTGCTTTCGACGTGGCCGTCAGATCCAATCCTCCTGAGTGGTCACGCTTACACTAAGGAAGGGGATCATTTAGCTCAGGAATGTAAAGCACAGGACATCCTCCCTGATAAGGAGCAGGCATGCTTTGCCTGGGGTTGTGGGCCAGGAGTTATCGACTCGGAAGGCAGCGAGTCAGCACTACGCTCAGGCCCTGGCTTCCGTGAGCAGAGAGTCTCCTCATTACTTTAATTGCTAGACCTGCAGCCAGAAAAAAAAATAGTGCCCTGTAATCTCTGAAACCAAGAGCCCCGCTGGTGGGCTGTTTGGTGAATTGTTGAGACCAAAAGGAGAGACGGTGAAATGGAGGAAAAAAAAAACAAGGCTGGAGTTTGCCTCCAAATTGAAGATTTTTCTCTTCTACAGCAGGAGACACAGACAGTTTGTCTGCCTGCTATGCAGAGGGCAAGGAGGAATGCTGTCACCATGACTAACGCCTCAACCTCACTCATTACCTGAGGTGCCTGACTGACATTTGCTTGTGACAGCTCCTTGAAGGGCAACAGTGCATAACGCCTGCCCTCTCCCAGTCACATACTGGAAGAGCCATGCCCATTCCCTTTGAATTCCCCAGATCCTGCTCTGTGAAAGCAGCAAAGCCACATGTGCACTGCCATGTATAAATGTTAAAAGTCTCAAGCATCGGTCTTGCTTTGTTTTTCTCTGTAATAGATTGCGGACTAAAGGAATTACTGAAATAATAAATAATAACACCCGATGTAATTGCCATTGGCCCTTCCAGAACAGACAGGCACATCTAGCTCTGCATAGTGCCTATTATTATTCTATGGCTCAGGATGAAAGAGCCCATTACACCCAGCCAAATCTCTGTAAGCAATCTCTTCCAATTACTTAACCATTGGTATCACAGGCCCGTATCTGCTTGGTCTACGTAGCGCTGTGGAAAAAAGGCTTGTAGACTCAGGTGACTGGAAGTCAGGGGAAAACTTATGGGCAGTCTCTTTCAGGCCATGATATAGATCTGGCACTAGGCAGGGAGCTCTGTCAACAGAGCTGGCTTTAAGAGGCACTCACCCATACATGAGAGGTCTGGACCCGCAGATGTCATGACACCTTAATCCACCGATCCGTTATTGATTGTTCCATGTGGCGGCGACCTTGCCGGAGGTGTTCCGCTAATCAAACGGGACATATCCATGTGAGTGTGCACGGATGTGTGTGAAAGGTTTGGCTTGGCTAAATAAATCCAACATCAACCGTACTTGACAGTCATGAACGGCTGTCAAAGTAAGACAGAAAAGTATGAAACACATCCAAGGAGCTCTTTAATTATTCCTTAAAAAAAAAAAAAAAACATTGGAGAGCTGTGCTCCACGTGGAGAGCTTTTTAAAAAAAAATTTCATGCAAGTTATACATCCCCTCCCCCTAGCCCTGACAGTTGCACTGAACCTTATTCCTATTCATTATCACCGGGGCTGTTGTTTCTGCAGCCTGCAGTGACATACCTCATTATTGACCTTGGTAAATCCTCACTGTTTAGGCTAACGGCGGTGCGGCGCCACAAAATGTCACAGCGCTACTCTGTACTCACTCATGAAGAAAATGTGCACATGGTTACAAGGGGGGGGCGGGGGGGAGGTGGAGAGGGAATGAAAAACTTACAACAAACCTCTGTCAGTCACCTTGAACTACAAGCGCAAAAAACATCAACAACACGACCACCTCATGCCAAACAGCAGATAAGTGGTCAAGCTTGCCCTGCCTTAAACTGCAGAAACATTATACGCAGCCTCGATTGAGACGGAGAGTGTAGGTGTTAGGGCGCTAGCTCCTCACACCCAACACAGGAGTGGCCTTTGTCTACACAGAAACAAACGATTTGGCATTTGCAGCTGTATCATCTAGAAGAGAGTAGGAGGGCAAGAGAACAGAGGGGAGAACAGACTCACTACTGTAAATTGCCCATTCTGGTTAGTCACAAGTGACACAGGACTAACGGAGCCTCGGGTGGCATTCTCCTGTCCCTCTTGGCAGTGACAGATGTTACGAGGACAGGGGAGGATAAAGCTCTCTCCACACTAACTCTGGGGTGGGTGGTTGTGGTGGTGGGGGGTTAGAACGGGGGATGGGCTTAATGTAGCTTAACTTGGAATAATAAAAAAAAAATACCACTACATCCTATGGTTAGGCAGCTTCCTACCACAAAGTACACAGAAACCCAACCACCTTCTCAGCAGATATTCCACCGAGGACCAAGATGCTCTGGGAATTTTATATATTTATTTATTTATTTTCTTTTACTTGCATCATGGTGTTACCCACATCTCTGAGCCTCTACCTCCGAGCGCGCTAATCTTTAAGGCCAGGGACCAAGACTGGGGGTGTAAAAGGAGGCGCATCTCTTGTGCTAATGTATGTCCCCTTGTCTCTGGTAGATAGCCGGCTGCTTTAGCTTTAACCAAGCTCCCTAGGCCACCAGCATGCAGCTTAATGCGATAATGCAGCCGCCCGGTGAAGCTTTAGGCCTCCTGCACCCCGGCAAACAAAGGGCTCCCTCTTTCCAAGCAGAGCCCCGTCCCCTCCCCAGTTGTCCATAGGTGTTTGCTGAAGTAAATCGGCCTAAATCCTGCACAGCTTGGCCCAGCTGAAAAAGGAGGGGGTTCTGAATGAAGGTGTACAGATAATCTCCTTTTCTTAACAACAACAGGGAAAAAAAAGTTGAAGCGGGGGGGAGGGAACAAAACAGATAAAATTAGGAATTCATATCACATGGTGCATTTGAGTGCTCCTGCATCCTCCCATTTCGCTCTCCTTCTCTGTGTCTCTCTCTCGGTAGGCCTGTGGATTTGCATTCGTGATCCCTGACCTATTGAGGTGCGGGGGGAAAGGCGAGTGAAAAGCAGGCACAATGGCGTTATGTCTCGTCCGTCAATGAAAAGGCGCAGGCTTTTGGCCCCTGACGGCACATTTTGTTCCCCTCAATAAAAAGATGGGCCCCGAAAGAAAGTGAGAGGACTTGAGAGTGACGTCTGTCTGACAAGCGCAGATCCTCACGTAGGCAACAGCTGATCTGGTCTCTTAACTTTCCTCAATATAAGCACGGTAAATAACAACACACCTCCGACCACAGCGATATCAGTACTAAAGTAGTATTGATGAATGAGTCATTCAAGACCTGGGTAACACAAAACAGAACCAAAAAAACAACTCGCAAAATGACGAGAAAAAACGACTAATTTTATCTCAAAGTGAAACATGGATTGAGATATTTCTTTTGTGGTCCATAAAACAATCTGTTGCTTTCCTCCCAGCTCATATCTATTAATCTATCTATCTATCTGTCTGTCTATCTATCTATCTATCTTATTTAGCTTTTAATACTTCCGGAATGGCATCCTCTAATACTCCCTGTGCCATTAGTAAAGGACCAAGCCCCTCGGTCTAAAAGACTGATGGTCTATTGTGGGCTGCGTAACCAAGGGAAGTTTAACAATCGCGGAGAGACACCAAAGTTATGTCACTCTCTACCTCTCCACCACCCGCTCCTCTCTTTGCCAGGCATAATTTCTACCTCTCTTCACTCTCTCTCTTTCCCATTCTCTGTTCTCTCTCTCTCTCTTGCGCGCTCTTTTCATCTCTGGCTTTGGGATGCTGAAAGCGAGAGAGTGGCCTAGCAGCGGTGAAAGGGCTGAATTGTGATTAAGAAGGAGGAGAGGAGCTCCTTTTCTTTGTTCTGCCCTCGGGGGTGTTTACTGAGGGGGTGTGTGGTGGAGGGGGGGGCGGTGGGGAGAGGGGGGTGGTGGTGGGGAGGGTGACTGAAACATGGCAGAGAAGATATGAAAGGCATTCAGGTCAGCACGGATGGGAGCAGAAGTGGTGATGGTACCGGTGGCGGAGGGTGAGTGCGTGTGTGCGTGCAGCTAAACGCTGGGAGTGAGACGTCTATGGCGAACGTGCGAAGCAGTTGGAACTGAAGCAGACAAACCAAACTGAAAAAATAAATAATAATAATTCTATTACTACCAATAATAATAATAATCAACCTTTTTTTTTCTTTTCCCGCTGTCACTAAGAGAGAACGTGCAGCATGTTTGAAAGAAACAGTCAAAGAAGCGAGTGAAAGGTGTCTCCTGCAGCTGCTGTGACAATGGCCTAGTTGTGCAAAGGACGGTACACTGAGCTCCCTGGTACCGCTGATTATAAGAGCATGCCAATGAGATGCCCAGATGACAAGCCATTGTCTTAGCTCTTTGTCTTGGCGGACCTGCTAACCTCTTTGAAATGGTCTCTAATCAAATATCGCACAATGTTTCTTTTCAGAAGAACAAGTGATTTAATCCGCACAGTGTGACTTGCTTTTTGGGCGCGAGTGAAAGAATTATTTCTGCACCCAAACGGTCTGAAATGAATGTTTATCCTGTTAATCCTGAACAGCAACATTTGTTTCCAGAATAAACGTTATTGGCTTTACTTAAAAAAAACAACAGTGATTGTGCTGCATAAACTTACAGACAGCAAAACAAGCAAAGTACGATCTTTCAGACGGCATCAGACAGAGTGGCACTCGTAAGTCAGCGCGTCCCAAAACCATAACTTTAGTAGAATTTGTAGCCTAACTTGTAAAAGTTGGCAAGCCTAATCTTGTATTCCTGACAGTTTGTTCAATCTGCCCCACACAGCTGGATATGATGTGTTTGCAAAGGGGGGCTATGAGGGATCAGGTTACACGCAGCGCCTAATGTGACCTCCCATTGGGCCATGCAAACCGTGAGGCGTGGCCAGAACAGGAGGAGAGAGAAGAGCCGGGACCAGAACGCAATAATATTCTCTTTTTTCCCTTTTTAATTCAAATATTTAATAAAAGTAATGCAATGTCATATAACTTGATAGACTTTTTGTTTTGTTTTACCAAACGTGTGCAGATTCATAGACAAATTAATAAATAAACAAATACTTAGATAGGAAGATTAATACATAACTAATTCAGCAATTTAAAAAAAGTGTTAAATTTCAAATATAATATATTTATTATATCTATAATATATTAAATTTAGGGTGCACAGACGTTGCCTAACTGACTTCACTGTACAGCATTTCATAGTCCACCTATATATCACACACTTCCACCCTCCCCTCAGTTCTAAAAGCTGTTGAGTACATTCACGACGGGTTAAGAACAACATTAAAAAAACATCCCTCGATCGGGACCATTTTAAAGAATGCAACAACTGTGGTGAAGGCGATCTTTCTCGCCCCTCCTGTCTGCTGCTCTCAGCGTCACTCTTTTTCTCCTTAATCTCCCTCTGTCAAAACACGTTACTGCTCTTTGATAGGCCAAACACAATCTCCAGTCTATGTGAACAGGGCCACGGCTTATTAAACACAGAGTAATCAGCTAAAAACAAAAAACATATGAAGGGGAGAGAAGAGAAAAGAAGGGAAAGAAAACAGTGACGTTGAGTAGACATTCCCAGTTTAGTTTAAAGTGCGGAAGACTACTATCCAGCAGGAATTCTCCAGCTGAACTTGTGAATCCTGAAGACGTTTTGCTGCGACGCGCTACATTGTCAAGCGCCGGGTATGGGTGCACATCCACCATTCCCAGGCAACATGTTTTCTAGAGTGTGGGTCATATCAGCGGGCCGCAGTAATGACCCAAAACGAGTACATTACTGATTACTGCCCTCACTCAACAACCCCCAAGCCTGACACAAACACACACACACACACACACATATATATATATATATATATATATATATATATATATATATATATATATATATATATATATATATATGCCCCCATTATAAAAAAATAGTTTTAGACCATTGACTTTGTCCTGTGCCATAAAACCTGCCTGAAGCTACTCGCATTTAGGGCTCCACGGACAGTCTCAATTGATTTTCATGTGATCAATACACGGCGTTTAATAAAGGACCAGGGTCAAACACGAAAGAGGCTCCTTACAACAATCTAGCTGGCCTGAACTAGAGACAGTCTCCTTTGAGTGGACACTTTGTGTAGGAAACATGAGCCTGATCGCTCCAATAAAACGTCGTTTGAACTATTCACACACTATTACACCACTCAAGGTGTCGAAACAGCACATTGTGAAAGCAAATAAGTAAATGCTGCCTCTAAAATCTATTTATCTATCTACCTATCTATCTATCTATCTATCTATATATATATATATATATATATATATATATATATATATATATATATATATATATATATATATAAATAGACAGATAGATAGATAGATAGATAGATAGATAGATATTTATATGTTTACCAGTTCGAAACAAGAGAAAAAGCCTTAAGAAAGAAGAAAGTGACAGTGTCTAGCTCCTAAATGATTATTTTTCCTCCTTCTTTCAACTTTCATGCACAAACTGTGTCCACTCAGTAAACTACATTAGTGAACCGGTCTTTTTGAGGCAGACTGTCAAGTAAAAATGAACAAAAAAGAAAGAAATAAAAAAAAAAATCAGGTTCAGTTTAACAGCAAGCAAACGTTGTCACACATAACGGTTCTGGGCTGTGAGAGATAAGCAGACAACTCCTCTTAACTCACCTCCACCAAGTTTCCAACTTCTCCTCACATGTAAAACACACAACGAACCGACAAGAAAGTCACTTTTTAAGCGCTAGCGAGTCCAGAAAAGTCACTTTTAGCGTCCGGCTTATCGCAGCTGACAAACGCCACTCAGGCGAACCGTTACTCCTCAGAAAGAACAACACAAACACGGCTAGCATGACTAGCATCGAGCGCGGCTACGACTTCACACTTTTTTTTAAATCCTCGTTATTCGCGTCACACAACACAACAAAGTCTGTCTTACCGTTTTTCCTCCTCGGGTTGGCTTGTTTTCGCCTTTTACACCGGGGACCCTCCGCCATGGTGTCCTGCTTCATTGATAAAAAAAGACCGTTTTCAGACGGCAGTCCGCATGGGGGGCTTCGACTCCGGCGCCGTTATCTAGCGACCAAACACACAACGGCAACTCAGCTAAAGTGGCACAAATTGATCTGTGTCTGAGTGTGTGCACTTTTTTCTTCCTCCTTTTCTCCTTTCTCTTTCTCTCTGCACGGCCGGGAGAGAGATGGAGAGAGGTGAACTAGTGTGAAGAAGTCCAGATGAAGTTAGTCTAATCCAGTCAGTCAGCCAGTCTCTCTCTCTCTC